>VWZS01008597.1:1377723-1582530 GCA_013397075.1 Rhabdornis inornatus
CCGCTAAGGCGCGGCCGGCGGGGCCGGGGGCCGGCGCGGAGGGTCCCGCCGCGGCGCCCAAGGGCGATGCCCCCGGAGCCGGGGCGCTGCCCGGCGGGTCCCGGGCGGGGGACTCGGGGCAGGAATACCTGCACGTGCCGCTGCTGCCGCTCAACTCGGCCTTCCTGGCCTCGCGCACGCGGCAGCTGCTGGACGGGGCGGAGTACGAGGGCGGCGCGGTGCCGCGCTGCTCGCCCCCCGCGCCCGACCTGCCGGCCTACGGCTTCCCGCCGCCCGACGGCAAGGACGGGCCCTTCGCCTACGGCGACATCCAGCCCGTAATGAAGATCAAGGAGGAGGGTCTCGGCCTCGCCGCCCGCTACCCGGGCGGCAGGGCCACCCCCGCGGCGGGCTGCCACGACTACCCGCAGGCTCCGCGGGCCGGGCAGGAGCCCTCGCTGGAGTGCGTCCTCTACAAGGCGGAGCCCACCCTGCTGGCCAGCGCCTACGGGCCGGCCGCGCCGCCCGACAGCCTGCCCTCCACCTCGGCCGCGCCGCCGGGGCTCTACCCGGCCCCGGGGCTGAACGGGCACCAGCCGCTGGGCTTCCCGGGCGCCGTGCTCAAGGAGGGCCTGCCCCAGCTCTGCCCGCCCTACCTCGGCTACGCGCGGTAAGGCGGGGGCGGAGGGACACTCGCTGAGGGACGGGACCGGCGGGTCGCGCTGCGCGGCGGGACAGCTCCGCGCCTCCTCCTCATCCTCCGGCGTGCCGTGCTGTGGGCGCCTCGGGGGGATGTTAAGGGGATGCTGAGGAAAGGACGGCCGAAGTTTGATTTTGCCTTTTTGGGCTTTTAGTGCAGCCACATTCGCATTCGCTGCCGCGGTGTCCCGGCTCCGCAGGTGGCACCTGGCGGCTTTGGGCACGGTGACGCTCCGGGGATGTTGGCTGGTTACCGCAGCGGGACTTCGGGGCCACCCGATGTCCAAGGCAGTGCCCGGCCCCCGGGAGAGCGTGCAGATTTTCTAGCTTGCCCTCACTTCCATCAATACCTAAATATATCCCAAAACACTGTTCCCGATTTGAAAAACAAACAAACCGAAAACAAAACAAAACAAACTTCACAAAAAGCAGTTGATTTCACACAAAAAAGGAAAACTGAAACACTTGTATATTGATTTGCTAGAATGAAATGGAGCACTATCATGCAGAGATGTGCATAACCTAGAAATAGATGCAACAAAAGGTGCATGCAATGTTAAGAGTTTCAATGGAAATATTTTCTTTTAGTAAATGCAGTGGTTACCTAGATTGGTCTGCCTTTTCTTGGAGACGAATTGGAAATATCCTTGATATCCCCATCAGACTTAGTTANGCAGCAGCAGCATCTGAGGCAGGAGGACGGCCAGGACTCCCTCTCCTACCAACCAGGGAGCGGCTCCCTCTCGGTCAAGGACTCTCTGGACACCGTCCTGGACACCTTTCTGGCGCCCGCGGCTCATGCCAGCTCCACCGTGCCCGCGGCGCCCTGGTCCTTCTTCGAGGCGGAGGNTCCCGCCGCCCGACGGCAAGGACGGGCCCTTCGCCTACGGCGACATCCAGCCCGTAATGAAGATCAAGGAGGAGGGTCTCGGCCTCGCCGCCCGCTACCCGGGCGGCAGGGCCACCCCCGCGGCGGGCTGCCACGACTACCCGCAGGCTCCGCGGGCCGGGCAGGAGCCCTCGCTGGAGTGCGTCCTCTACAAGGCGGAGCCCACCCTGCTGGCCAGCGCCTACGGGCCGGCCGCGCCGCCCGACAGCCTGCCCTCCACCTCGGCCGCGCCGCCGGGGCTCTACCCGGCCCCGGGGCTGAACGGGCACCAGCCGCTGGGCTTCCCGGGCGCCGTGCTCAAGGAGGGCCTGCCCCAGCTCTGCCCGCCCTACCTCGGCTACGCGCGGTAAGGCGGGGGCGGAGGGGCACTCGCTGAGGGACGGGACCGGCGGGTCGCGCTGCGCGGCGGGACAGCTCCGCGCCTCCTCCTCATCCTCCGGCGTGCCGTGCTGTGGGCGCCTCGGGGGGATGTTAAGGGGATGCTGAGGAAAGGACGGCCGAAGTTTGATTTTGCCTTTTTGGGCTTTTGGTGCAGCCACATTCGCATTCGCTGCCGCGGTGTCCCGGCTCCGCAGGTGGCACCTGGCGGCTTTGGGCACGGTGACGCTCCGGGGATGTTGGCTGGTTACCGCAGCGGGACTTCGGGGCCACCCGATGTCCAAGGCAGTGCCCGGCCCCCGGGAGAGCGTGCAGATTTTCTAGCTTGCCCTCACTTCCATCAATACCTAAATATATCCCAAAACACTGTTCCCGATTTGAAAAACAAACAAACCGAAAACAAAACAAAACAAACTTCACAAAAAGCAGTTGATTTCACACAAAAAAGGAAAACTGAAACACTTGTATATTGATTTGCTAGAATGAAATGGAGCACTATCATGCAGAGATGTGCATAACCTAGAAATAGATGCAACAAAAGGTGCATGCAATGTTAAGAGTTTCAATGGAAATATTTTCTTTTAGTAAATGCAGTGGTTACCTAGATTGGTCTGCCTTTTCTTGGAGACGAATTGGAAATATCCTTGATATCCCCATCAGACTTAGTTACTGCTAAGAACGCTGCAGCTGAATGGGGGGGTGAAAAAGTGATTGTTAAAGATTTTTCCAGCTGAAATGAAATGTCATATTTCCCATATGAAAGAGGCCTTTGAAATTCAATTGACATCTATCTGATTCTGTCTCTGTACAGGAAAAAAATCATCACTATGACTCCACTCACAAGAGTTGTTGATCTGAGGAAGATGAACATTTTAACAGAGTGTCTAGATGGTACCTTTTTTCCTAAGTGGTTTAAAATATAACTTTATGCTTTTTTTTTGCAATGCTTTCCTCTATTACCACAGTAGAGACAAACCATTAAGGAGAAAGGCAATCATACTTTTTTCATGTTTTTTCATGTCCTTCTGTATCTTGATTACAATTTTTAAAATGAAGTTTTTAATATAAAACTCATTAATACAGGTAAGTAGTTAACTGTGCAAAGCTGGATCTTTCATTTCTTTTAATTCTTTTTCTTCTCAAGGCCAGATACGGAAACCAGCCAAAATTCTCAGTTCAGTTTCGAATCACTACCCCAGAAGATTTGTCTCATCTGCGGTGATGAGGCTTCAGGTTGCCACTATGGAGTACTTACCTGTGGAAGTTGTAAAGTCTTCTTTAAAAGGGCAATGGAAGGTACTATATGATGCCATTGTTCCTAATTATCTGAAATATGACTTCTAGACACTAGGGCATGCTGTTTATTTATTGTTCATTTTTATGACTATTATCACTGTAGTGAATTTTTTTTTGTTTTATCAACTCTGTTTACTCTGTTTAAATATTACAGTGGATATTGACAAAGTTCTTCCTTAACTGATTTTTCTAGTATAATTTGTTTTACTTTTTACTTTTTTGCTATTTATTATTTACTGTTTATCAGTTAATTTTTCTAGGTAGGAAGAATTAAGTAAAAATTTTGTGCATTACACAACTTGTTTTAAAAAGTATAAATGGTGTTCAGAGGAAGATATTGTAGTTAGGAACTAATGATAGGCAGATAAGAACTTATTTTGTCTTTGTTCTCTTTTTGAAGTAATTAAATTTTTCTTTCTTTCTTTCAAGTTGCTGAGTTTTGGCTTCCTGTAAATTATGGAAATATTTTAAATTTCACTGAACTATTTCAAGTCATAATAACAATAAATGTGTTTGACTTGTTCCAAGTAGTCATTAAATTGCAAACTCAAGCTGCAAGTTTAATGAAACAGTAGCAATACCTATGTTTATTTTAAAATTTTGGATTATATTATATGCCTTGCCCACTGAGATTTTGAAGAATACAAGGGCAGACTGTTTTATATGGTTCAACAGATAAAGCGGTAAAAGAAATCCTTCTACTTTTTAGGCTTTGTGTCCAGTTTTGGTTTTTATCTGATCCTGCCAAAACTAGAATATTCAAATTTCTCTTACATGTATTTAACAAAACCACTGTTCAAATGGATAGGATTCCTTAAAATAAAACCTGCATCCTGTATTTTCTTGTTGTGATACATATTTTTTTCTGCTTTATAGAATTTATCACTCTCCAAATGAAAAAGGGGAATATTGGAGAAGTAAAAGCTTAACATAATAATATAATTAGATTTTTTGTTTCATTGTGCTGTTACTTTCTACTTTAAGCATATGCTCATGTTTTTCCTTTAACATTAATTATTTGCAAAGTGGTCTTGGTGGTCTAAGAGAACTTTTGAGCCAGTGCCACATTTTCTCTAATGCTTTCAATGGGTTTAATGAGAAAACTACTAGAAATATTTGTGTTAGGTTGCAAAGCTCTTAAGTCACTTGCAGGAATACATTTAAGTTTCACTGACTCTGCTAGTTGGTTTCTTGGTTTGGCTTTACATTTTTTTGCTATGTTTTGCTAAATCAGCCAAGTTTTTTTTTTTTTTAAGTCAGGGAGCTGAAATTCTAATACTAAGTGTAGTGTAATTTATGAGTACTGTATTTTAAAATAAATTTTATTTTTGCTTTTTACCTATATAATAATGCTGTAATATTTTCTTTGAGTTTGATTCTGTCAATTTTAGATTTAATCTCTTTTTTATTTTAGTACCCAGTTCTGTTTGCAGTAGACAAATCTGCTCAAAAACATATTATATTACTGTCCAGCAGAATTATTTAATCGAAAAATGTTAAGAGGAATATAACTTGATACAAGGAACATCTTAAAGTTGTTTTTATAGGCTATTCAAAGTCTATATTTGCAAAGTCTTGCCAGTTTAAGGATACAGACTTATTTAGAGACAAATGAGAGGTCAACGCAGTTACATAAACAAAAGTCTTAGGTTTTAGATAGCAAGTTCATAATTTTAATTTTTAAAGGAATCCACAGACTGATAGTCTGTTGAGGAAGTGTGTTTGGCTTTTCTAGTAAGGATTTTCAAAGAATGTTCAAGAAGGTACATCAGAAACCTGACTGTAATCAGAAGAGATACAGGTTATTGAATCTGATGGGAAGCAATGTCAGGCAATGAGCAGTGTGGGCATTGGCAAACTGAACAAATACAGTTGTACCTGTTTTTGTGTAGAGAGTGCAAGACTACAGGGGGGTCCTTAGAGATGGACTGATGGGCTTCTTATTTTCGTTGCAGTATACTATATAATTATCAGCATAGAAATAATCCCATTTATTGATAGATAATTGATTTTATATGGACTTTAATTATTTTTAAAAAGTTTTGTATCAGAAATAATGGCAAAAAATTCCTCCTCTGTAAGAAGAAATGGAGTATTTGTATTTTAGATGCAATAGAAAATAATGTTTAAAATTCAGACTGACAATCATATAAGTTTGAGACATATTTCTTCCATGAAATGACCGCCTTGCCCATCATTTCACTGAGTGTAAAGGAATTCTTTACTTTTTAAAATTTTTAGTGCTACTACAGACATGTGGGTTTTAAATAATAATGTATGCAAATAAGATGTTAAATTTTGTGAGTAAAAATTCCTGGTCAAAACTCTACTTTTCATATAATTTCCATACATTACTGATCTTTATGAGAAATTAAAACATGATTTGAAATAGCTGGCTTTCGCTATTTCATGGATTTTCTCTATCTTGAGACTTTTTTTATATGTTACAAGGTTGTGTGCATCGAAAAAAGTGGTTAATATAGTAGCATTACATTTGTTGGAAAATGTCTATTTTCTATTTTAATTATTTCTGTAATCTGAGATGCATTTACTGTTTGAAATCAAACAGCCTATGTATTTTTTGTAAATTATTTTCACTGAAATTTTTCTATTCATACACCATTTATTTTACCTCCCCAGGTGTGAGGACAATACTTTATTGGTTAAACACTTCCATTTGAATAAAATGGACTCCTATGTTATCCAGAAAATTCTTTTTTTTCCCATATCCAATCTTTTTGAAGTAAAAACAGAGATTATTTAAAATACTCAGACTGAACAATCATTTAAAACTGTATATACTGATTATGATTTAATCATACATTTGAATGTAACTACTACATACCCATACACCTTAACAAGGGGTCAGAGTTATGTGAGGATTACAAAGATTACTTAAGAATATTTCTTGGCACTGAATTCTAAAATATATATGACTTTGTAGATACTTTCTGTCTTTTGGGTTTTTGGTTCCCCATATGTGGCTATATGTATATATTTGAAGAAAAGGTTGCTGTTAATACAATAAACATTTTTCTCTTGGCAACATCTTGAAGTAAGTTAAACAAAAATGCAAGTCCTTTCTTTGGAAACTTGTAGTATTGCAGATGATATGTAAAAAAGTTAGTACTGCAAATGAGGAGGAGAAAAGGGACAAAGATACTGAGTTGTTTTTTCCTAGGCAATGTTTGTTTGCATTTAGCAGTTTTCTGTTGAACCCTTACGAATAACTACTAGTCTGTAGATTCAGTTAATGTACAAAGAAATGACAAGGCTTTTTAAAAATGCTTTAAAGATCTCCTTGGAGCATAAGGAAAACAATGAAAGTTACTGCTATTTATATTCAGTAAAGAAATTTGAAAAGACAAAATTAATTCACTGTGCTGATGGGGTAGTGCTGTTCCTGTAAGTGAGATGAGGGTGATGAGCATTTTGGAGATAGAAATCAAAAAAATTCAGAAATAATATTCAAAATGCTTCCAAATATGTAGAATTACTGTATTTGCAAAGTAATTTGCTGTTGATGATCAGGCATTATTTAAGTGCTACCAATGTATCTCATTCATGATGACAAAACATAGAAGAGAATGTTTCTAACAGGCTTGAGGAGAATGAAGATAAATGAACTTTTACTTTTCTGAGACTAAATTGCCCAACAGTCATTAGTGATGTCTTAGGAAGATTCCTTCATGTAAAACCATGCAAGGCAGCTATGATCAAAATGCTTGTGGAGCACCACAGTGAAATGTCTGTCCCTGAACAGGAACCCAGTGTTCAGTTGTGGGATTCTGGAGTTACACCGTTGCTAACACAGGATTTCTTGGTAGCCTGCATTATTGCCTTCTTGTTGAAAGTGTCTCTTTTTCAGTAGTTCTACTAATGAAAATTTTAAATTACCTAAATCCTGCAAAAATTCAAGTGCTGTTTTTCCTAAAATAAAACCTCATTTCTTATTTTTGTTTTCTATTTATATTTGCACTTTGTTTATATTATTTATATGTAAGGAAAAGTAGTTGCCCAAACCCAGAGTCTTGAGATCAACAGGAATCATGATACTACAGCAGATGTCAGAAACTGACTCCTGGTTTGTTTAAATACCTGGGAATGTGTTACAATCTCGACCAAATGATTGTGTAACTTTTGTCTAGTTTTAATGTGTGCTTTAAGGTCAGGGTGGCAAACTCTGTTGCATCAATGGCATCAGGGAACAAGCTCAAGCATAAGTAGCAGATAGCATTTAACTGGCCAAATGTCAACTTTCCTACTCTCTGAGGCCTGAATTTGGTAAAATGGCAGAAAGTGGGATTTCTGTGAGGGTTTTCACTTTATATAGAGCAGTTCCATGGAGTAATTGATGATGAGCTACACTTACACAGTAAGAAGGTTGATCATGACTTCAACCAAACTTTCTGCTAAAGTTTATCTGACCTTATCAGTGTTACGATAAGCAGTTCTGTTATGGTACTGTGATTCACTATGTACGTAGTGCAGTACTGTGCATAAGGAAAAGAGCTTGTCTAAACAGGTATGATTTTCCATAGCTAAAGAATCTAAAATGGTACAACATGCCAAGTACTTAAAAAAATGCCAACTAGTAGAAAATCCTCTTTGAAAACAGTGAGAAATAATACTGTAGAGACACTTTTAGCTGTAAACTTGATGAAGCAGGTGTTAAAAGTTCATTTTCCTCCTAACTCTAGAGGGTTTTCTAATTTTTAATTGAGCTTTCCATTCTGTATCTTGGGATCAGAATTTGGTACAGCATGTACTGGAAACCTGATGGTGATGAAATGTTCATGAAGTCGAAAACATACAAGCACACAAAGCATACAAGCACGGCAAGTTGAGAGATAAAAATGCTTTACACTCAATATAACTGATTTGAAGTTCTTTTATTTTGCACATGGCCAAAAGTACAGTAAATACAGTAAACTAAGTGTTTTTTCAAATTCAAATGTACATAATTGCTTTACTGAAGAGCCTAAAATACAGATGGAAAATGTCACTTTTATGAGTTCAAAGAATTTGCATCTTGAAATGAAAAGAAAATCTGCATTGGTACAAAATTATATATCTTTATCATACTTCTGACTTCAAAAGGATTTGTTATCCAGCAGTATGACAAACAGCAATTTGATGAATTGATTTTTATGAGGCACAACAGTGAAGTGAGCTGAGGTGTCATTTGTTCTGGTGCTTTGGCCCTTGTGCTAATGCTGGGCTTCCTACTGCTCTGACTGTGACTTTACCACTGTTTTCCTGATAGACATGGCTGAGTACATAATCAGCTGCAGAAATGCCAGTTACTAACATTTTTAGTTTAACTTTTACATAGTATTTTAGAAACATTATCATATATCATCTTAAACATCTTTTCAGCTGGGTTAGAAGCTATTTCAGGTAGTGTAAGACTGCCTGCTTTAAAGAGCACCAGCAACTGACTGCTCAGTCTTGCTAATACCCCGTTCTGACTTCCCATGTACACAGTGTGAGCAACCTGAACTGCTTAAGTTCATTTTATGGTGAATGGAGAGAAACAAGAAATTTTAGGAAGAAATTCACTGACATTTCTAATATGTACTTATGATGAAAATAGCAGTATTCTAACAGTAACTATTTCTCAGCACTGGGCATAAAGGAGGGTCAGGTGACCATGTACACTGTCTGCATTTGGTGATATGAATCCGACCCACATCACCAAGGTAGCTAATATAGTTCTGTAGTATATAAAAGAAATATAATAAGCATATAAAACACTCATTTCATATTACTTAAGTATTATATATAAGTTATATATATATATATTTTATATATTATAGGTATAATTTAATTATTTCACATATAAAAACTGTAATTAAGTACTAGAATATTTATAAATTATATTATGTAAGTATATAAAACATAAGTATTTATAGTAAAACTTTAAGGTTTAAGTTCATTGCCTTAAATTTTGTATTTGTTCAACAGTATATATGATGTACCACTAGTAGTGTTTTGATAGATATCTCCATTTTAGAATCTAATTAATCAAATAGAATCAAATTAATCTAAGGTGTTTCAATCAAGAGGCAACAATATCTGGGGTTTTTGCATATTACTTTTTTCTGCTGCTAATATTTCTGGGTTTTTTCACCTTTATTGCTCGTATAGTGGATGGCCCTGTTCCTCTGGTTCAGTTGTTGGACAAGTCAAGGAATATAGGGAAAATATATGTGAGAAAACTTATCATGGCTGTGTGCTATGATAATTCCAGTAAAGTCAGAATGATACGATGACTGAAATGCAAATATGAAGGGTCTTATTTTAATAGAAGAATATAAGAATCAAAAGCAGGGCAATTGATACTTTAGTGCTGTATATCACTGAAATAGTTATGTTTTTAAAGTAGGTTTTGTGTTCAAATCCCATGCTTTGTTTTTGTAAGAAATAGACCCCCTATGGACAAATATCCGGACACTTCCATCATTTTTCATATTTGTATCCCTGATGTAGTTAATTACTTAAAAATTATGACCAAGGAACAATTGTGACACATTGCGATAAAAAGAACTGGAAATAGTGACTTGCAGATGCTACCATATCCTCCTGAAAGGGTATTAGCTGTGGAAAGTTTTTACTGTTGTCAGTTCCTGTCTTTGGACTCCAAGACTTTATACATTTCAAGGCCTTGCAGTTTAGGCAAACCACCTGAAAACCAATATGAAACAGTATTCCTAATTTTACAGATAATTACAGTTTCCATGAATGATGAGTTAATCTTGTTTCATTTTATTTTTCTGTGGTTTTCATTTTGTTTCATTTCTTTTTCTTGTTGGAAATGATGGAAGAGACAGGGAAATGTAAAAAAGATTAAAAAACAGGATTGTAACTTTTGACTCTATCTAGAAGTGAATGTAAACACGGTAGCTACATTTTATTGTTCTGTTCTGTAGATATCATCTAAAAATTATATTCTCTTTGGAAGTTGCTCTTTGGAGAAGTGATTTTGGAAGGAAAAGACAACAGTATTGCAGGATTCGCATCAAAAGGTGTGAAGATTTTGAGATCAGTATATGAGAGGAGAGTCAGTCAAGGATGTTATAAACAATCATTTTTATCGCTTTCACTATGAAATATAGTATTATGAAGAAAGAAATTCTTAATTATTTTAGTTAGATTCCAGGATGGAACATATTCACAAGTTCCTCTGCTTTCCACTCTTAGTCATCTTTGGTCCCCTGAATCCTTAAGTCTTTGCTGAGGAGCAGGCTTGCATCAATAGCAGGTCTTTATTTATACCAATTGGGATACAGAGTGGAAGTCACAACACTTACTTAAAAACTGGAAGTGAGAATTTTACTTCCATGGGCCAAGAGGGAAATGTAAGTCTGTATCAAAATATTATTCATGTTAAAGTCCATGATGGATGTTGGTTTTGATTAAGAAGTAGTTAGAGTCAGAAGTCTCACTTCAGGGACTTTTTCTTTTTTTAGAGAAAACACACAGAAATAAGATCAGTAGTAAATTAAAAAACCCCAACAATATTATCTGAAGTGTATGGAATCTTAGAGACTAATAGTATGGGATGGCATACAGGAACATGGAGACTGTGTAGTACAGATTCCTCATTCTTCAAGATTAAAAAGAAACACATAATGAGAGGTAAATTCAACCCACAATTGCTGTTTTGCACTTTGAAACAGTATAAATAGAAGAGTGTTATATTTAGATCTGAGCTAAATTTGATATAATTTTACTTCCCATTTTACCAAGGATGATCTAGGCCAGACTGTTTGCCTAGCTGGGGAAAACCTGTCTTGTCAGACCATGTTCAGGGTAAGGATTGCCCTGCATTTATTCTGATAAGTCAGGTTTTCCACGGGCTAGGGACTAGCCTAGTCTGTTGTCTTAACTTCCAGAAGTCAGATTTTTACTCAAAAATTACATCTGCACCATTATATTTTGTTTAGGTGTACAGGTGAACTTATTTTCCAGTTTTTGAATTTTAAAACCATGTTTATTGTCGGCTTCCACAATTCCACTGTGGTTTTTGGTTTGGTTTGGTTTATTGATTTAATTGGTACTTTTTCAAAAGTTTATAAGACATAAAACACTGTTAGAAAATTATTGAGCAAAATCTTGAGGTGAGCCTTCAGGAAGCAAAGAATTGATTTTGAGAGACATTTGGCAGTAAAATAATTTCCAGAGAGATGTAATCGATATCTGCAAGCTTTAGACAGAAATCTAAAACCATACTAAATAAAACACCATGATGTGTTCTGCGAAGGTTGATGGTTTTATACAAAAGCATTGGCAGTTAAGAGAGAGAGAGAGGGAGGGAGAATCACATTTGGGAGAGAGAAGAAAGAGTTGAGATAGTACACTTCTTTGCAGATAGAAGGAACAGAGAGTTTGCAAGCAAGTGCTTTGCTTCTGTACGTGATGGCAGCAGTTCAGCACAGATGCACTTACCCAAATAACTGATTGCTGTATCTGATACCCCAGGTACAGATAAAGCTTTATTTTCCATGTTTTGTATATCTGCAAAGTCTCTGCAACTCAGGAGTGTACTGGAGTGATTGTGACTTAAAGCATGTCAGTGAACTGAGTTAATAGTGCAGTTTGTAGAGATATTGTGTGTGCTACTTTCACCACTGTTTGGATTAAAAACTTCCCAGTATACCAGTAGTCATTACAGGACTTAAAATTGCACTTGCCTGCTTGCATTCAAACTTGCTGCTTTGCTAACACTAATGGATTTTGATGGAAGTTTAAAAAAATACTATCCTACAAGAATCTGGAACATTTCTCAGTCAAGCTGCTCATGAGCCAATACATTGAGAGTGACCCAGAATGTACACGTTCAAAAAACAGTGAAAAGTAAACATGCATAGGGAACTTAACAGTAGGTGAAGCTTTCTGACAGTGTGGCAATTGTCAGAAAGTTCCCAGGTTCATATTTTTATAAGAAATGCTAATAGCAACCTTTACTTTCAAACTTGTGCTCTAGTGACTATACTACTACTATTCTGTTGTTTTTTTCCTGAGTATTTTCTTTGCTTGCTTGTTTTGGTTTTTGTTTTCATGGTTAGTATGACAGTAGTCATAGAAAAGATGCTGAATATCAAGCTACCGATTGAATGGTGATTTTGTTTTGGTGGGGGTTTTAGGCTCTTCATTAGTACATACATTTGGTATAACTGCAATTCTCAAGTATTGAAGACAATTAGTTCAAATCTAGATGATCCTGCAGACTGAACTGTAGCAAAGACATTTTCAAATATATATTTTATCATCCCAGGAAAACCTCCCAACTATCTTCATCTAATTAAATATTGTCCTATAATTTTGAGATTAGGCAAATAGCTGGCGTGTGTTCATTTCTTACACAATCTCTCCTTCAAACAGCTGCTGCCCCTAAAATAAAAATGTCAAGCAAGTAACATTTTCTCAGAACACAGTTTTGCACAATTGTAGAAGTGATTTCAAATGGGAACATTTACTCAGATCAATCAATTGTTATGAGATCCACTCCGATGATCACAATAATAAAAAAAAGTCTTTTACAGATGAAACTGAAAAATACCAGGTAATTGAACCTTACATGTTTTCCAAATAAGTTGCAGCTGAATCAAAATCAGTGGAATACACTTTGGGACAGAATGTGCCAGGGAGAGGTGGGATAGAGATGAGTGGAATGGAAAACTCTCATGAAGATTTAAGTCAAATGCAGGATATGACTATGGTTTCCTAAAAGTCTTGAAAACAATGAAGTTGTTAACAATAAGCATCAAGAAGTTCCTGAGTTTTTGTCACCATAAGCCCCTGAGAGAATTGGGTTGGCAGCATTTTGGCTTTAAAGCAAATTTTACTGTGCCTAAATTCTAGAATTCTAGTAACAGATTTCATTTCTGGCCTGGTATACCCTGGGCAGAGACATTGTTTAATCCTGTCTAATCTGAAACTTCAGCACATATGAACATGGAAGTGTAGTTTTCATAACTGTGATTCCATTTTGATTTGTTTTGTAAATGTGAAAAATGTTCAGTATTAGATTTACAATAAGCAGGAGAAGGTTTATATATGGATTCAGACCATCTTGTGTAGACTTTACAGGTTCCCTGGAAAAGAGGTCCAGAAAAAATCTCCTTTCAGGGGACCAAAGAAAACCCCCAAAACAAGACAAGCACAAAGAAAACTTTAACTATACATAAGCATTCCTTCATAAATTACCTGTGCATTAAAGCACTAGAATGCCAAAGAGCTGATATAACACTCATGGATTTTAATTAAACTAACGGAGTCTAAAAATTGTTGCTTATCAAAAGACTGAATGCTTTCTGTAGCTTATAAAGGCAAAGAAAGTTGAGGAAAACCTGAAAGTAATCCCAAGGAAGAATTGTTCAAAGTGTTTTGTTTAGTGTTCTGCTACCAATAGCAAGACGAATTTTTATTCATCTACTTTTGGTAATGTTTCCTGTAAGTAGGAGTCCAGGATTAGAATTAATGGGACAAAGTAAATGAGAATTTCTTCTGATTAAAACATTACTAAGGACTTTTTTGTTCCCAGGCAATGTGTGAGGGAACTGGTTTTGTTTACCTGTAGTTTTCTAAAATGAAAAAAGAAATTGTTATGAAAATTAATTTTTGACAATTGTGTTTCTTTCACTAAAACCAAACAGGTTGTTTTTAATGTTGTGGTTAATAAGTAAATTATTTATCTTTTAAAATATTAGCACAGAAACAAATGCATTGTTTCACATGGTTCAGCAGTAACTCTTTTCTGGATCTAGAAATCAGTGAAAATTTAAAAGGTTTGGTACTGAGTTCTGTTACATTTGGAGGTCCATATCCACAATATTTCATTTAATATTTTACTTTGCTGAAAGCTAATTTCATTGAAAGGACTCTATTTCAATACACTAATGGCAGGTTCTTTCTAACAGTATAATTCAGAATTAAACAATGAACTAGGCTAACCTAAACCACAAAGTTACAATTTCCTTCTGTTTGTCCTTTTTGGCTATGTTGGCTGCACCTGGTCAGCTGGTATTTCAGCAAGTTTAGTACAGAACTGCTTCTCTGTCAGAGGTCATTTACTTTGCTTAAAGGGCTTTTTTTTTCACACTGCCCCAGCCTCTTCATTCTGTTTGCTCTGAGAAAGTCCACATCAATCCAAGCAAAATTTACTTAAATTCTTAGAAAAGCGGATCAATAGCTTCAAAGTAAAATAAGTTTTAGAGAAACAATTGGTCTGTCCTCGTGTTTGATTTACTTAAGAAATATTGTTAGTGCAATAATTTAAGCTCCTGCTGCCTGCTAATTATTTTGGAATTTTACAGATGGTGAGTTTCACCCTTAAACAGACCAAATAAAACATTATATTCAAATAGTAACATGACTGGTGAAAGGTTAGCATAAAATGAAGGAGTTCTTTAATGGTTCAATACACTTTTTTTGAATCTTCAATCATTTTTGAAATATTTATATGCAGAAATAATTTTGTCATGTTAGAAAACATAGCATTCATCCTGTTTTTCTCTTTCCTGCAGGGCAGCACAACTATTTATGTGCTGGAAGAAATGACTGCATAGTCGATAAAATCCGTAGGAAGAACTGCCCAGCATGTCGCTTGAGGAAGTGCTGTCAAGCTGGTATGGTCCTGGGAGGTGAGCTGTTTTTCAAGTGGATTTATAAAAACAGGCAGTCAAGTACACTACCTTCAGTCTGTCGAGGTTAAACAACGTTACTTTGGTACTGTAAAAAAAAACCACATTCAAATGTAATTTTTGGAAGAATTACCAAATGTATTATAATTTCTTAGAATTTTTCTTTAGTGAATCTGGAAACCCTGGCAAAACACCTTTATGTAGGAATCACTATGTACCCTTACATTAATTTTCCTGAAGGGAAAGGAACTATGTCTTTGCTGTGTATTTATTAATAATTTTGGATCAGGTAATTTGATTTAGGTAAAAAATAAGCAGATTGATACTAGAACCAGGAGTGAATACTGTCCACTTCTAATTTCTTTTCATAAGTCATAATTGTTTTGAGTACATGTCAACAAAATTGTATCCTTCTGTCCCACCAGAGGGGCCAGGCAGTGGTTGCACCAATACTGCAAGCTTTGCATACTAGTTGCTGGAAAATCCCATTTTTGTGTTAGTTCTTTCTGTAACAGATTTGTTTGTTTTTTTTTTCAATGTATCATCAAATAAAATTGAGCACTGTGCCTTTGAAGACCTACGGGGAGAAGATGGTGTATGATCAGGTAGTCACATGGCAAGTTTTGCTGTGCTTACAGGCAGGAATGATGCTTATTTTTGCTGGTTTTCTTTTTTCCTATTTTGGATCAGTGCAAAGCTTGAAAATACATGGCTAAGACTATAAGAAAATGGCCATATAAAAATGATAGAAGGAATACGTTCCTAAAGGGAGTTAAAAAAAAAAAAGGGGATGGGGAAGGACAAAAACATGGTTTATTTCCAATCTTATCTATTTTAGCCCATCAAAGCCCTCTGTCTGTCTCTTTCCCCTGCTCAACCCTACATTCTCTCCCCCACATTTAAATATTGTGTTTTATCCCTGAGGGAAGACCTGGAATTATATACTGTACATAGTTTCATTATCTTGTTGATCAGCATTCACTGATAGTTTGCAGACGGAGAGTTTGATTGCACAGCTCTGTGTTTCTAGCTCCTGTAAGCTGAATGCAAACTCCATGGAGCTCGAGTATTCTGCATACATGGCAATTGTGTCCTTCTTATGTGGTCAGTCAGTGCCACCTCTCAGTTAAAAAAAAAATAAATGGAGCTGACAAGCATGTTGGTGCCACTGGGCTGAGGGGAGAGGGACAAAAGGAGAACATGTCCTTTGGATCCTTCTCAGATTGAAGTGGTGTTTTAAAACTGGAGTAGCAGTACAGTAGAGAACCAGTATTACTACAAAGGCAGAACCTAAAGCCTTGTTTGCCCAACTTTGGAAGAGGAGAAAGTCAAGGAGACAGAGGTCCTGAGTAGGCTGTGGAAAATGCAGAGTAAGAATGAAGACTTAGGAAGAGGAGTTAGCAGATGTAGTGCCTGCCTTTTGAAACTTGGGAGAACACACAAGGTTTGATCAATTTGACCTCTAAAATATACACCTGCCTAAGGCGGGGGGCTTAGACTAGATGATCTTTAGATCCCTTCCAATCCAAACCATTTTATGATTCTAATTCTATGATTAATATACATAAAAATTCATTCCTGGCTGTGAATTTTGCACAGCTAAGAGTTTAATGATGATCAAACCTGAATTTTCGTTCATGACACCCTGGGTAGCACCAATAATTACTCTGTGTTTCAACATCACAGGCAGCAGTTTCAACAAGCAGAAAAGTGTGAGATTACTCACTATCATTGTCTAGTCCTTTTGCTTCATCATTGTTCTGCATATGAACACTTGACTTCATCCTACACTTTGTGAGCATCTATGGGTCCTAGTTTTCCTAATGTTTTTTAATATATACATTTTGCTCTAGGAGTAGGCACTAGAAACAGAAAAAGTTGGACACCTGCCAGCAATATTGATCAGATGCTATGTCCTCATTAGTGCATCCTCATAGCAGGATGTTACGTCCCCTTACAAAACCTGAGGATAAAGGTGATCTGACTTTTATTTTACTACTATCAGGTATGAAGAGAGTAAAATCTTCATCTTTCTCATCACCTTTTCGGATCACCTTTTTCTCTCAGCTATTACAAAGCAAGCGTAAATATTTTCTTTGTATTTAATTGCTAGGTTGTTCTATCTAGCCAGTTTGTTATGTTGCTTAGTCTTCTCCTAAGTATACCTAATCAAAGCTGTCTCATTTTTTGAGAAGCCTGTGCAGTCTAGTTCTTAGAGGGACATGGCATTTCATCAGATCTCTGCCCTGATATCCCCATCTACACCATCTTCTGGAAAGAAGTAATCTGACAGCAAATAGAAAGCAGAAGGGAACAGTTGGGCAATGGAAAAAAAAGGAAATATTGAGTCGATCTGTGATCGTGGCATCTCTGTATTTTTTTGTTAGCTGCCTGAGGTTAAGTGTAGTATTTCAGATGTTCTCAGTGATGTCAAGAGTTCTGGGGGGATTAGGAAGCTAATTGTTTTATGCAGGCTGAAGTAGAGTACTTAGTATGGGAGGAAGAAAACACAGATGCAGACCAAAAATGAGGAAAACTAGAGTGAGACTATTTGTAAATGAGGATTTAAAATTTCAACTGCAAACAAAATCTCAAGATAAGCTGATAACCATAATACTCTTTCTATGGTTGTTATTACCCTTCTTCCTTCTGCTCATCTTCTATTTCTCATAATTTCTTTGTTGTATCATGTGAGCAGTATTTCCTACCTGTGACTTGATGTGCTGATCAACACAGTATGATTCATATATGGAGTGTTACAGGGCTTAGATAATTTTCCCAAAGACATCAGTGATGAAAGGGCTGGGAAGCCTGCCATGTGAGGAAAAGCTAAACATGATCCAGTGTGTGCCCAGGTGGCCAAGAAGGCCAATGGCATCCTGGCCCATATCAAGAATAGTGTTGCAACCAGGACCAGGGCAGTGATTGATTGTTCCTCTGTACTGGGCACTGCTGAGGCCACAGCTCCAATCCTGTGTTCAGTTCTGGGCCCCTCACTGCAAGAAAGACATGGAGGGGCTGGAGCGTGTCCAGAGAAGGGAACGGAGCTGGGGAAGGGTCTGGAGCACAAGTGCTGTGAGGAGCAGCTGAGGGAGCTGGGGGTGTTTAGCCTGGAGAAAAGGAGGCTCAGGGGAGACCTCATCACTCTACAGCTGCCTGAAAGGAGGGGGGAGCCAGGTGGGGAGTGGCATCTTCTTCCAGGGATCATGTGACACTATGAGAGGACATGGCCTCAAGCTGTGCCAAGGGAGATTCAGCTTGGATTTTGGGAGGAAATTCTTCACAGATAGGGTTGTTAAACTTTGAAATGGGCTGCCCAGAGAGATGGTGGTGTCACCATCCCTGGAGGTGTTGGAAGAAAGGCTGGATGAGGCACTTAATGTCTAGTTGACAAGGTGATGATGCATCAAAATTTGGACTCAATGGTCTTGGAGGTCTTTTCCAACCTAGAAGATTCTGTGATTGTCTGATTCTGTGAACTGGGTTTTTCAGCCTTGAGAAAAGAAGGCCTAGGTGACATCTTATCACTGTGTTCCACTATTTGAGGGTGACTGCAAAGATGGAAACTCCCTTTTTACGAGCAGTCACGTAGAAAAGACAAGGGATCATAAGTATGAGTTACTCCTAGAGAGATTCTGATTAGACACAAGAAGAAAATATTACACAGTGAGAAAAATCATCCATTGGCATTATTGCCCAGGAGAAGTGGTGGACTCCCCACTGTTGAACACTTTTAATATTCATCTGGACAAGGTGCTGGCTGAGTCATCTTGTCTAGACTGTGCCCTTGGCAAGGAAGGCTGGACTGAATACTCCTTGAGGTCCTTCCCATCCTGGAATTCTGTGATAAAAACCATAAGCAAATTTCCAGTTCTTGGAACAAATTATGTGCTTAGAGACAACTCTGAGTATTTTAAATGAATGAGAATTGGCAATACTTTAAATCTCTTCTTGTGTTTACGGCCTTTATAGGTCAAGATTTTTTTGTGCAGTTTGTGATTCCTCCTAATTAGAACTTACATAGATATATTTTTGTTCTTTTACCTCTGATACTTAGTTTCTTAATTCTGGCCTTGGGTTAAATGCAGACCTGCTATATTGCTCAATTAACATGAGAAACACTGAGATTTTACAGGATATTAATGATAAGCTTTCAAAAATTACTATATTCATTAAATTAAACTTCTTAGGGAGGTACACCTACCTTCCATTGAATGTCAATGAGTGGCAACCATATAGATAAAAGTGTAATATTATATGGAAAACAGCTCAATTTTTCAATCCTAAATTCAAAGCAATTTCAAACCTCTGAAATATTTTAAAAGAAATTGTAAGTCAGTTGTAAGTAAATTATAGCATAGCAACCAATAACTTCAGTAATTTATTTACCAGTATGGACTATTTCTTCTTTCTTAATCTATAGAAGGAAAGTATCTATAAAAACATTCATTTCATAGTACCATATTTGTCATTCTCTGTGAAAGTGTTAATTGTCTTTGGGTTTTATAACCTCAGAACTTGAGACATTAATCTATCTCCTTTCTAATCTTAGACCTAATAGGATGACAGGTAGCTGGATCAGGTCCTGGAATAAACAAGTACTCAACTCTTATTTGTTATGAGTGAATCTGTAATTCTCCCAGGCTGATTATCACAGATTCTTTGTTCAGCTGTACTGCTAAATTTTCGTGTTCTTCATTGTTTCAAGGAGCTTTCAGTCTGCAGAGCAGTGATTACATGCGAAAAAAGGTGAATTAGTTTTCCAGCTAATATTTTTTGAGGCAGGATCAAAGGGTTTATTAAAATCACATGTGTTACTTCTGCTTTGCTGCTTTTTTACTTTGTGTTGTGTACACCCTCCTAAAGTGTACATGGCTTGTTTCTCCACACAAAATGCAAGAGCATAGTGACCTTAATGCAAGGGCCATAGTGTTCTGTCAAGAATAATACATCATTGATGCTTTTCACCTTGATACAGGGTAAGAAGGGTAGTGAGATGCTAGAATTCTGCTAGAAACCCAGCCCTTTTAATATAGCGTCTACCACCAATAATGTCTGATTGTCTGTATGATTCTGTATATCTAGTTAAAAAAATATTACAGAATTAGGAAGGAAGGAGAAAATCATAATATATTTGATAGTGGGATTAAACCGATTTTTTAAAAAATGTTTTCTAGGTACATGCAGAACACAATCACTATAAACGTGCTTTTTATAGTAAACTAGGGTAAGGAAACAGTATGGAGAAACTGCTTAAGTGATAAGCTATCTTAAAATGAAATAATGAAAATGCTACAAAAAAAGTGTGTGCTGTCTAAGTATGCACAGATAGGTTATAGTAATAGGAAAAGTAGTTGTCAGAGTGGATTGGTATGATTTACCCATTATGGGACTTACCTTAAAGCACAAACTTACCTGTTTTGTAAACAGCAAATGAAAAACTAAGCTATTGTCAAATCTCTGTTGCTTTCCTTATGTCCTTAAGAGTTTTTATTAATTTGAAGTGGTCTCCTTGTTGTAGATGGGAAAGTTTGCTGTGAGTTATTAATAGTCACCTCTCCAATAGACAGGTAACACATGGAGTGTTATACTGGTGGCTGTTAAGCAACATAATTAGCAATAAACACATAAGCAGTTCTGCAAACCAGTATGACATTAATTCTAATACATTTAGTCACTTGGAAACATGGGTACTTATTAACTACTAACATTTCCATGTGATAAGCATTCTGTTTGGCTTCTTTCTTTACTTGTTCTCTGAACTGTAAAAGTATCTGAAGCCATTATTTCTGAAAATACCCGAAATCATTATTTATGAACTATCAAATGCATTGTTAATTCTGTTTTCCTTCATGCCTACACAATACTTAGTGGGAAATTCCCAGCATGTGTATGACTATGTATAGGTTTGTTATGGTAAAAATTGGCTCTAGGTCTTTTGGCATAATAAATTGTCTATTCTTTTGTGGGGTTTTATTTTACTTTTTTTTCTTGGTTCAGCTGTAACACAAGGTGTAACTTTGTGTTTGGTTCTTTACTAAGAAATCTCTAATCAGAAATATTTTTATTCTTACCACAAGTGATAAAATGAGCATATGATTGTTGGCTCACTTGATACTAAATTAATTAAACCTGCAGTTAAGTTAGTGGGAATATAACCTCTGCATGTCATTGCATGATGAATGTTACTGCTTTTTCCATCACCCCCATGTCTATTTCTGTCCCCCTGTCATGTAAATCAGACCATAAATATCAGTATCTTTATTGCATTTTTTGATCCTTTTTTCCCTAAGACAAACTTGCTTGGCAGAACTAAAGATCTAGCAGGGTTTTCATCACTTTTGAGGATCTGTTTAAAACAAATGTGTTCCATGTAGTCACCTCTGCATGGATTTGCCTTTTTATTGAAACTGGTAATATGTCACTGAGTGTTATTGTCTTTGAACCTCTGAAGTTTGATTTTCTGTGTCTCTAGGGTGCACTGCCAGGCTGTTTCCATGAAAGAAATTAGAAGAGTTGCTACTGAAACCTGTATATTTCCGTAGTCATACCACATGTATCTGTGTTTATTTTGGGAGGGCAGTTCAGCTATTAATTAATTTTAGTTAGTGTTGTTCATACCACTGCAGTATGGAAATAACAATTAAAAATACTGAGGAAGGAAAATTATGCTTTAGGAAGTGAAATATTTTCTAAGTGTTGACACGTGGTTTTACAGTATTTGTCAGTTTTTCACTCATCTCCTAGGCATCAAAATAGGATTCAGCCACGAGACTGAAATGCTCTTAGGGAACTGGAGGAAAGGATTTTCTGCGTGTAGTAATTAATCACTAACATTTTTGGTTTCGAATATTAGGGAGTAAAAGAAGCAGTATCTTTAATTGACATTAAATAGAAAGTGAATTGTAGAGCCAGCTGGCTCAGCTGTTGGCATATGACAGAACAGTGGGAATTGAACCAGAAAACACTTTATGAGGTTACTGTAACCTGGAATTCATGGCAATAATTTTAATGGGTGGATGCTGTTCATCGCTTAGTGAAGGAAGTAGGATACTGAGAGAGAAACTCTTAAGAATTTTCCATTATCATTTTTCAATTACATAAATAGTCAAAAAATAAAAAACTTACTCTGAAGATCGTTCTAGTTTCCTTGTATAGATTTAAAGTGTAATCCAACACTAGTGGAAAATACTAATGTTACTGGCTAACTCTTTCTAACAGATCAACAATTTTATTTTTCAGGTCGAAAATTGAAAAAGTTTAACAAAATTAAGGTTGTGAGAACGTTAGATGTTGCACTCCAGCAGCCAGCAGCTCTTCAAGATGAAAGCCAGTCTCTAACCCAAAGGCTGTCCTTTTCTCCAAATCAAGAAATACAGTTTGTTCCCCCAATGATAAGTGTTTTACGAGGCATTGAGCCAGAAGTTGTCTATGCTGGTTATGACAATACAAAACCTGAAACACCAAGTTCTTTGCTGACCAGTCTGAATCACCTTTGTGAGAGGCAACTTCTTTGTGTAGTCAAGTGGTCTAAATTGCTACCAGGTAATATAATTTCTTATATGTAGTGAATTGTAGTTAAGCAAATATTTCATGGGAGGAGCAGTCTAAAAAGAATATTTTTGACTACCTGTTAGCTAATTTTTTACAAATTCCAAAATTATTAATCTTTAATTCACCATATAATATAATTAATCAAATATATTTTAATAGGAAAGGACATCTGAAAGAATCCATCTAAATATTTAGATTCACTCCAAGAAAACACAGGAGCTAAGAGAGTTCCTGTATGTGATTGTTGTAACAGCCTTTCTACCCCAGCCCCTCTTACTCTATTATTCATTTATTTGATATAAAAAAGCTTGTGTATCTGCTTACTCTTTATTCTTCTTATCACTAAAATGCAATATAGAAAAATTTTTATAAATAATACCAATTAGGACTAAGGAGCTCGCAAACAGACTGGTAATGAGAAGTAACTGAATTGATGAAGATCCATGACAGGATTAAAAAAAAAAATCCATGTTATGTATGTATGTGTGCTGTATGGTGATAGGGATCATCATCCTGGGATATATAGAAATCAATATATTGAGCAGAAAGCCTGGAAAATACAGTTTCATGTGAGCTCAGTTTGACACTTTGCTGCTGCAGGAAGCTGTGGTCTCAATCACTGCTCTTCCCATTGCAGTTGACACTTACCAGACCTCCTGAGTGAACTGATTCATCTCACTAAATGAGAAGAAAAGAAACCTTTTTTTTCACCCTCTGTGGTTTTCTGATGTTTCCATGAACAGAACCAGTTCACTGAGGAGGTGCATGAGTGTCAAAGCTTGCTTGAAGGAGTTAACAGGGCCGTGTGATGAAGAACAGGAGCGCTGCTTTCAGTGGCAGCAGGCCGTTAGCTTCACTCAGATAATTCATGGCAATCTTTAAATTTCTCAAACAGAAAAAGTTATTAAACACAAGCACACAACTGAGTATGGTTCTGTTTAGTTGAATGCAAGAAAGATACTCATATATGGGTGTTTTTGTGTGACAGCTGCATGTTATGTTAAGAATACTGATGTTCAAGCTATCGATATTAAATGAGAGTTGGTTACAGTGATCATTTTACAAACTGTCATATTTTTACCAAAGGAAAAAGAGATGCATTCCTATCCTCTGAAACAGTAATTTTTGCTAAAATTAATTTTGGTGTGAACGTTTCAAAATACTGGATGGGAGCAAAAAGACAAGAGGTTAACTATCAGAGTAAGATAGGCAGTTATTACCCAAGCATCGGAGAGCTACATCCTCCAGTCTGCTTGTCTTTCTAGGTGTTCTCAGTTTGATACCTCAGATTTGTAATCTCAAAACACCTACTTAGCTGCTGTCTAAATGAGAATTATGAAATATTTTATCTTTAATTTCATTTCCAGGTTTTCGGAATTTGCATATTGATGATCAGATAACCCTCATCCAGTATTCCTGGATGAGTCTAATGGTTTTTGCTATGGGGTGGAGATCATACAAACATGTCAGTGGCCAGATGTTGTATTTTGCACCAGATCTGATTCTAAATGAGTAAGTAGAATGCTCTTGTGTTATATGAATAACATTTTGATAACATTGGCACTTTTATGTGCCGATGGGAATGTGACTCCATTGAGGCCAAGATTTCATTCATTACTTTTTCTGTTTCAAAATTAATGGCCAAGTCCTCTGACCATATCAAAGTTCAGTAACTTTGGGAGGGGTTTTGTTAGAACCCCAACTATTCTGTGAACATGGTCAAGCAAAAGCAGTTCAAATAGTATTTTAATTATCTAAGAAAAAAAAAAAGAATAATTATGCCGTCAGAAGATTTACTTCAATTCATCTGAATAAGTCATGGGTTATTGTTTACTAAATGGAACTGAGTGTGGGTTTTTTGGGTTGTTTTTGTTTGGGTGGTTTTCGCCAATAGTTTGCCTGTAATTTAAATGCTCAGTTTTGACACTTTCTGATAAAAATTATTTTCTAATGTGCCTTTCTTGTTAGAAAAGTACATTTGCTGTTAGAGAATTGTAAAAACAAATTTCACCAAGCAGGAATTTCAATATCAAGGAAAAATTATATGAGACTTGCTTTTTTTGGCTGGGGTTGGGGGAGGGGCTTTTTGGTTTGGATTTTCCTTCACTATGCTCTTTAATTTAGATAATCGTCATTTCAGTGTTTGTCGGTTTTCCAGCTCTGCAAATTAATATTGTCAGACTCTTAATTTTATATTCTTAGGTTATAGTACATGGGAGGTTGCCAGGAACAGTAAAACATAATTTAATCCCTCTATTTGTTTTTCCTTAATACATTTTTCTCTTTTTTTTCTTAAAATACTAAAAGAACTGCTATGAAGCAAGCTGAAAGAAAAACACATGTTTTGTGAGACATATTGTTAAAGGATTAAGAGATGGATTTGCAGAAGAACTAGACACCTGATTTTGAAATCTATAGATGTGCAAGATGCTCCTAGTGAAGTTCGTTATAGAAGATATTCAGTAGAGCCAACCCTATAGCTCCTGGCCTTTTCCAGATGATTGTAAATCACTGTGAGGTTGTTGAGTGATGAATTATATCCTCTCCCATTTTTATTAATTGTGCTGTACAAATGGAAATACTTAGAAGTCATGAGATTGAAAGAATTTCTGACTATTGTTGTCACAGCATAGTCTGATACATTTTATGGCTACATTCAGAAGAAACAGAGTGAGATGGCTTTATGCAGTGATGTCATGTCTTGGAGTATCACCGCGCTTGTGAACCACTCCTGACACCTTGTGAAGAAGACTTTAAATACTTTCTTTGAGAATGGTGTTGAGATTTATGAACCCTGATTATAATCCACCAGAGACAGCTTCTTGTCAGCTCAAGATCATCTGTGCGGTGTGCTGACAACGTATTCCTATCTTGGTTATAGAACATCTCATCAGGGTCATACTAGAGGTGTTATAAACAAAGAGATATAAAAAGTAACTGATGCACTGAATCATAGCTGCAACTATTTATTGGGAATATGTTAGCTTTTAGATCAGTAAAATGTAAACAACTTTGTTCTCTACAATGATGTCTAAGCTTGTACTTTCATGTTCACTTTAAGCAAGGGTAACTGGTGAACACTGCCAAAAAAGTTAACTGTCCCAGTCATGCATCCCCATGACTTTAGCTAAGCTGGACCAAACACTCTCTGGCTGCACTGTCAAACAGATAAGGAGTTTACATGCCTGAGAGGTACCCCAGAAAAAGCCATTCATAAACGGGTGGAGGTGATCCCTGACATGCACTCCATGTAGGAGTGCAGGCACTAATGCCAGAATCACAGGACTGTGTGCCTAGAGGTAGAAAGAGATAATGGAAATGCCTTCTGCAGGGGCAACGCACCACGGTTGTCTCATAATTACCATGTGAAACCACAATCCAAGATTGTGGTTGTGTCACAGCCAACGTATCATTTAGTGAACTGAGTTGTTATGCTTCTCAGGAAGGACACGTTTGGTAGCATTGATTTCAGACCAAGAAAGCAAGTAGTGCTAGTTTGGCAAGGATTTCTTAGTGTTAACACCCTACTACAAGGGTGCTTTACTTGTGCTTTGCAGTGTCTGAAAATTGGAGTAAGAACAGCATTTAAGCTGCTAACCCTGAAAGCTACTGTTGCTCTTCATAGATAATAATTAGGAAGAGATGCTACCAAATAGTATTAGAAAAGGAGATTTGAAGTAGATATAGAAGTAAGTCCATTCGGGTCTAAAAGATTAAATTTCTATGTTTATATCATTTAAGAGCTGGTACAAGATATCATATGCTGAACAACATTGAAATAATTGTCATTCAAGATTACAGTAACACTTTAAATAACAAGAAAAAAATTCAATCCATTGAAAAAGTCTTTTTTAAATGGAAAATATTTTCTGTTTTGATTGCTGAGGTTACTATCTGCAGTCAGGTTGGAATACTGATCTGAACCCCATAGCAGGTGGGGCAGCAAAATTTAATCTTCCTGTTATTGTACCTAATTCATCTGGATTGGGATGCAACCTTTTGAAATCAGTCCAAGTTACTGGATCATCAGGTTAATGATGTGAATTCAGTCTAGATTAGAAACTTTGTAATGCTACCATTTCGGTAATTTCTTAATAAGTATATGCAATAATATATATTCAATATACCAAAATCACAAAGAGAAAAGTGGTATAGAAGTGCTGCAAAAAACCTTCAGTTCTATGTATTTCCTGTGTGATTTGTTCTGGTTACATCTGTGGGAGTTTAGGAAAGGCTGTATTAATGTCTCTGTTTACTTAGTGTGTAACAGTTTTAACTGTTTCTTTAATAGCATAACATGCTACAAAATAATATAATTGCCCCTAGAAGTACCAGGCTAGAGTTGATACGAAGTATTTTAATATAGACATTTTTGCAAAAGCTAAGAACAAGTTTTACTTTCAGATTTATCTTAAATACTGTGCTTTGAAATCTTTATGGAGATACAAGAATCTATGGACTTCTAAAATAAGATAGCACTTCACATTAATCATTAGGGCATTTTTATTTAGTAAACTCCCCATATTTTTGGTGGTTAGCCTTCAGCTTTGATAGTTTTCATTTTTTTCTGGACAGCAGTAACAGATTAAACATCCAAAATAGCACATTCATTACAATAAAAAACTAGCATAGGAACGAAAAAAATCAGAAAATTTTTTATGCATATAAGCTCATCTTTAATTTTTTGTAATATGATAAACTGCTAACAAGACCTCTCTTTCAAGCAGTTAGTACTGGAGCCATTCTTCATCTTTGCTTTCATGTTTTTTAATTTATTTTTTTTTACCTTTTCTGGGTGTAAGACAGAGGATGAAAGAATCATCATTCTATTCCCTGTGTCTATCCATGTGGCAACTCCCACAGGAATTTGTCAGACTTCAAGTCAGCCAAGAAGAGTTCCTATGTATGAAAGCACTGTTACTTCTCAACACAAGTAGGTTCTTTTTTTTCTTTATAACCCATCACTACTAAAATAGTTTTGAACCATGTTGTTTAACTTGACAATCACTAAACTCTCTGGCTTAACAAATGGAAATGTCCTAAAAGGAATGTTAGTATTTTAAGTCTAAAAATATTTTTAAATGTTTATAAAGAACAAAGAATTTCTGCTTCATTGTTGGTTTTATTGTGTATAAAGATACTGGGGAAATGTTGGATCCCTTTTGACATATGGCTATACTGTGTTGCACATTTTCAAAACAACTGTGCAGTATTTCTGCCTGGAAACATCAGTTCAAGTAACTCTACACAGATTTAAAAAACCCCAACCAAACCAAAACAACCATAAAAGTATTAGAACATATTTAAAAATATTTAAGAAATTATCAGGACCAAGGGCTTTATCTTGACCAAGATCTTAAAGCATGTTTGCTCAAAAGAATTAGGGAAGTGGACATGACAAACAATACTAGTGTTTATTCAACTTTTTATAATTACAAATAGGTGAAGTTTAGCACAGATATAAACAAATGGAAATGTTTTTCTTTGGTTTGTTTCTCTGGAAACAAAGTCCGTGGTCACTTAATTATATACGCATCTTTTAAAGAATGCAGCATACAGCTGCATTCCACTTTACATGGGAAATGTGGTTGTTGGTGAGCTTATCTTCCAAAATCTTCTCTGAAATAATCAAATTTACATCTGCTGAGGCCATATTTATTAGTTATGACTCCCCAAATAGAAAGTGTTTAAAGTTATAGAGGTGCTGTTAGAAATGAGATTAAGCACTTTTGAAAAAT
The DNA here is from genome assembly GCA_013397075.1 of Rhabdornis inornatus. Taxonomy (NCBI): domain Eukaryota; kingdom Metazoa; phylum Chordata; class Aves; order Passeriformes; family Rhabdornithidae; genus Rhabdornis; species Rhabdornis inornatus. The sequence continues at coordinate 1,405,905 of VWZS01008597.1, forward strand.
ATAGTTGAAAGAATGTAAAAGTTTGGTTCTCAATACACAGCAGAGTCAGAGGAGAGATGTGCAAATCCTGCATGACCTGCTTCTTGGTTTAACAAAGCTTAAGTAATTGATAAGGAATTAAAATTTAGTCTCTCTCAATCTGTCCTTGGCTGGTATTTGCATAAACCTATTCTTAAAAAAAAACAACCACCTGGTCTCAGCAGAGAATGAGTTTAAAAAGATTAAATTTAGCTCATATGAAAATGGAAATTGCTAAAAGAATAGTAAAATACCATACACTCTGCTAAAGCAGTAATGTGGATAAAAAATCCTTGTGTGATGTAACTCCAGTTGCTTTATTAGAATATGAATGTATTCCTATTTTAAATGTTTTCCATCTTGTTTTCATCACAAATAGACTCTCTTGTCTGTCTTCTGAAATTTCAGTTAAATTTAGATAAATTTGTGATATTTCAGCTATCTCTGTTCCAGAAAGTTCATATCAAATTCAAAAAAGCATTAAAATGGTTGGTCCAATCCCTCTCATTTCTGAGTCCATCAATTTAACAGAATTCATCCAGTTACTTATCAACTGCATTGCACTCAGAAGCTTTTTTAAAAAGATGATATGTTTATGTGAATGCAAGAAATTAATTAAAAAAAAATAAACTATTTCTACCTGTTCTGATGAGTTTTGCTTTTTGTTCTCTCCTGCATTTATTGTCTTATAGGAAAAAACAATTTGTCAGATCTTTGGGAAAAGGAACACACCTAACAGTTGTTGCTGAGACATTTAGTAAACATTTGGTACTGTATAAATATAATTCCACAAAAGTATTTTCAAAAAGCGATATAACCTCATTGTTGTTCTGAAGTGTTTTTTAAGACCTTTTATTTTAGTCATGATATTCATCTTAATCCTCTTCAGATGTGAAAGTACAGTCATTTCAGGTTTTTGTATACTAACAGTAAATCATGTCTAATCCTTTAGTCTCTCATTGCGTCTTCTGTTCAATTTATTACTTAGATGAACTGGTTTTGACTTTTTTAGATAATTCCAAAGAAACAGTAATTTGAATTAAACTCAGTGCCAGTCTTGATACATTTCTAATTCTGAATGGACCCCCAGCCTAAGTTTTAACATTATATTTGATTTTACAGTTTTTTCTTTGAGTTGGCTGAGGTTTAAATGTGATGCTTTCCAGACTTCTGATTTAAAGGAATTTCTAAATCTGGTTGCATAAGATTTTGGCTTGGTTCATGCCACTGAATAAAAGCATCCTCATTCTTGACATATGTTCAGGGGAAGGGAACAACTTGAATAGATATCTCTGAGGAGCCTTTTGTTGTTAGGCAGGAATGTGACTCTCTTTCTGCAGAATTCAGAGGAAAAAGGCCATTCATTGATGGAAAATACCTTTAAAATTAATTTCTGGAAATATAAAGACTTAATTGCTGGTTTAGAGATGTAAGTCAATGATAGCTTCCATAAACTCCATCAGGATCACTCTATATGAAAACATTCCCTAGTTCTCTATAAAACTGCTGTTAAGAAATGTCCAGAATCATCTGGGCTTTGAATATTAAGGTATTCTTTTTCCATGTCACTTACCTTATCACTATCAGCCACTAACAGGTTCTTTTCTCAGTGTTCTCTCCATGTCCTCATTTTGATTCTCACACCTGACCTCTAAGAGAAAAGGGAGTTCAACCAATTTCTCCTCCTTGCTCATTTTTCTGAAGAGCTGTTCACCTTTAAGACTCTGATCTGTTCTATTAAGTGAAAGAGGTTCAAACAGGAGGCCTGAGCCCTGGCAGCTTTACTGTCTGCGCTACCTTAGAGCTGTTAGTTCATTCCTTGACTCCATTTTGAAGCACTCCGCTAGATCTCTCTACCACAAGTTTGCTGTGAAGAGGGCAGAGCCTCAGCAGTGTAAACATGAATCAGTAAAATATTTCCTCAAAGGCAGGAGTGATTATTTTAGCCATATTTTTTTTCCCAGCAAACACATGTAACTGAAGCTTAGGGATATTTCTAGACATAAGGCAATTAGCAAAATGAACTGTTTGCTCCTGGTGTAGCCTTCTAACTGATTGTAGCACTGCTTTTGGAGTAAATCTTGGATAGGAAGAAGTATCTGCCACATAATAATGGATTGCACTCTACAGCATGAAATACTGTGAATTTTTCCTGTGCTGTAAATTTCATTTCCTTCAGAGTAAATTGTAGCCCAATGGCTTTTTGTGTTTTCTTTAAGTTCCTTTGGAAGGTCTAAGAAGTCAAAGCCAATTTGATGAGATGAGAACAAGTTACATCAGAGAACTGGTGAAGGCAATTGGTTTGCGCCAGAAAGGCGTTGTGGCCAACTCACAGCGTTTCTATCAACTTACGAAACTGTTGGATTCCATGCATGATGTAAGTTTGTTGGTTAATGGCTTCTCCTCTTTATGTAAGAAGGAACTGGTATTTCTTAAATATAATTCTATACAAGGGAATAGTCAGCATTGCTAGACAATAGAAGAAAACAAAAAGAAATCCTTTATTGTGTGTATTTGTGTGAATAGATAGCTATATATTCAGCATCAGTTTATGTGTTGTGCACATATTTTATGGTATACAATACAGAAGTTTTTGTGAAACATGCATTAGAGTGCTACCATTTTGTTTCATTTTTAGTGTAACACAAGCAGTACAGTTGTGGGCTTTGGTAGGGGTGATGTGTATGCGTGTGTGAGCATATGTGTACTTGTTCAGGAAAACAGTGTAAGGAATAGGCAATTCAAGTTGCAAAGTCCAACTACTAAGAGTTAGTGAAAAGCAACCAAGATTAGCTTTGCAACCTTAGTTCAACTGTTTTTATGTGGATATTCTGTACCACTTTCAGTATCTGTCTATGTTTGGGAATTGAGTAATCTTTGAGAATTCTAGATACCAAGCCCTGGACACTTTTGAACTCAATGTTGGTTGTGAGGAGCTCCCAGAGAGTTCAAGATGGACGGGATCTTTGCATCGTTGTATTCTTCAGAACTCAACAAATCTGCATTTTATTTTAATTCAATTTCTTCCTGTTAAATGCTTACAGTTAAACAATCTGTGAGGGAGAGAAAGAGGAAGAGAGGCTCGCTGCAAAATAGCAAAGTGATGTTTGGTCCACGAAGTATCTTCTTTAAAGCCCTGTTTCAGCTCAGGCTGATAAAGTGATGGGAGATACAAGGGAAAAATCATCACACTGGAGAGACTGTGTGATGTTAAAGTTTAGGGTAGCAGAAATAGTACAGTATTTGACAACATAATTTCACTGGTCTGAAATAAAAATTGGAACCTCTCAGGCTAGAAGAGATGTAATAGTCATGTGTTGAGTGATTCTTTTCAAGGAATGAGAGTCTGTGGAGTTCAGTATTTGCAGCATACACAGCTTGATCATAATGAAAACCATGGCAAAGCTCACAGGTAAGTAGTAAATGCTGTCTCTCAGAGCAGCAATTAAATAGCAGGTAGTGACCAAAGCACACACTTGAGTGTGAGAATAATAGGAAAGATTGAAAGCTTGCTAAGTAGTTCCTGTTGTTTGTCAAATATGTCATGAGTGAGGGTGATAATACTTGGTAATATTAGTGAAGCAATGATGAATGTATGAGATAAGTGATTGACAGCATGTTTATGTGGCTGCATTACTGTTAGCCTGATTGATCATGTTTGTATTTTATCAAATCCAGCTGGTGAAACAGCTCCATCTCTTCTGTTTGAACACATTTCTCCAGTCCCGTGCACTGAGCGTTGAATTCCCTGAGATGATGTCAGAGGTGATTGCTGCCCAGCTACCCAAGATTCTAGCAGGGATGGTGAAACCTCTTCTCTTTCACAAGAAGTGAAATGTCTTTTCTCTTATCATAGAGATGATACCTGGGTCATTTTTTGTTTATTTTGGTCAAGATTTTGCAATGTCAGGATTTCAGCATATTTGACATACTTACCCTGCCGACTGCTTTATACCTGTAACATACACAAGCCATTCAAGCTTGATGTACATATTGTGAGTTCCTGATTCCTTAACTGCAAAAATCACAACAGTCATAAGAAATGTTCTGTAAACTTGTCTAAGCTGCTTTTTAGCTATGCGTATGAATGACAATGAATAGACTTTCCAGATTTCTAACAAGTAATACATTTTTCCTACACATTGCACGCTCTTGAATTTCTGGTAAGATAGGGTGCAAAATTTTTACTTTTAATACATTGTGTGCATGGGTACATGTGGGCACGTGCATAATATAAGATTTTGGAGGACTCAAAATAAATATTGCCCACATTTTCTTATGGATATTTCAGTTTTTATTACTGCAGTGCCACAATGACTAACTAAAGTGCTAGGCATACAGTATATATTCATACTCTCATCTGTGGCCATGCTGCATTAAAACTCTCAAGTCCAGCATACTGTTTTCTACAGCATTCAGTGGAGCTCTTCTTCAAAAATCAGAACGTTTAGAAAAATTTCAGTATGTATTACACCGAAGTAATGTGTATGCAAACCCACTAAGCTTTGGTTTGTGTTATTTTCCTTAAAAGTTCAGCACTTACTAAAGCTAAATCACTTAGCTGTGATCCTAAATTCATCAACTCTTACATTCTGAATTTCAGAAGCTTTAAATAGAAATGTTTTCACTGACTGCAACTCTTAATAATCTTAATGTTTTGAATTCCAATTGCTGAAGGCTCAATCAGCTATTAGTATCAAATTATAGTGAGATTAGATGCAAAAAGAAATGGAAAATATGACTGCAAACATTTTGATACACATTGGACTCATTTCAGTACAATTTAGTAGAGCAACATTTTCTATTCTAAAAGCATGCCATTATAAATGGGGTAACTGTAAAAAAGGAATTGGACTCAATTTCCTTTGTACATTCAAGAAGAATGGCATGTTTTACCATAGAAATGAATATTCAGCTGAAAAATTATGATGTGGTGGTGTTTGTTCCTTTGATATGGTTATGAAGCAACTCATGCATTTAAGGCAGTAAATTGAGATATATTCAGACAACAGAGAAACAGATAAATCTTAAGAAGAATTTATGAGTCTATTGAAATACGACAAATGTTGCCAGTCATTAGAAATGATATGTAAACATAGGAAATGGTGAGTCTTGTTTGGGTACTTCTGGCCTTATGCTTTTGCTTTTGCCCATGACTTGTTAGGTGCCCCCATTGTGTGACTGTGTCCTGCTGGTGGTGTGTAGCTTGGTCTGTACAGACATATCCTTGTCACATGAACAAAGGCCCCTGGGCTGTAAGTTCAGTATCCCCAGCTAAGTCAGGGTGCCCCTCATTAAAAGTATAAGTGATGTGCTTGTTGGTAAAAATTACATCTTGGACAACTGACAATTACAGAAATGTCTAAAGGTGTCCTTACTGGTCATGATATCCTAAAGCTAACAAAGAAGAATCTACATTACAACTGGGAATAAAAGCATTTTTGAGATGCCCATATAGTAGTACAAAACCCACTAGAGCTGGTGCAAATGTGTGACCCTAAATAAAGTGGTATAGACAGACTTTTGTGTTAGTTGACTAGGTTTGTCATTTCTAACTGCCCAGGAAAGCAATGTCTTTCATATTCAATACAGTCTGACTTTTAACTGTGATCCTTAAAGCAATTATGTTTTAATAAATAGCACAAAATTCTTTATTTCTACATCCTGAAGTTTTGTTTTCTTTATTTTGTGTTTGCATTCAGTAAATGTGATTCTCAGTAAAAAATTCCATTTCAACCATTCCACTTTTATGTAATGACAGTATTTTCATGCATTCTTTTGGAATTTAATTTTGCCACGATTTACCACTGAGTAAGCAGACTGTCTATGTTACTGTTTAGATTAAACTGATAACAGAAACTTCCCACACTAAAAATTACTCCTCATCACCCTAATTCTGAAATTAGAAGACAGAGCAGGCAGTATGTTTGCTTTAGGAATGCATGGATCTGCCTACATCTGCTTTTTACTCAGTCCTTGAGTGGCTGACATGTCACTGTGTCCCATAAACTTGGCAGATTAGTCTGAAATGCACTATATTTGCCTCAAAGGCATAATCAAAAAGGAAGAAAAGATGACTTTTGGGAATAGATAACAATAGCTTAAAAACATTCTCAAATAGTATTTCTTAAAGACCTCTAACTCACAGAAGAAAAATTCCAAAAGTTCATGGCCATGATGAATTCACTACACAAAATACAGTGATTGGGTAATTGTGTCTGCTATAAGAGTCTGAAAGTCCTGTGATCATTATGTGGTTGTCTGAAGTTATAAAAAAAATCCAGCTATAAGCCCAGATTTTAAAATTGCCTTTAGAGTTCATTTTTCATAGTCATTTACTCTGGGCTCCATAGACACCATGAACAGCAGAAAAAGGACCTGTGGGTGCTGGCAAACAGCAGCTGAACATGATCCAGGGTGTGCCCAGGTGTCCAAGAAGGCCAATGGCATCCTGGCCTGGATCAGCAATGGTGTGGCCAGCAGGAGCAGGGCAGTGACCGTCCCCCTGTACTGGGCACTGCTGAGGCCACAGCTCCAATCCTGTGTTCAGTTCTGGGCCCCTCACTGCAAGAAAGACATGGAGGGGCTGGAGCATGTCCAGAGAAGGGAACGGAGCTGGGGAAGGGTCTGGAGCACAAGTGCTGTGAGGAGCAGCTGAGGGAGCTGGGGGTGTTTAGCCTGGAGAAAAGGAGGCTCAGGGGAGACCTCATCACTCTACAGCTGCCTGAAAGCCAGGTGGGGGGGAGGTGGGGGGGCTCGGCCTCTTCTCCTGGGTAACAACTGACAGGAGGAGAGGACATGACCTCAAGCTGTCCTAAGGAAGTTCAGGTTGGATATCAGGAGAAATTATTTCATTGAAAGGGTGGTTAAGTGTTGGAAAGGGCTTCCCAGGGAAGTGATGAAGTCACCATCCCTGGAAGTGTTCGATAAATGACTGGAGTTACTTCTGTGGTTTAGCTGACAAGGTGGGGATCAGTCAAAGCTTGGACTCAAGGATCTTGGCAGGACTTTTCCAAACAAAATTGTTCTGATTCCATGAACACTGATCAAAGCACCTGATTTCTTCCTTCCCTACAGAAATCTCATGTACTATAACTTTTCAACCCTGCAGCAAAGTTCAGAGAGCTGTTACTTGATTTTTTTACTGAGTACAAGGTTTCATAGTTGTATGTGTTTCTGTCCTTTAATGTCCTTTTTTGACCTGAGCTTTACAAATTGGTCTAAATAAACATCTTGTAGTGCTTCTCAATATATTGAGCAAGGCCGAACAATGCTGGATCTTCTCATGGTATGTTTATACAATAGAAATAAGAGGTTTCAGCAGATGGACTTTTCTTGTTTTCTGACATTTAGGATGAACCTGATTACATTTTAAAGGTATGAAACCTGTTGTGTTAATTAGAAAGCTTGCCAGCCATCTTCTACAGGTTTTGTTTTGAGCTATCACAAAAAGTTCTTCATACACTGAATAATGCAGGCTGTGCCTGAAGCTAAGCCTCTCCTGTTCTGTACAGTTGAGTTATTTTTGACCAAAGCCCTTCAGCATTACCTTCTGTTGGTGCTTGAGGAAGCAAACAAACCAACCCATGAAATCATCTGCTTCCTTGAGCTCTGCTGCTGTGATTCAGCTCTCTACAGGTATCATATTTATAATTTTAAAGTAATTTTTTGGAGGTTGAAGTGCCTAGCCATGGCAGCTCACCTGTGTTTGGAGAGCTGAGACCTCCAGCCTCTGCAAGCTGTTCTCTTTGTCTACGAGCTGCTCCACAGTTGTACTCACTGTGGTCCGAGAAACCCAAAAGATCCAACACTTGGCTCATGTTTTCAGAGAACTCAGCTCTATCTACAGTTGGGATCAGCCTTTAGGGATGGGGGGATGTGGGTTCCTTAATACCTAGTCCATGACAGAGGGAAATGTGGTCTGAGAAACTTTCAGTTGATTTCATGGCACTTTGGAACGGCCTAGTTATATGTGTGCATAATAAAGGCAGATAATAATTTCTGATCTGCAGCTGTTTCTTCAGCTGCACTGTGGTTATGCTTTCTCATGCTATATGTGCAACAGTGAAAGTGAGAACTAAATTTGTATTTTCTGACAGTCAGTGCCTTGTTAGTACCTTAGATGGGCTTTTTTCTTTCTTTTCAGATAGAGTAATAGGTCTCTCTCCATTACCTTTGTTGGGAAGGTGAGCTGCTGTCCTGTGTTCCTACCTACACCCAAATATTCATCTCAGTTACCAGTGATGTATCAGTAGCATGAACAGCAGGGATCCTGCAGGGATCCTTCCTTCCCGTCCTCTCCTCCCTGCCCAAACTTAAGGTTGGTTTATCTGCAGAGCAGGAGAGGATGGGGCTGCACTCCACCCATGCAGTGCAACTCCAAGCACACATTTCTTGCCTTACATGCTGTTTGTGGCAGGCTGACCTTTCCTTCCTTCCAAGAAGTCAGCTTGCAGCACAGAACTAATGTCCAAAGCCCTCCCAACTTTCCACAGCTCAGAAGCCTGTGAGCATACTGCCAGGCTGGACTGTCAGCATTGCTGGATTTATTAGTTTGTACTGCTTTGTGTCATGGTGACCTGACTTGAACAGAGATTTGCTTTTGGTTTAGTTCTCCTTTTCCCTTGGAAGATGAAAAGGAAAAAAACTCTAATATTTTAAGTATTTTTTGGTTTAAAATTTATGTGGGTTTTTTTTCCATGAATGCTATTAATTTTTTAGATTGACATTATTTGCATGCAGAATGGTACTGTAGCTTCTCAGATGCTTGGACAGAAACATGCAGTGAAAGGTGACTGCACAGATATTAATAACTAAGTTAAAATTTATCTGTTTACCTTTAAATAAGGTAATAAATAACCCTCAGAAAACAGTCTTTAAGTGCTGTTGGAACTAAGCAGCAGTTACATAACTTCAAATACACGAGCAGTGTGCTGCTCCCTTGAGGATTTTTTTGCTCACATTTAGGAATTGTTTTCCCTGGGTTGAGCCCACAGTGCTCTCCACGGGGCATTTAAAGCATATATGGAGGACATCAAATAGTGGTGAGCTTTCATTTAATTCTAGTATATCCTTTAAAACTGGCAACATTCCAGTTTCTTTCCGGTGTCGGGTGGGCTCACTGTAAAAATACCATCATGAGCCTTTTAGTCATAGGTCATGTTTTTCTGACCATGAAAACTAAGTTACCTTTTCACTTCTCTGGGTACAATAGGGTTCCACCAATTTAGCATTCAGGCATATCAGTGAGGAAGTTCTCACAGTGTCATTTAAATAGTCTCACTCTATTGCATTTTCCCACACTCAATTAAAATACCTATCCAGCCAGTTCATTACTAAAATCTCCTTTTGCTTTGTGGAGGAAAAAAAAAAAGAAATAAATCATTGTGAGGAAATCAGAACACTGCATCACTGAGCTTCAAATGAGGGGCTAGATTGGATGGGATGAAAAGCAGGTAGTGAGCATAATAAGCACCTTTGACATCTCATCAGAAATAACTGGGCAGAGAAGCAGAGAGACCTTTGTGTTATACAGTTGAGATCAATATGAACATCACCATAAGTTGCTCATTCCAGGGATGTACATTTCTCTCATATTGTTGGGTGATGTCCAGTCTGAGACCCTAATCTGTGATACCTCCAGTGGAGAACAATGTTCTCATCACGATGCTGCTCAAAGAAAATGATTTATTCTGGCAGGCCTGTCTTGGCTATATGGAGCACGAATAAGGGAAGCACCAAACCAACATGTGCATGGCAGTATGAATCCACAAAGGTATGGATGTGGTCTTACTGAGAGTATTTGAAAAAGAAACACCTGGCCACCTGAAATTAATATGTTCCCAACAATTTTCCCAGATTTCAGCAACATGCCTAAGAGTAAAACATGGATTTTGATGGCCCATGTTAGCATATTCTGTTATGGACAAAGGAGAACACGCTTGACAAAAAAATTACCACTGTTAAATCAAAAAAACTGTGGCATGATGCTGTCAGGACAGGCTCTCAGCCTGCCTGTAGGGCATTGCACACAATGGATGGGAATATCATCTTTTGGGGCTGTCATCACCACACATCAAGCATTGGTCAGCTGAGGATGACAAGGCTTTTCACTTAAAAATTTGGATGTTTTGTATCCTAAAGCTCAGCTTACAAGATAGTCACACTGCACTGGCCAGTTCGCTTCTTACAATAATTTTACACAATCACACCCCCAATTGCTATTACAAGCAGTTCCTAGTGATGGCTACAGCCAGCTTAGGCTTTACTGGGAGGCAGAAACTGCTTTCCTTTCTCAAGCTTCAAAGTACAGGTAATGTGTCTATTTAGCTAACCATAGCCAAAAGGTTGTGTGCACAAATATGTCATTAAAAAAAAAAAAACAAAACAAAAAACAAACAAACAAACAAAAAAAAAACCAAAAAACCCAAAAAAACCCATCAAAACAAAAAACAAAACAAAACAAAAAAAACCAAAAAAAACCCCAAAAAACCCCAAAACCCAACCAACCAAAAAAAAAACCAACAAAACAAAAACAACACCAACAAAAAAACCAACCAACCAACCAAAAAAAACCAAAAAAACAAAAAAAAACCCACCTCCAAACATCTGAAATTTTGAAAATACTACTTCATGAAGTTTTGCACTTAAATTATCCTTAAAGCCTTCCCTGAAGACAGACATTAATTTTAAGAAAAACTACCTGGTAGAGAAAAGCATAACCCAATGCTGAGCACTCCTGCAATGCACAATCTGTTGAAGTCTCTGAATTTCTTACAGCCTCTAAATCCCAGTTCCTGTATTTGTGAAACATTTATTCTTCCTTCCTTCCTATGCCTTCAACACACCTTCTTTTCCCAATGGGTTACTTGGATGTGTAATACATTAACACTTTGTAGAGTCTTTGTAATCCTCAATGGAAAAATTCTGTAAAAAGACAAATAATCCTTAACTTTAAAACATCTTTGTATTGATGTTCATATTTCTTCATACTTAACATTCAAGGATCATGATAGATATAATTTATGCTTTGCAGCTATTGCTTTATTTTTGGAAAAAAAAAAAAGACTTGCATAAGATTTCTGAATTTTCCTCTTGAGGAGCTTTCATCTCTATATTTGTACAACTGAAATAATAGCTTCAAGTATTTTTGCAAAGTTGTTGTTTGGCTACATCGTGTCATGTCCAATAAACTGGGGATGTGCTTGCTTTGTAGCAGTATGAGAAGCATTAACTCTCCAGCAGATGTACAAAAGTCCACTAGATTGAGTGGGGGATAAAGCTGCAGAATGACACTGTTGTCACTGGACATGAGGCTGCAGCTGCCAGTACCAGGCTGGTGGAGCCACTTGTGCTGCAGTCCTACAGAGCAGCCTGCTGGGAAGCTGATTTTGGGGGAAATACTTTGGCAGCTCCAGGTTAGAGAAAATACACACTGATTATTTACTGAGTTCAAACCCAGGTGGCTGGGACAGGGTTGGGGGGTCAGAACTGTTTTTCATTTTGTTTGCAATTCAAACCTTCTACAAGACAGGATACAATAAAACCTTATTTCATTATTTATTTATATCTTTATTTATTCTTACATGGAAGGTCGTGACTTTAATCAAAACTGCAGTGGTCGAGCTGCCAGCCTATGGAAGCATTAAAATAAGTTACAATGCATTCCTGATTTCCTGGCATAAACACATACAAAGGGAAAGTTTACTAAAAAGCCTGCCCTGCAGTGCAGAAGGTCCATGCACAGCAGCAGTAGCAAGAAGTGCTGATGTGGGAGCAGAGGCTGTGGCACTGTGGGAATGGAGGTGCTGGCATGGTGCTGCTGGTCCAGATCTGCACCTGGGTAGAGACACCATTAGCACAGCAACCTACATATTGGGTAATCATTTACTTGTAACTCTTTAAAAGCCAGGGTTTCAGAATAAATTGTCCCCAGACTTTACAGAGGCAGTGCCTGAGCTCGCTACCATGTCCACACCAAGAACTGGAGTTTTCTGCTGCCAGAATTGGTCAGTGCCAGATCTGAGGTGCAAGATGCAGCACACTTGCATCCATCCACTATCCATCCACCCTGGGATCCTCAGTCATGGGGGAGAAGAGCTTTTCTTGTTGCTGATCATTGACCTGGACTGGAGCAACCTTTTCTTGGCTGCACCAACAGGGCCCATCACCCCTGGCTTTTAAGGAACTGACTCCAGTGCTCAGGTGATCCTTCCCTCACCCTCAATGTGTTCTGCTTCCCACCCCACTGCCTTCTGATGGGGTGTGCAACAGGCAAGGAGTGGGACCCACATCCTGGTGAGGGGCACAGGCAGAATGGCTGGGAAATGCCACGTGTCCTCCATCAACAGGAGAGACCACCCCCCTGCTTTCCTGTTCTAAGGAAATACTGGCAAAAGTTTGGACTGCTGGTTTAGATGTCACCCCTTCTAAGGACGTGCTGCAGTGTTAGTGTGCCCTCAGAGAAGGATTAGTCATGCCAACAATGCCAATACTTATGGACATCATTTCCACGTAATACAGAACATCTTGAAAGTGATGTTGCAGTTTCATTTCTGAATGTCCTCGTTCTTGTGAATTCGTATCTTGGATGTTACCAGTGCTCCACATACACACATCACAAACAGTTTGACAGGGCTGGGACTTACCATACAGATGATTAATTTTCCAAATTAATTTAGTTTTAAGCATTCCATGCTGTATAAAACAACTGGGGAAGGCATTTAGTCAGTACAAAAATACATTAATTTCTTTTAAGTGTAAGTTCTATTAGCAGCTAGCATACAAAAGAAAATAATCTTAAAGTCTTTGAGACACTTGAACTTCAAGGTATCAAAGTTAAAGAATGTGGTCCTACTTAAATATGCATTCAGTTGAGCACATCTGCACTGGTACCTTTATTTAGGCCCCAATTATTTATTTACACAGTGATGTTCCTTAGGATTGAGTGGAATAGCTTTGTGTGTGCGTATATATATATCTATATATCTATATGTATGTATGTATGTGTGTGTGTATGTATGTATGTATGCATGTATGTATGCATGTATGTATCTGTCTGTCTATCTGTTCTGTCCCAATTCAGCCTCAATGCACACCTCTTTTGCTCAAGAATAATTTTGGGTTTTATTCTTTTTAAGAGACATAGTAATAGAAGGGTATAAAGAATAAAATAAGATGACTCATTATTTGACATAGGATGTCTAAACCCTTTGACGTAGAAGGTTTTGCTTTAACCTTTAGCAGATAACAGTCCCCCTAAATGAGATGGATTTTTTTATTGTGACATCTCAGACTCCATAATAATGCGGATGCTCCCAAGCCTGACTCATCTCTGCACAGCACAAGTGATCTCCCTCTTAAACATACTAATGAGTTAAGCAATAATCACTGGCTGCTCCCAGGGAAGGCAGAGCTGGTATTTTGTGATTATCTAAATGAAAGCAATAAGTGGTGTCAGAGATCCTGCCGTGTGGGAATTCAGATTAAACCATCATTTGATTTCCTGTGTGTCAGTAATGAAGGTGCTGCAGCACTGGAGAAGGCACCAAACCGAGCCAAGGCTGAGGTGATGCCCTGAGGAGGTCCAGTGTCATAAATGTCCAATGTCCTCCCTGTGAGCTGCACTGGGTTTAGTGTTACCACTGTTTCACTCAGATGTTCCTGCAGGGAAGGCTGACCTAAACGTGTGCCAGGGAAAGAGCTGTGCTTGTTCCTTCTGCCTTCGGGATTTGTGAGAGATTCACACATATAACACCATGCTAACACTGTCTTGATTTTCCCTCTGGATATAAACTATCCAGCAAAGCTAATTAGCTGAAAAGCCACAATACTCACCTGAGTTTCTCATGCTGATGTGCTTACAGATATCATTATTATGATCATGCTTTGGTTTCCCAGTTAATTTAGGAAATATTTCAAGGCATCATTTAAACAAAGATGAGGAAAAATTATTAAGGCAAGGGTTTGGCAGGGGCAGACTTGGTTCTGTGTTGCTCCGAGGGTAAAAATAATTGTGCTGCTTCGTTTTGCATTGTCTGAACTTCAGGGGAATGGGGAGGGCAGGTACAAGGGCCCATCTGGAAACAAAACAATGTCACAAATCACAGCTGGAAGCCGGTGACACACTCCTATGGCATTCACTGCAGGTTTCTCAGGGAAGGTCTGGAGAGCAGGACATTGTGCAGAATGGCCATTTTTCTCATCCAAAGCAGACAGTTTGTCCCAATTACAAAAAAGAAACAGCACTTCACAGGACCAAACAAAAGCATCCCTTGACCAACAGCAACAGCAGAAAATAACGAACTTAAAATGACAATTTAAGATGAGGTTTTATGTAAGGATATATTTGCATCACAGCTGCCAAGCACAGTTTGCACCTAAATGTCTCTGAGGTCTCTGCTATCTACCTGCTTCCTTTAGATGTTCCTGGAGGGTGCACCAGGGCCCTCCACTGTGGTTTTTGTCTTATCTTTCTGTGGATTTTCCCTGCTGATAGGCATCCTGCTTGTTTTGTGGTAATTCAGGACTCACAGTTGTCACTGCTTTCACAGTCTCTGTTTCCAGCACTTTGTGCTCAGCCTCCCAGCTCAGGTGCACTGAAACCCTAACCCTTGTTACCTTCTTGTGAGGCCCTTGCAAACAGCACATGCTCTATTTTAGGAACCAGCTGTGTCCTGTATGCCAGTCAATTTACTTGGAGGAACACTCCATGGATTGGTCAAGCTCAGGTTTCTTATCCCCCTTCTGCCAGGGTTTGGGAATTGTCCTCTGAAAGGCTTCTCACAGGGCTTCCCAGTGTGCAGCTGTCTCACCTGTTTGTGCACTATGCTGATGTTTCCCCAGTGCTGCCATGAGCATACAGTCATGTCTGGACCATGGAGACCCCAGATGAGCTGGCTGGAGCCCAATGCTCCTGCTCCAAGCTCTGCTGTGCTCTGACATGTTGGGCACCTTCCATACCCCACCCTGCCCCAAGCCCACCAAGAGCTGAGCCCTCACCCTCTCAGCCCCCCCATCTGCAGCTGGGGATGGATCTCAGGCTGCTGTAGCCAAAGCACAGTATTGCAAACCTTGTTTTGAAAATAGCCCAAATCCAGATGTGCTGCATGTTTCCTTTTGCATGTGTTTTTTTTCGTAGGAATGAAAAAGCATTGACCATCAACAAAACTAAATCACTGATGTTTTTCATTCAGATGGGACTCTAATCCTTCTAAGGGCACCCAAGAGCCATTAACAGTAATTTTAAATGAAATACACCCGTGCTGGCTCTAACTAATCAGTTCCTCAATTTTACTGGCAGAAAGATGTATTCCAATTACCAAAGTACTTTCAAGTGAATTAAGACTCCTTTCTGTACCGGCTGTGGAGGTCACTCAATGTTCCCATGAATCCCTGCATGTTTACATTAAAAAAGCACACCATGATCTTTGGCAAAGGCACTTGCTCTAGGTTAGTTCAGCTTTTGAACTTGTTGCCACAAATACAATAGAAAAGAAGCCAACCATTGCAAAAGAAGCCAAGAATATCTTTCAATACTTTGTTTCTGTATCAACGATTAATCCAAATGACATGGGAAAAGCTTTACAAACATGAAGTAAAATTTTAAAAGATGGAAGTGCAGATACCTCACTTACCATGTTTAATAAGCAGTGTTTGTGTTAGAAAGGTTGGTTTTGAAGGAATGCATCATGCCAAACTAATGAGAAAATGTTCCGAATTGGGACCTGAACTGACTTTGCCACCTGCTCAGTTTACACCTATGCTGTTTCCTTGGATCACTGAAGTTTCTCCTCTTTAGGCAGGAGGCTGTGGCCAGCTTGGCTCATCTGAGCACACATTCCACACCAAAGCAATCCCACACATAACTTTCTCCCTAGTTGGTATTGAAGGCTTATCAGCAATAAAGCCAAAAATACTAATTTTTCAAAACACATGAGAATCATGCCCTGTAAGGTGCTTTAATGCAACCAAGTAATGAAATGTGTCTTCACCCTTTTGGGTAAGAAGCATAGATGTCTCACCCCTTGAGAGTTTTAAATTTGGTGTTAATGTGGTACTTCAACACCATTGTGTTGATTCAACAGCAATTTAAGTCTTTTTACATTATATGCTCACTGAAATGTCAAAATATAGCATATCAGACAGAACACAGGTTTCCCAAAAAAAAAAAAAAATTCCTACTTGTTCCCTGATGCCAAGTAAAATGGGACACTGTGAAAATGAGTGATGAGAACTATTTTAGAGGTTAATCTAGACCCCAAAGTAGTGTGCATTCACTCCTGCAGATCAGGGGATCTAAAGCCCAGAAGCCTTCATCCCCGTGGAAAAGAACAGAAAACTAACGGAAAACACAAACCATTTTATTTCAGATTTTTAACATAAAATGAGCAGTGAACTATCATTTTTGACGAGCTATCAACATGCAGATATTCTCCAATTCCTCCTATGCCTAATCACAGAGCAGAGCTGGGCATCTGTGGCAGCTCCTACCACTCCTGCTTTCATGGCCCACAGCAGCAGTGGAGGGGCCCCCGTGGCATCTGGGGGTGTTGCAGGGAGTGATGGTGACAGCTTCCATTGCTGTTGTTCCACACTCCACCTCAGGGGCGGTTCTCAAAGTCAGGGCACTAAGCTTCAGCTCAGCTCTAACCCCTTGCTGCAGCCCCTCTACTTCTCAGGCTTTTCCAGCAGAACTAGTACAGCCAGAAGGGGCTTTGCCAGCTCAACTGCATCCCTTGTTCCAAGGGGAACTTTGCCTTCTCCCTGGCCCCATCCTGCCTGGGACACCAGGATCTCAGCAAGGTGCAAGACAGTTTGGTGACTGCAGGCTGCAGGTGATGTTTGGATTCCTGAAAGCCAAATCCACTTCTCTCATATCCTCAAGCAGGGAGAGCTGTGAAATACAGCCTTCACCTCGGTGCAGTTGGTAGAAAATATCAGAAGGGAGAGAGTCTTTCTCGACCTGCTCCGTGCTGCTTGGCTTCTCGACAACCTCATTTTTACTTACAGCCATGGCATTGATGTTTTGTTTCTGTCTGCCTCTGATGTGTCCCTGGGCAGAGCTGTGGGCACAGTGCCTGCACAGGAGGAGGCTGGCAGGCAGGAGCCACAGCAGCCTGAGTGTGCCAGGAGCTGGCAGCTGGCAGCCATGGCTTCAGGAGCAGTATCCATCCTCCCTGACCTCCTGCAGTTCTCTGCACTGTCCAAGCCAAGCACAGTGAACAGGGAAAGAGTTTATCAGCTGGCTGGTTTGATCTTGTTTAAGAAACACAGGTTTTTTAGTTTGTATCATAACAAAGCCTGATTGTTTCAGGGATATTAAAGTCTCCTGAGTTTCTGGTGAGTTTCTTCAGGGAAAAGGCAAGGCTCCCTTTGCCTGAGGCACAGCTGTAACTCCAGCCCCAAGGCTGTAAAAACTGAGGCAAGAAGTCTTGGAGAGATGCTGGGGAGGGCATGCAAGGGAATTTGCAGAGGCCAGTGCACTCGCTTCCCCTACCTGGTACTGCTGTTGGAAGGCCTTCTCGTGAGCCCATCCACCTGCTGAATTCCAGAGGCAAACACCTCATCAGTGAGATTCTGTCATACCAGGGCTCTGCTTCTTGCTACCTAACATCCAAAGCTGTCATTTTATTTTCCTCAAAAGCCACATCTTTGGAGGCTTCCATGTGATCAGGACAGTGTATGACAGACTTGTCTGGTGTTCACATGCCCATCTATGTAAAGCATCCTCAGGGGTGAAATGTTACTCTAAAATGTAGGTATGGATAGAAGTAGAACCAAAGTGTTATTACTTGGAAAAACCAAAAGGCTGAACAAGAGGCCAAATTTAAAGCCAATAAAGAAACAATTTGTGTATAAAGGATTTTTATTTTGAAAATCATTTTTTCAAATTTTGAAACACAACAAAAGTGTAAAGTACAACATAGAATTATGTCTGCAAAGTCAGCTTATGCATGTCATGCTAGTTATTTACATGTAGATATATACAGAGTGCAGATAATTATTGAAACCACACTACAAAATAAACAGAGAGTTCAATAAGATAATTTAGTAGGACTTTATTAAATAGATAGTTATTGATTGTAAATATTTTCCTATTAAAATACCATATAGTATCTAAAGTAACCCCTATAAACTCTAATACCTCCAAAATTGCCATAAATATGACTGAAAATTGAAACTATCCATGTGCCCTGTTCAGCTGTTCTGCCCTTTGTTCCAACAGAAACTCTTGCAGATATACTGGTGCTATCTTTAGTGCCAGAGCTTTGATGACAACTCCCAACAAAACACTTGCAGAAAGCTCAGATGCAAAACAGCTTTCAGCTGAGGCATCCAAGCACTGTGCTTTACACTTAAAACAACAAGAACAATCTGATGGCTTATTAAACACTGCCACACACAGGACAATTAAAGAACCGATGTGATCCCCAGTGGCTGAAGTCGTGGCTGTTTGGATACCAAGCACCTTACTAAAACAAAACAAAGCAAACTCCCAAAGCCCATGCAAAATCTTAAACTAAAAAAGAAGAGACATCCCAATGGGTACAGACACAGCCTGACTGACAGTGGGCTTTAGCAGGAGCAGAAGCTGGACAGGCTGCAGCAGCAGCAGCACCATCTTCAGGGCTCTGTGACCAACCAGAGAGAGACTAAGGTTGCCCATGGCTTTGATCTCTGGCCACTGAACAATTCATCCAGGCCTCTCTGCCGAACGAGAGGACAACCCCAAGCCAGATCATAGATTATCCCATTAGCAGAATATTCCATCTCCTTTCTGGGGGCCTCTGGCCAGCAAGCCTTCACTAAAAATTGCCAAAGGTCTGTCTTTGACTTCACCAGAGCTTTGACAGTTTCCATCAATGGAGAAGATCCATCCCAGTCTGGAGGATGTGCTCCCCAACTGGGATTTCTCTTCTTGTTACTCAATACAAAATTGCACAACCTTCTGCCTTAGGAAAAGAAATATCAAGAACAATGTGCTCTTTAGTTTCATTATTTATTCTGATGCAATATATTAAGTAGAAAATAGGCCAGGGGAGAAAAGCTAACCAAAAAAAAAAAATTCAATTACTGCCATGCAGTGCTTTTTTTTGTTGTTGTTGTCGTAATTACCATTCTGAACTGCAGAATTTTACAACTTTTCCTCTCCTAACATCTTTCCTAAAGGCACATTACAATTCAATCCAATTACAGGCAAAGAATAGAGACTAGCACCAGAAAATATATAAAAGGAAAATAAGTTACTATTACTATCATAGAATAGCGCTGGTCAGTAAATCTGTGCATCTTTTTTTTCCAGAAATAATTGTACAATGAACATTATAGATTAGTTAGGGATGTAAGTGATAACTATGGTTTAATTTAACAGTTTTGTTACATATAACTCTAAGTGCCAAAATATGGCAAGCACATTTTAATACTGAACTCATAGGAATTACACACAAAAAATGCAATCTTTATAATCATTAATAAAAAGTGTGAATATAGAATATTAATATACTTTACATATTTATCATACAATATATCAGTCCTTCACACTATTAATTTGATTCATGTTGTGCTGCAACATGTATCAAAAGGTTTAACAAAGAAAAAACATGGCTAATTATATGTTGTGGGTACAGACATTATTTCCACAAGACAAACAACAACAACAATGTATCTCTACCTTGGGTTCTACAGTGATATTTGGAACAAACCTCCTGCATCCTTTTAGGAAGAATAATAATTATTTTTAAAAATGTTTAACCTTTGCTTGTAGAGTGACTCTGATTTCCATTAAGAATAGTAAATCACTACTATGACCTAATTTAATTCAGATTGCCTAATTTTTGTGGTAAAGAATTATCAAAATATTATATCTCCATTTAGATTTTATAAGGATTTCTGATTCCTAGCTATTGTCATAAAGGATTTTTGGTCAGGCCTGAGAGTATCACCATTAGAGAAGCTTTGGTGCTGCCCCCTCCCCCTCTTTTTTGCACCCCTATTTAACTTTCTGGTTCACTATTCAGCTTCCTGTAGAGATAAACTCTCTCTTGAAAGGCAGGGAAGAGCTGGGGCACCCTCAACCCAGCAGTGAGATCATACAGAAAGTGCTACTATGTGCTGCAGAGGAGAGTACAAGAAAAACCATAGAGTTCCAAAAACCAAAACCCCTACTGGGTACTCCTGGAAAGTGAGTGGCTAACTGTAAATAAGAATGGGCATAATCTTTTTCAGATGGAAATGCCATTTTAAAGCTAAACAATTTAAAAATTATTTTTGCCTATTTTGGAAGAAGGTCTGACAAAGCTGCAGAGCATTACAGAGGAAAACACAGATCTGTTTTGTGAGCAGCACATGAATGGAATCCAGTTTCTTATGAAGTTGTCTTCTCCAATCCTAATTTTGGCCTAATGTGAGATGAATGAGTGGGAACAGATGAAACACCTCTCCTCCACAGGGATTCCTCCAGGGCTTTCTACAACCATTCCCCCAGCACTCACAGGCTCTCTACTTGGTTAATCTGTAACTGAATTTGGCAGTTCTACAGAATTTTTAATGAACTTGGCATCTTTGACTTTTCTAGCTTGCACTCAGATCAGCTGCTTTCAAAACACAATACTGGAGAATTGTGAGACACATACAGAGGACGTGAAATTACCTAAGCTAAGGGGTTTTCTTCCCACTTATTTTTAAATCAGGCTAGAACAAAGCAAGTAAGAGCAAACATTTTCTATTTCACAATTCCTCAAGAATTTCACAGCAATTAAATTGCCCTTAAGAGGTATGAGGATTCATCAAAGGATGTTCAATAGAGGTTTGCTACTGATTCCATGCAACAGACAGAAGCTGGGATTTTTTCCCCTGAACACTGCATTTTTCTGCCTGTGTGAGACGCGCTGGGCTACCAGCCTCTGCTCAAAATTCTGCTTCCCTTTCTGCTCCTTTTTGCTTGCAGCAGCACTTTTCCAGGGAAGGTCACCAGAGGCAAGCCTTTGACAACCTACAATTTTTTGATTGTAAAATACAGCAAAAACACAACCAAAACCATGTTGGTCTTCTCAGGGCAATGGCAGTCTCAAGCATAGTTTGGACTAAGAAAACTTGGCTTGCCTTAAAATGGAGAAAGATTCAACTGGCTGAGGAAAGATCTTCACTTCCTTTCACATCTGCTCTGGGCAAATTAGATGAGCACAAACGTGTCTGCCTTCACTGCCACTGCCACTGCCATCTGGAACAACCCTTCATCACAATGCAGTGGGCACAGTCTGCATTTATGACGAAGTGAAATAGAAATATATTTTGGGATTAATGAAACTGTTTAGGGTGAAGAAAGAACCCAGACCACTCAATCACTAATGCATGGGGTCTGTTCTCAACTGCCTGCAGCCAGCCTTGCTCTCCCTACAAAAAGGATTTTTGGAAGGATGTTCTTCGAGCCTCTTTCTCTGACCATCACTCAGTACTTCAATTAGTGAGGAGAAAGATCCTCCAGGATTCTGCCACCAGCCTGAAATCCAGCAATTGCTCTGAAGAATTCATGCACTACCTATGACTACAGAATGTTCTGATGTGCTTCTCTGTGTTGGCAATGAGTCTTACTTTTCAATTTAAACAAGAAAAAGGCTATGGAAAGAAAAAAAACAGCGAGTAAAAATTACTGATGTTTTTAGCCCTAAGAGCAGTTCCTTCTTAAACTTTCTTGTAGTGTAAAACTTAGAAATCAACAGATGATTTATATGTTGATTCCTTCAGAGATCTATGAAACTAAGCCTAGATAGTTCTATAAAGCAATGAATTCTTTTGGAAGCACTGATGTTGAAGAAATACTAAGATGGAGGTTAAATGTTTTCAATCAGGAATGATAAGTAGCCAAGCAAGCAGTGCATGTTTTCCCTTAAGGTGTACAAGAAAACTGCTTAGACTGAGAAAGCTTCTTGTGGTTTTCTTTGACTTTTTTTTTTCCCTTTTCAGTCCTAACAGGAGCAATCAATAGGACTTTACAACACCTTTGAAAAGTAAGGATTTTTTATTCTGTGGAAGGAGAGAATCTTTGTCAAATATTTTAGCAGAAGTCAGGAGAAATACCATTAAGTAATTTTATTGCTACATGGAGCTTTTAGCATTCATAGCTTAAAATTGGCTAGTTCACAGGTCATTTGTCTAACTTGCAATGGAAAAAGAATGAGTTACAATTTATCTCAGGTTTCAAAACATACTGCTGTTTTTCACTGCTCACTTCACACGACTACCAATCAGTCCAAATTCAGCATCTCCTTGTTTTCTACAGATGTTCTGGGACACAGAGAGAGTATCTTCCAGGTAATGGTTATCATTGAAATGAAAGTTGCTAATATTATCTATGCTGATATAGAAAGCAGGAAAGAAATCTAGTAAGTATTTAAATGAAACATTCATTAAACATATCACATTTTGAATGAGCACTCACTGCACAGGCAGTGTTTAAACTGATATTATCAGTTGTATAAATTCTATACCATATTGTAACTCAATGACTATCAGAAGTTCCAACTTCTGATTTACGGTACGGTAATTTCTTATTTGAAATGATTAGGATCAATTTTAGAATCAAGTTTTCTAAGGGAGCATTCAGATCACAATAGAAGCAGTACTTACATCACAAAAAAGTCCACGATTTTCCGTATTAAAAACCATGATTACAAGAAATGTCATAGAGCGCATTGCCTCTAAATTTCACACTTCTGTGAGCAACATCCTTGGACCTGAAAGTCTGCAGCTAAATAGCTTTTTTTTTTTTTTATTGCTCTAGTGCTCCTTACCCATAAAAGAAGAACAGAACAACCTTTTGCAAACAATGGAAGTTATTTAAACAGAGTACCATCCTCAGCACAGAAACTGTTAACTGTTTCATCACATTCTGTTCCATTGGCAGGGAGCTCTGTAACCTGCAGCTGCAGCATCTGAAGGAAATCTACCACTCAGCTAAGGGGCTGATCCCATATCTGTGTCAGATAAAAATAATAGTGCTTATTATTTGTTACCATGGATACCATGAAGATATTGCTGTCCACTAAAGATTACTACAGGAAGACAACATAATTCTCAGGAACTAGTCCTGTTTTGCCTTCATAAGTTGCCTTTAACCAGCCTGGTTCCACTGATGGATACACTGCAAAAAAACATATACACAACGTTTAACACTCTCAAAAATCCCATTCATGCTACATATATTTATTTAGATAGTATTTTTTCAAGAGCAATTTTTTTTCAATCAGAGCAAAACCTGAGAGCTTAAAAGGGAATTATGCCCCCATTTTGTGATAGGGTTCAGTTTTTTATAGGTTCTTTTTTGATACATAAGTCAATGTAAAACAAATCTTACCATTGGAAAATATTGCCCCCTGTGGGAAAGACAGCTCATGACTATGCTCAGCCTTACAGGAATACATGGCTTTTGCTTGTCTGAAAGAAAAAAATTCAGGTTTGCAATAAATGAGATAACATGGAAAAAGATATAAAGGAAATTAAAACCTGGGAAGTATAGGAATAAGCGGATGTACAAATGCCATATGATAACGACTGGTTACACAGCAGTTCAGAGGAGTAGAGTTATAGCAGATAACTTCAAGTTTACTGGAGTTAACAAGCATGTTATTGCAGAGAAGACACTGACATGCCACTCAGATATTTAAACAGGAATATAATGTGGAACTTTTAAAATGAAGTTGTCATTCAAATAAGTACTG
This sequence comes from Rhabdornis inornatus, assembly GCA_013397075.1. Lineage (NCBI taxonomy): Eukaryota > Metazoa > Chordata > Aves > Passeriformes > Rhabdornithidae > Rhabdornis > Rhabdornis inornatus. The sequence goes on from VWZS01008597.1 coordinate 1,429,640, forward strand.
AAATGAGCATACTGTTTGAAGCAAGTCATGGAGTGCCTGGAGACAAATTCAAAAGTGATCATCAAGTCATTAAAGGTGTAAAACCTTGACCTGTGAGAAACTATTGTTAATAGGTTGTGGTGGTTAAGAGGAGGACTGAAAAAATCACTTCTCAGGGTCTGGCACTATGATTCTACAAAGTACAAAATGAGGGTTTGAACATGAAGATGAAAATTAGGATTTCTCTTTAGATTCCTGCACTTTACCTAATACCTTGACTTTAACTTACACATTCAGAACGATTTTACATGAGCCACCAATTTTTCTGAATTTCTTTAAACCCACACTACATTAAGTGAAGATGAACTTGTTGACTATTTCACCTTTGCATGATATGATGGGGAATTGCTGAGGTTTCATTCTAGCTAGGATTTATCTCAATTACCCAATATGTGATCTGTGGCAAAGTTTAAAATTTTCTGCATACTTTTTGAGAGTGTGTATATGCAAGTGGCATTTAGTCTATCATGTCTTTCTCTCAAAATAGTGAGATAAAAGAGCTGCATGATAGATTAATTACCAGTACCACATTATAAGCATTATCATAATTCGTTTGAACCTTTAAAAGGGTATGAGAGTGGATGGACATATTCTGAAGTTTTTATGTGAGACCTTTCCAGAGATGATTTCTCTCTCTTAATAAAAAGCTTTGCTGTTGGTTCTCTGACTTATGACTAGACTAAATGGCATGTTTTGCCTTCATCTTAAGAGAACTAATGACTCCTCAAGGGTTACATTCTCAGGACGAGATTTTCAGAGGAGATCAGGAATTTTGAGTTGTACGATATCCAAGGGGCAGTTTATTTTCAGTGCCCTGGAAACATTTCTGATTTTTAGTACCGTCATCCTAGTTACATCTCATCAGCTAACTAAAACAAGTTGAGCATTGGAACCCTGTTTGTTCACACTGCTTAAAGGTTAGCTTGCTTTCTGGCTGGTGTAGACTGCTCTGAGCAGAGTTTTTCCAAAAGAACTCCTTGGTGCCACCTAATGTGAAGAGTTTGCCATCTACACTAGACAAGAGAGGTGTCTTGATTCATTACTCTGTATAATCTGTACAAATTTACACATAATAATCTACCTAATGTATATACAGAAGGAGTTTAGATTAACTTCACTGAAGGTCACACATAAACTAAAATTATTTAATCTCATTTTTCCTCAAAGTCTACAGAGACTTAGAGAGAATCTCTACTAGAGAGTGCTACAGGTGTTCTAATTATCCTGACCCAAATCAGTAACACTATGACAAAACAGCCTGTTGGGATGGGTTGACCCTGGCATGACCCCTTGTTATGCAAACCCAATACACCTGTGTGGTATAAGCATGGATTTTACACATATAAAACAGGAGAGTAAGTGTTAAAGATTGCTGTAGTTGTGATGAACACAAAGTAGTCGGTAATGAATTGACCAAAGCACAGAGATTATGTCGAATCTGAGTAATTTGACTATCAAGCCAGGTACCCGTGTTAACAATGAGACACCTGAGTAATACTGACAAAAGACATTTAAGGTAATATTTAAATGTGAGGCAGAATTTTTTAAGTCATTCTTGAAATATGACATGTTGTTTATATTGCCCTTAGAAAAAGTTAAGAAACGAATGCAATTTTCTCCTGTATTCTCTAAGGTCTAATAAGCTATTCTGTTCTCAACCTCCAATTTTATCTGATCCAAGTATGTTTACCTTAAAAAAAAAAAAGACAAGAAAACATAGACTCTGTCTTAGAATTATACAATCACAGAGTTTCTAAGATTGGAAAAGACCTTTAAAATCATTCCTATGGAAAGAGAAAGTTTCTCAGCATTTGACTTTTAAACAGATAGAAAAACACAAGAAGCCAGTTTCTCAAAAGCTAACGAATGATAGGATTCTTCACACTACCTTTCTCCTGAGACAGAGCAATTACATCCCAAAGTTATCTACAAACCATCTGGGATGGAAAATTTACTAATAATTCTGGAACAATTTCAAGCATCTGGTTACTGTCTCCACATTTGATTTGGTTATTTAGGTTCTCATATTTGTTATTACTCACTTCAACCCTATTCATTTGGAGGCACTGCTCATGAAATGAGCTTGCAGGTTCTTGGGCATTTTGTTTGTGATGATGAAAATAGACATTCTTATGGATGGTGCTAATGCTGTTCTCCTTAGAAACAAGGCTGTTAAAAAGCACGTGATAACATCACCATCATCTATTACTGTTCTTTTAAGATGATGCTAATAACCTGAGCAGAGTGTGATTCATGTTGTTTAGCACCAAGGGAAAGAAAAGCAACTTCAGAAAATGTTACCCACATTTCCTAGAAGTTCCTGCTTTTTATGACCTTACTGGGTAGATTACAGATGGGAAAAATGCATTTTCCATTTCCTTACTTCCTATTATGGTTATTTTGAGTCCATAATGATAAATATACTAGCAGTCAAATGATCAGTGCTCATCAGATCATAAATTCTTTTGCTTGACTATGCAGTCAGCAATACTTGAGGCTCTAATAATAATAGTAATAATAACTACTTTGAAAGATAAACAAGCTTTAAAACTATGCTCTAGCCCTAATGACTTTTCAGTCTGGCAAGACAAAGCCAGAAGAGGAATAAATGAGGAAAAATATATGCATCTCTCTCAGATGACTCACCAGTTAATACTATCCTACAGGAAGAAGAAAGGTTTATAGAGCCCTGGAGATGGCAGACTCAAAACACTGGCCTGGTCTGAGCAAGGCATTCCAGGTGTTTTAGGAAATGCAAAAACATAGCATGAAAACAAAAATAGAAGAATGACTGGAAGGAGTATTTAATCATATGGTTGGGAAGGGAGCATGGGTCTAGAGGGCTTCAAAACATCAGTCTGTTCTTATTGAAGTCCCAACATGGCACCTAGAGATCCTGCTGAAAGGTTGAGCCTTTTGCTGTCACCTACTCCTTCCCATTTTTCTAATGAAAATCTTCTAATGAAGTTTCTCATTTCAGGAGACTTGACTTTCTGTGCACCTCTAAATCAAAGTCAAGATTATGCAGAGTTGGGGATTATGTGTCGGTGCATTTTTGCACAGAAGCTGAAATAAACAGACCTCAGGCCTGACGGACTTCTGTAACTGCAGTGTTTGTGAAAATAGTAAGAAAACTCCTTCACCTCTTTCAAGTGCATACTAGATTAGTGACAGAGACTCGTCTCAGTGTACACAGTAGCTTAATACCACAGTGAGGGAGACTGATGAATAATAAACTTCAAATCAGGAAACAGGAAGACAGAAGTCAAAGCAACTCTGAAACTGGAAAAAGAGAGCACAAGCTAGACAGGGCATAAAATTTTGGTCTTTCCTGTCCAATCCTAACACATGTACTGTCATCTCTTGTTGTTTTTCTGATTAGAAAAACCCTTTAGTGTTACAGGAGCACATACTCATGTATAAAAGGAGAGAAAACAGGTCAAACAATGCATTAAAAAAGAGGACACACACACTCATTATAGACCAGTTGCATCATATAAAGCCAGAAAGCAGGGTTGCAAACACTGTGTGGAAGAAGGAATTAAGTGGACCAGACCGACCACTGAGGCAGTAAAATATCAAATGCAGAATTACCTTCTGGAATACAGAAAACAATGTGAGACTACAAAGCCATACAAGTACTTTCAATCTGCCATCTGTACAAAAGACCACAACAGGAAACAGGTGCTTCAAGCAGGGAAGAAGTTACTTACATTCTATAATGCATAGGTAAGCAGTAGCTTAAAATTTATCTTAGCAGGGTAAATGACCCATGCAGAGAGTCCAACACTGTCTTGACTTGAGTATTTCTGGTGTCAAACCAGGCAGCTTAAAAATAGTTTCTCTGCCTTACACTCGGCCCTGCATACATTCATTGGTTAGCAGAGTTATGAACACAGGAGGCCGTTCTACTGCATGATCAAGTTGTAATTATCATGATTTCTACATACTTCGGAGCCAAAAAAAAAAAAAAAAAGGCTAAAAGCCTATTCTATGGTTTTAAATCAGCCCTAATGTTCATAAAATGCAGCTACAGAATAGCTGGCTCTAAATTGCAAAATCATACTCAGACTTAAACAGCACTATAAGAACAGCTGAGTTACTTCTGATTTCTTCCTCTTTCTCATTTTTCCATTCTCCTTGCTCCTGTTGCTCTTCTGCCTTCTTATGAAGGCTGAAGTAAAGGAGCTATTCAGCCTTTCAGTGGTTTTGGCTTTGTTATCCACTCTCCACATCCATTACCAAACTGCTACTTTTTCCTTTGTCAGATTTTTGCTTCTTACATGCTTTTTATATACAGATACAGGTGCTGCAGGCTCTGAGGGAACAACAGGGGAGAGCTTGAAAGAAGGAAGTAATACAAAATAAGAAAAGGAACAGTGTTGAAGATGAAATGATGCAGGACTGGTGATGCAGTAATTGCTTTCAACTTAGGGCACTGGCTTAAGAATATTCCAGACCCTCCATTTATACTTTTCTTCCTTAAATTATTGCCCTGATCTTTTCACACCCCTTTCCTCCCCTGCCACCCTTCTTTTTGTTCATCTTACAGTTCATGTGCTACACCAAACAAGAAGTGCCTTGATTCCTGAAAGCTGCTTCTCTTACAAAATCAGTAGGCCTTTGCAGGAGAGCTTTTTCTTTCTGTCCCCTGCTAGAGCTGCCAGAGCACAGCCACATTCCACGGCCACACATTTCAGCATGTGGGCATCTTCCTTTACATCTGTGCTACTTTAGGCTACTCCTTCTGGATTCATGGATTGACATCTTTTTTTCATTGCTCAACAGTTCTGGTAAATTGTGGGTTTTACCAGTGAGTAAGGCAGTGATCTGCTCTAGATCTGTGTTCTGTCTCAAAGAATTTGAAAAGGTTGGGCAGTGAGAAGAGAGACAGATGTTTTCCTACATCTATTTACTTACCTGCTTTGTCTGTAAATTGTAAGGGGAGTAGTAATGGATAGAAGATACTGCTTCCTAACTAGAACATTCTAAATTAATGTAATATAAAAATGAATCAAATTAATGAAATAAATGCAAACAATTGTGAAGAAAATGTCAATACTTCCTGCTGCACACAATCAAGAAGAAAGGTCAACAGTTTCTCCAGACAGACACAGAGGCATGGAAGATGTGATGGTAAAGACAGAAATCCTGATCAATTTATTCTTGAATTTTCTAAAGTAGGTGTTATTCCAGACCTGCTGATATGAGCAAATTACCTAAAACCAGCAGGTTTGCTACTCTGCTGAAGCCATTCCATGCACATAGCTGTATGGAGAAAATACAGCGCCCTCATCCTAATTTAAATACTATTAATTTTCTTTTGTATCTGTGTCCTTAAGCAGACAGCTGACCTGAGCCTCTCTTATTATTCCCCCAGGTGAGAGAATAACCAGACTCGCTATTATTCTCTATGAAATTTAGCTTTCTTTCGAAGACATGATGAGCTTAACAAACAAAAAAAAATTTCACATGCCACATGATGCTGTCCAAAAGACACAGAACAAAGCTCCAACACTTCTCTTTCAATCTCTGAAGCCAGCAAAACAGAAAGGATTTTACAGAATGTTAAACAGTTCGTAGCACTTACCGTCCTGAAGAAACTTGTTTAAGTGAACCAGCACTTTCGAACAACTGTGCTCTTGCAGCCACTCTGAAAATAAATGCACCACCTTCCTTTATACTACACACATTAGTTTCATTTTTAACCATCTAAAGACATGGACACATTTTAACTTTTTTTTTTTAATTATTCGCTTACATCCCTATTCACCAGACTTTTTAAGGGCATAACCTAACCGAGGCCACGGACTTCCGCGTGCTCCAGTGCTGTGCTGAGTCACCAATTGAAACCTCAATGTCTTGTGTTTAAAACTATATTCATGGATGACCAATAGATATATTGGAAATGCTTTTACTGAAAGCCTGTCACTATTATGCTGGAACTCTGAGCTGTGCAGAATTCCCTGTTTAAGTAAGACACAGGAGTCTGTGAAACGACTACAGTGATCCCTTCCAGATTACAAAGTGAAGAGGCTTAATGATATCCTGCAGTATTTGAAGAACTTTTTGATACTGTGCAGATCTGGAGATCACTTGTTCATGGGTACAGAGATATGCTGGGCCAAAGTCAGATCAGGAGAGATCTGACTTTTCAGTCTTCTGAAAGCACTTAGAAACATTATTAACCCAAATCTCAATAGGCTAAATCACAATCTCTATTGCTGAGAACTATCTTCCTTTCAGCATTAAAGAAATAAAACTAAACCAAAACCAAACAAACCAAACCCCAACTGTTAAAAATCAACTATTTATCATGCAGCAACTGAAGACACTTCAGAGCTGAAGGTTGGTTTAGTTTTCTTTTTCCTTCCTCCAATTTTGGACTTCCACAAATAAAATCTGATGATCTTTTTGAGAAAACATCATAGAGAGTAAATAGCATTTCTGCTCCTTGAAATATTAAATTCCAGAAGAACTAGAGACAATACTACTAATCATTTTTCTAGGAAACATTTCTGCCTTGTTGCCAGTCTAATAAAGTCAATGGTAGTCTTTCAACTGATTTAAACAGACTTCGTGCCATCTCTTTTGTTTACAATTTTAACAAAACTGGATAAATAATTAACAAATACAGAAATATTAAAATCAAGTAAGTATTCATACACGCTTTTTCAATTACTTATGTATGTCTCTGGAGTCACTTTATAATAGACAATACTGTAACAACACAAATCTCTGAAGTGACTTACACAGATCCTGGTCTTTGATAGCCATTACTTGATGCAGTATCTAATCTTAATCTCCTGCACATTTTGGGAGGCAAATCAGGGTTTGGTGGAGTCTTTAGTGTATCTTTGGTATCTGTTGAAGATAAACTCTGTATAGATCCACTGCAGCTTTTGTTACCTAAAGAAAACACCAAATTATAGGGAACATTAAAGCTGATTTGAAGTTGTTTCACAACATGTGTAACTGTGCAAAGCAAAGGTTGTGCTGTTGTTGTTGAGGACTTTTTTTTTTTTAGGAGTCAAAACAGGTAGAGAAACTACTTACTAAGAGTGAGAAGAAACAGCCTTTCAGGCAAAAAGCCAGGCGAAAAGAATCAACAGAAAGAATGAGGAAATGATGCTAAATTTGAGAAGGCTAAAAAATTACATTGCAATTACATGGCTAGATAGTACAATCAGTAAAAAGTGACAATAAAAGCATGTATAAAGTAGTACTTTGCATAAAATTGAAAAAATTCACAGGGAAATGGTTCTCAGGAATTCAACTGATCAAAGCAGCAGTGAAATCAGACCACAATAATTTGTAAAAATTAGTATTTCGATATCCACAAAAGCTTCATGCAGTTTAAAAAATACACTTAGGAATAAATCACCGTGATTTGCCTCAAACAATTACCACTGTAACTTGATAAAACAAATCTATATGTGTACAGACTGTATAACACACAAAAGAAGTCCTTTTAATGAATATAAGCCATATCCACATGCATCCTTTCAGGTGACTTATCAGTGGACTGCTGCCTTGTTTCCAAGGATGTTCTCTAAGACAAAAACTGCATCTGCTTCTCTCCTTATGCCAAAGACCAACCAAAGCTTAATAATGCTTTAAACGCTGCCATAATACAGATATCCCAAAATACAAGCACAATACCTCTATTACTAATATTTCTAATCTATAGTATTATTCTGTAATATAATATAATGTTCTATAGTATTATAGTATCACAAATTATAGATGAATCATAGGAGGATAGAGAGTGATCTAAATTTGAGAAACATATCTTTTAAGCTGTGTGAACTGTGTAGGTTATAAGAAATGGAAATATGTCAGAAGCAGATTGAAAACAGAAACAACATACCATAAAAATTAAAGACAAGCAAACAAACAAACAGTACTAATGAGTATCATTAGCTTTCAGACCCAGCTCCTATTTTATGATGCAGAAGTTAACACCTTGGAAATTACCTTCAGCTGATGGAATTGACCTAAGGGAAGATGCTGAAGACCTTTTCAGCCCAGATAGACTGTAGGAACTCTTTTTGGTTAGGTCTGTTGGTGGAGAGGCATTTTCTGGTCCAGTGACAGAAGCTACACTTTGGCAGTCTGATTCCACATCTGTTTTGGTTGCATCCTCCTTTGATGAGGATTCTGGACTTGTAGTCCACAGGCCTGAACTCTTCTGGCCATTAGAAGAAGCGGGAGAGGCAATCCATGGAATCCCTCCCGATTTCTCCCTTGGCTGTGAGGGTGTGCACTTGGTGGTGCTGTTCTGCTCAGAGGAGTGAGAAGACAGAGACTCGATGCTGCCCATGGGAGTGCTGTCAGGGCTACTGCTGTATGAGTCACCTAGGGAGAAGGCAGGGGAAGGGAGAGAGAGTGAGAAAAATAATCTGCATTTTCTAACCATGTGCATTTCTTTCATGCCACTTTTAGCTCTTTTGTACCATACTTGTTATCAAATTCATTAATCTGTGGTTTACTGCAGAAAGAACACAACTCTTATTTTATTTACAACTTGAAGACTCATCTTGCCTGTTTACAGAGCATTAGTCTCTTGAAAGTTGCAAGATTGGCTGATGCATTTTTTGTCAGATGCATTTTCTACAATTTTTTATCATTCCCTACCATATGAAACCTGTACCTATTTTCTCACACCATATAGATTTCCTTTATTTCCTGCAATGCAGTTGTGTCTGTGCTTCATTTAAATGATGACTTAAAACAATCTAGTACTCTGAAAATGTTAATGCCATAAGCCTTGGCTTCCTCTTACCCGTCTCCTGCCACACCTTTTATTTGGTAAGAAGAGTACCTCTGCTTCTACCTCAGTGTTTCGGGGCACAAGTGAGATACTAATTGAAACTTGTTTACACAAGTGCTGAGCTTCAGCTAATAACCAAAACAAGTGGAGAGCTGCTGGATCAGACCTAGTGGCAATCAAACTGCCACCAAACGTTGCATCATAGAAGTCATACAATCATTTAGGTTGGAAAAGATCCCCAAGATCATTGAATCTAACCTTGGACTGAACACCACCATGTCAGCTGAAGCATGACACTAAATGCCACATCATTACTTGAATACTTTCAGGGATGGCGGCTCTACCACTTCCCTAGTAAGTCTGTTTCAATGCTTGACAAGCCTTTCACTGAAGAAATTCTTCCTGATGTCTAACCTGAACCTCCCCTGGCATAGCCTGAAGAAGCTTGCATACACTCTGCAAAATACCTGCACAGAAATATCACTTCTTTATAGTGGTAGTCATTCATCGAAGTTATACAGTGAAAAACATCTTAAACTTGCCCAGTTTGTCCTGTAGCAAGTGTAACTGACTGTTGGTATGTAACTTCTTGGAATCCCGTGTTATTAACACTTTAAATCCCCGTGCAGGGAGCTATTGTTACTTGGTATTTAAACTCTCCCTGGCAGGAAACAAGTAACATAGGGGTGAGGAAAATGAAGGAGCTCTGCAAGCATATACTGAGGATAGATTTCTTAACATGACAGACTTCAGAATTACTACAGATCCTCAAGAACAGATGCACTTTAGCTGTGGATTAACTTACTGAACCAGCCTCACATAAATGTTTTTGAGGAACCAAGGGACGCAGAAATTCTTCAGGAAGTCTGTTGCAGTAGTGGAATTGTTAACAACTTAAGTTTCAATACTCCTTACTGGTACAGCTAGTAAGTAAAAAAGTGGTGACCCAAATGGATGAGAATGAATGAAGTAAAACTTTTTAATTACATCTATATAAAATTAAGTAAGCATTCTAAAGAAGCAATTAATCATAGATATAACTCCCTGCTGTTAAACAGTAAGCCATAAGTAAACTGCTTCTCCCAGTAAGATTCGAGTTTGTTTCTAATCCAGAAAACCTAACAAACCTAACACTTGCCTTTTGGCAGCCAAGGCAGTGGCTGACTTTGAAGCAATGACCACAGTCATGCATATGAAAAAAGCCAAGTGATGGTTTTGATCTCCTATCCTTAACTGAATTACATTTGTTACAGGAGAAGAGACTGCATTTACTGTTTCCGAACCCTAATAATCATCTCGCAAGCAAATGAGATGAACAGCATATGAACTCTTGAGTTTCAAAGCAGAGTGAATTTGGATCAGAATATAAAGTCTACTTTAAATGATGTTGAACACTGTATGCAATGCAAGACTTGCCTATAACCAAACAACCTTCCTCATCTGAGAAGTGAGGACTGCAGTCAGTCAACAGTGCTGCTGTGACACATAGAGGGTAAAAAGCTGATGCTTAGGATCACTGGAACACACTATGCATAGGATATTATTCAGGCAAAGTTAAAAGACAGAAAGTAAGACAACCAGTATGCAATGACAAACTTACTGTCAGGATCTGCTAGACACGGTGTGTATCTCCCTTTGGGTTTACGTGAACCTGTGGAGAGACAAATTGCTCTCGTTCTTCTTGAACTCGATCGGGACTGAGGCTGGGGAAGAGGAATATTGGGGTCTGGTGCAGTGTGAAATATCTGCATGATTTAAAAAAAGGAAAAAATGACATTAAACAATAGAGGTACCCTTACACTTTCATTATTAATCCATTTGTTTTCCTCCCCACTGTGCTTGAAATTAACAATATCATAGTCTCATACATTGCAAAAGAGTAAAGTCACAGAACATAAGTTTTGCTTTTTCATTTTACAACTCAACAACCACAATACTGAGCTGTACTTAATATCTGTATTAATTTGTTGAAATAGATTTATTTTCTAGCTCTTGTTAAGAAGGCCTTAACAGTTGAAATTGCAAAACAAAATAGGTGCCTACTAATAACTCTTCTCCAAGAAGTAATATATTTTTAAAAATATTATGACAAGGTTGATTTTTTTTTCTCTGTGTTCCAGAGAAAGTTTTTATATATCACAGAAATATATCACAGTCCTAACTTATTACAATCAAATCAGATTTAAAAAAGCTTTATTTGACCAAATGACTCAAGTTTAATGAGGAACAACTTTATGTTTAAGGCATCTCCTGGTTCTTATCTTTTACATACCACTGCTACCACTGGTCAATTTTGCACCTCACTGCTCCAGAAAAAAACCTGATTTTTTACCATGCTATGCCAGAAGGTGTCTCTGAAAGGACTTCTGGGCTCTCTAGCTATAAGGCATTCCCAAAAGAGGATGAAGCAAACCATGAAAAGACACCTTTGTGACATTCACAGAAGTGGAAGAAAGCAAACGTACTTCCACAGTAGGAAATACTTTGGTGGACATCTTGAGATGCTCTTGGAGTACATTAAAAGTGTATTAAGCACTAGTGAGTAGCACGTCAATAGAAAAATATGTCTGTAGACAGAGAAATACAGCAGGGGTGACTTTGGCTGTGCAGTCATAGTCTTTGTGCTGAATGAGTTCTGATTTTCTGGAGAAGAAATTCAGTGTTGGAAAAATGCAATATATATGTTTTACAATCAGAGCCAAGAAGGCTATCAGGATCATAGCCATTCTGGGGAGTCCTTATGAAATATAACTGATGATACCAAGCTGTACTGTCAGCACCTACTGATCAACCAGTAAAGGGAATCCTGGTATTGAATGGGAACTGCCCCTTAGCTGAGTAATGTGTAATGAAAGAAACTCAAAGCTTTGTCACTTGTTTTGTCAGTCATCAGAGGAGATGACATAGCCCAACTAAGATCCCCAGAATAAAATTGCTTTTGACTACTAAGTAAAGGAGGTCTTGAATGTTCGGCTGAATTCTGAAATCAAATAGTTTAAAATTAAAACAAAAAATCTGGGAGGCCTTTCAGTGAAGTTGATACCAGCAATGGTAGTGACTGAAAGTCAGTGTTTAAGATTTCCTGCTCAAGTCCTTCTCAACCCTTCTAGTGACTAATCTCCACCATGCAGCTGACATGTCCCCTAAGGACAGCAATGGCCAGAAACACTCTGACCTGATGCACTCAGTGGAGAATCCATCCATTCACCCGGAGTGAACCTTCATAGAGTGGTAGCAAGAAAGAGCTGGAACAGCCAGGAGTGAAGTTATGACCTTCTCTTTCTGTTTCTAGGTTCAGGACGCAACCTTCAGAAAGCAGCTGAAGGCTCAGAGCAATGCCTTTGAAGCATGGGAGATTATGTCTTGGATCTATACCTTGCACAGCCATGAAAGACTTGCTAGGAATACAGATCCATAGCATGGAGTGAGAAGAAGCTATTAATCCTATTAATGACTTTCTACAAATTTTGGACTGTTTATTCTCAAGGAGTTAATCATGGTAACAAAAATGAGATCTTCATAACAACAAGTTCTACTTCATAACAAAACAGATAATTTCTTTCTACCTTTTCATAATGCTCTATCAGAATTTCAACGACAATATTCTGAAACTTTATGTTCATCATAGCAGCCACCGTTTCTTCTTGTGCTCTCATCAGAGTTGGTCCAAAGATAACACCAAGGTTGGATACAGTCATTAGATTTTGCTGACTGTGCAATGATACCCTTTAAATGAACACAAACAATATGTGATTTAATTGCTGTGCTAAACTACAATTTTAACAGGCAAAAATATGCTAAGACTACTACTTTAACAAGATCCCAAGTTCGTGCCTCTCTTTAAAATACATTTTTAAAACTTCCACTTACAGTAGAATCAAAATACCATGTAGTAAAACTACAGTATTTTCATTAAGGCTCCTATCATGCAATCACATTAAGGATGAGTATGTCTTCCTAGAGTAGTATTTCAGTCTCTGATATACCTGACAGGGAAAGGCAACTGTATTTTGGAGTTCTACACAGAGAGATTCAGAACACCTAAAGTTTAGAAGTCTTCAGGCAAGCACTATCTCTCGCCAATGATTATACAGGTGCTTACATACTTTCAACTGGATTGATTGAAAATGCTGTGTGGTAACAGAGATCAACCATACACCTTAGTTTTCATGTAAAGGAATGAAGCTTAGTCACTGAAAACACTTAATTTGCAATAGGATCTCTTTATCAATTTGATGAAAACATGGGATCAATGGATTCAGTGAAATTATTGTTTCTGTGTGATGGATAACATTAGATGATCATAATGACATCTGGCTTTAAAATATATTAACCTTTTACTTCTGAATATTCTGCGATCACATACTTTACCTTTTCTGATTTTTTTTTCTTTTTAATGTAGAATTTAAAAGCTTAGTTTTCCCAATAATTTATCAGATAGTTAAATCTCAATCAGTAATACTCAATGTCCCATTTCTCTCCTTACTAGTAAGATTTGCCAAATAAAAATTGTGTCATCATAGATCCTTTGAAACAATCATCAGTGATTCCCCAGTCACAGCTGTCCTAGTGCCTCTTGTCTGAGGAATATCATGCCAAGTCAGGATTTTAAAATCACCTTAATACCTAATTTCATTAAATTTGTTACCAAATGGAACTTAATAATGAGGCACTGGTTCACATTTTCCTCTTCCTTCTCACTGTATCTGCTACTATGGTCAAGCTGAACATTTTTAGCCATTTCCTACACAATTAAAATAACCTTTGCAACTTTTAAAATTAAGAAATAGTAAAATCTATAAAACATTACCCTCATATTTGGGACAGGAAGATTTTAGCACCCTATTTACATTAAGAAGCAGCAGAAATATGGGAAAGGTTTTGTATAGGAGGCAGCATGATTATAAACCGCAGGAAAACAAATGCCTATCTTTTTATGTATTTCTTATATACTTCAATAAGTTATCTCAAAACTTTCCAAAATGTTACCTCAGACAGACACACTGGCAGAGATCATTATTTGGAAGCCATATCATGAAAATGACTCATTGTTCAAGCACATTTTTAGCTTAATCTAACTTTCTCTGAAACAGATCTTATGTTTATCTTAGATGAGTAAGGATCTTTCGGGAAGTCCACTAGTATTTTAGTGAAACTGTTGAATACCTCAGCTCTAGATATGCCATAAAAAACTGAAAAGAACCCCTCCCTTTGCAGTGTTACTCTGCTGTGTGCTGCACAGTAACTGTAGAGGTCTGGTACACAAACATTATAATCTTATAGCATAAGAGAGAAGGTAGTGTTTGTCTGGTGTTTGGGTTTCCTTGGTTACAAATGTAGGAGCTTGGTTAATAAAAGAAATGGTGAATTTAATAACGCTGCAGCCAGAAAGGGCTTTCTACAACACATTTCAAAGGCTCAATTTCTTGCAAAAGAGAAAGAAGCCAGGGCTGTAAATGGATCATTTTGATAGCCACTTTCCCTTGACCTACTCCTACTGGTGCTGAGCTTCAGCACAGACACAAGCTGAGGTAATCATGCATTCCAGGTAGCTGTAGGGCATTCCTGGAGATGCCATTGCTTTCTCCTCAGAATCTCTTCATTTGATGTATCACCAGCAAATTTATGATACTGCCAGACTGCACACTCCCAACTACCTACCATAGAAAAGCATTGTGTTGTTAAATCCTACCAAAGAATGATTCATTGTTTAGAGTAGAGATAATTTGACTAGGTAGGTTCAAAAACTAAAAAATGAGTTACCCATGTGAAAGTAACAGCAAACTTGCCATGCCTGCCTAGCTACTGACTATGTATCTATGCAGTATCACATCTCTCCAGGGTGTTTTTCAGGATTTGCCAGTTTTGCTCGTTTGTTTCTGGTATGATCTACATCCCACATCATCTGATCCTATTTAAATTTGCACAGTAACACAAATGTCAAGCTAGGCAAAGACGTAAAGGCCTTATAACTTAAACCAAGAAAAAATAACATTAGCCTTATTTTATAACCCAGAGCTACAGTATTTTCACTTTGCTGCAAAAGCATTTATAAAGGAACTAAACAGCTAAAAGAAATATAGAGAATGAAATTATGCACTTTGAAATTGGATTTTCAACAAAAGAATGATGAAAACAGGAGGCTGGAATTCTTTTTTTCCCCCAGGTTTTCCCATTTTCATAAAATTAGGCACTTTATCTGCCATTTATTTGTTCCTTGAAAAATCGCTACACAATGGTAGGAAAAACGATGAGGAAGGAAGATAGCTAATACACTCTAAAGACTAATTTTAAATTCACTCTCATTAGAGTTGCTAGCATAAACAACAGCTGGCAAATTATTTATAAATTAGAAGGGGTGAATTGAACGTTGGAATGAAAAGTACTGAAAGCATTCAGTGTAAAAGTAAGATTACATCTATATGAAATAAGAATCACAACAAAGATGAGAAAAGCAAGAGTTAAAAATAACAATTAAAGAAAGGACTTCTACAGGTATGCATTTCTTTGGAATTGCATCTGAGAATAAAGAGGCCAGGAATAGAAGTCAAGAAAGTAAAAGAAGTCAAGAAAGTAAAAGAAGTCAAGAAAGTAATGCTTGCCTAACAGTAATTGCACTGACAAATAAGTCAGGTCCTACGCTTATATATCTCTAATTTTGAAACTTCCAGACCAGCAGCTTTTACAAAATTGTTAATCCTTCATTAAATACTTTCACTTTTTTGAGGGTTCCAAGGGAGTAGGTATTGTACTTTTTAGTTAATTAAACAATTCTGTGAGTAAAAGAACTTATGAAACTTTTTTCCATCTGGCTCTCTGTGTCAGCCCATTTATAACGAGAGGCAAGGTCTGCCTAACCAGGTTTTGCAATGAATGCATTTACAGCAGCTCGCTATAATGCTAGTTCTCCAGGGGCTAGTGACATAATGGGCTAAAAACATTTCTTTAGGAAATATAAATGATTTCCTGTCAAAGAAATGTTCAAAGTTCTCATTTCTATAACAGGAAGCAACACTGCATTAGGCTCCACTGTAGACAGCTTACTGCAGTCTGTAACTCAAGCTGTGATCAAAAAAGCAAAACATTGGGATGTAGTGAATTGAATGAAAACAACATGGACTTTTCTCATGTCTTCTAAATGTCTAAGTCATGTGAGCCTTATCTGAACAGCTACTGTTTCACTATTCACATTCCCGGATGACTGATAAATGTACTATATAGTATCCTAAATCAGAAAAAATAATACATATTCAAAAGTTTTGAGCAAATACCAGCAAAAACTAACCAAAGATGTACAGAAACTTAAGAGAATAAAAACTTCTCTTTTTTTATCTCACAGAATGTGCCAGATGTAATTCTGTGAAGACAAAAGGTCACCAATTTAAATAAATGCAAAATGGTTTCCATCTGACAATTAAAAATCAATGGAATATTAAGGGAAATTCAAAAGTTGGACATCTATGTAGCTACCAAAAATATAAATAAAAATACTTCAAATTAGTGCTTTCAAGTGATATTACACTTCAGACTTGTTGGAGAGAAAAATAAGATCAAACTTGAACAGGAATTATCGCATAATTTATCTCATTCTATCTCCTTTCTGATCTACCTCATTCCTGAAACACTCTGGGACTTTGAGACAGATTCAAACCTGTGTTTTCTATCAACCTTGGCATAGTGTTAGATGTTTCTTAAATTTAATTGGTTACAAGTCCTGTAGTAAGTAAGAACATGAATGAAAACATTGACTAGGTTTATTTTATAAACATAGTTGGCCATCTTGGTGACACTTTATGATGTTTTCTTTCTGTTTCTACAGAGAGTATTATTCCAGTTGAGTTGAGAACAGTATTTTACAAATCAAATGTAATTTCAAGTGTCATTGTTTCAACACAGAGAACTGATTAAGCAACACTGACAAATATAAAGCAGAAATGATAACATCTTACAATAATACCAAAGAGAATAATAAATAATTACTTGACCAAGTGCTTAATAAGGATGTCCAGCATCTCTCTGTTCTTCTCGGGTAATTTATGCACAAGTGCATGCACTGCCTCAACTCTGTAGTTCTGATCATCTGACTCTATTAAACAGAAAACAAATCGTTGATAAATCAGAACATGTGCTGAGAAGTGACTACAAATGGCATCAGTGCCTGTATGCGAACACAAACATGCATTAAGAGGAGCCAAACAAAATTAGCTTTCAAATGATGAGGAAAATTTGATTATATTTATTACACTGTGAAATCTGCATTTCAAGTAACTCGCCTAAAGCAATTACTATCAATACTAGAACCAACAAATTAATGGCATTATTGACTTGATGTGCCAGGTCAGTGAAGTCTAAGATTTAATCTAAGAAATATAGATTAAAACAGCTAAAATTATTTTGTGCCTTTTATTCTTATCAAGACAAGAGAAAATGGAGAAATATCTTCAAATTCTAAACTGAAATAATTTGAAAAATGATTTCTGCTATCTTTGTATCCAATTACTCCATTTGTGAAAAGGAGTTCACTTTTGCCCTTTCTGATTTCTCAAGGCAAGCTAGGAAAATAAAGATCCCTGGATGAGAGGGATGAATGTTACAAAAGAATTACCAGCCTATATAAAACAAACAAACAAACAAACAAACAAACATCTAAATGAGAGTACAAAACTTCATGCAGAAGGCAGCCACGCAGAACCACTTAAAAGATCAGAACAAACCACTGAACAGCTTCATCTAGTGTGACTTCTCTGTTTTGAGGGCTGGACCGCTGCATATTAGAGCAAGGAGAAAAGTAAAGATAGTGACTGAGGAGATTAGAGGTTAGAAACAATATTACTTTCATGAAAGCATATTTATCATTTTACGTTTTACTTACTAACAGCAACAATGAAATCTTTGTGCAGCTTGAAAGTCATCAGTGGTTCTGAAAGACACCTGGTTGTAAAAAAAACATATTTTTAATTTAAAACAGACTCAAAGTCCAAGTCTTAAGAGTGTGATTATGATAGCCCTCAACATCTGCACAACATTCTATTGGTCCTAGGAAATCCAAATCAATGATGACTGATTACAAGTAGTACACAACTCAGTCATGTACACGGTCTGAAAATCAGTTTTGAGTGGAATCTGGTGTCACCATATAAGTTAATAAGGAAAATGTTACTTCAGCACAGAGCCTCAATGTTTCCTGTCTTCCATATTGTAGGACAGGAATAAATAAAGCTGCAAACACAGTATAGTGGGCTGCAGAAGCAACCTTTTGCCTAAGAAAGGCAAAAATATGATGAAATTTGGGACAGAAATTTTGATCTGAGAGATCTAAAAAGAGTCATCCTCTGAAAGGCAGGCTGTGAGTTGGGTTACAGACACAAACACACAGCCACTGTTTGCTTGCTCATGTCCTAATTTCACAAACACAGTAGCTACAACAACTTGTGCTTCTGAAGATGTATTATAAATTTCTTCAACCAAAGCCAGTCTTTTCAATGAAATGTACATGAGCATTCTGCTATAAATCCTAGGCATGTTTTCCAGGTTAATAGGGATTTCTGATTATGCCCTTTGTTAGGTGACTTGTTTAGGAAATCTAGATTTGTAGAAGGCATAGAACAGCCACCATTTGGGTGGGATACTTTTTATTATGTCTCTATTGAACATTATATACTGAGATCCAAAAGGGCTATCTCAGAAGTACCATAATTTTTGAATATTCTGTATCTTATCAGAAAAATGACAGAAGGGATATTTTATTTGTGAAGATATTAAAAGCATAAGATAAAAACCCATGCTTTTGCTGGGATTTTCATTCAACCGTAATGCCATGAAATTTTATGGTACACAAGGGATTCACAAAGACAAGACTGAGCACAACATGCTTTGTGGTTATCATAAAAAAAATTAAATAAAAACATGCAGTTAATATCAATTTATGGCTGTATAAGGGAGAATTATCTTAAAAAGGTTGAAGATGTGTATTATTATACATAATCACAGGAATATTAAGCAGGATAATAAAATACTCATTTATTACCATGGCAATGGATATAAGAAATGTTATATAATATTAACAAGCCAAAGATTAATGGGCCAGAAAAGGAATACTGTAACTGTGTGGGATCATACTTACCTGAGGTAGTTTTTTAGTCCACTTGTTATTGTTTTATTGTCCCAAATTTCCATATCAATATCCATATCAGGAGGAGATTTAGGGGCTGGTAGAAATTTGAATTAGGATTTTGTTACAGTTTGAATAACACATTAACTAGAAAAGTAGCAAAACAGAAGCTACTAGATCAGCCATTTATAGCTCAACTAATTATTTATTAGGTAGACTAACCACAATCTGATCAATTTAAATATTTTCATCTTTGCCAAACTATTAATAAAAATAAATTTAGTGCTCATAGTTAATAATTAATAGTTATGATTAATAGTTAATAATAGTAAACATTAACTTTATGCACTGTATCAAAGTGTTGAGTAAGCCCAAGTCCACAGAGAATTACTAATTCATTTGCCTTAGACATGTAAACACAAGCATCAAAGAGATCAATTAGCAAGAAAAGTGAAAGACTGGGACAAGTGTCTCTTAAGGTGAGCCATGATGTGTTATGGAACTAAGCTTTGGAGAACTTGTGGAACATGCCAAATATATATATCAATAAATAGGACTTTAAAGCTAGAAGAAAAGCATTTTTATTAGTAATTTGCTCATGTGTAACATACAGAAGTGAATACTAATGCACACAAGAAACTACAGATAAATCATTAATTTTAAGAGGGCAAACTCAATTTAGTGGTACTAAGTGCACACACAAAATTGTGAATATTATGACATACTCTTCTGAGCATGGCAGTTAAGGCAAAAGGGATCACAGCATACACACTGCACACAGACAAAAGTTCACTTCAGATACTTACAAAATATGGTGTTCATCAGCTTTTGCACTTTGGAATTTACACCTCCTATTCTGTACAGCCCCAGGATTGTAATACCTACATTGGGAAAACAAATAAATGAGAATAATTAAAATAATAAAAATATGGTTATTTCAATAATGCTAATGCATTCTTGGTGTATGTTTTCAAAACATCTAGATGTATATATGGAAAACTGTACCACTGCATTCTTAAATACTGCTTTACCCTACTGCAATCTCTTGTGGGATATTAATAAATTTATTCCACTGAGTCCACATCATACTACACCCTAAGCATAATTTTACATTAACAGAACCTTTCGGCATAGAGATGACCCATATTAGAAAAAAACAAGGTGATGGATAGGAAAAGTAAAAAATAAGACCCAAAAGCAGTCTTAAAACACATTACACATCAACAAGTTTATACTGCCTAGATGTTAGTGGAATTACTACACATTTGTGTTTGCTTAGACCATAACCTCTGTCAAATAAGATGTGATTGACATTTATACAAAAACAAAAATAAATACTGTATACTGTTGTAACACATCCATTGAGAATTTATGTTGCCAGTTAAAACTGCCAGGCCTTTTTAATAGCACACATAATAATAACAAATAATGTTTAAAGAGTGATATTCAGAATACAGTATTTAATGAATTCAGTCATGATTATTTTATTATTTTTAACTGCCTTTTAAAATCAGCAAGGTTTAAATGTCTTCCATTCTCCCCACTTCAAGCCTTAACATTCAAAAATTGTCTACTTTTCCTTTGAAAACAACATTCCTAAATCTGATCTCACTTAGATAACCTAGGTGCTTTGTTTTGAAACCCTCTTTTACCCTCCCTGCCCCAGAAAATAATGGAAGCTCTGAGTCAGCAGTGACTCAGCAATGATAACATTGCTGGCAGAGAAACTGAATTTAAGTTGAGATCAAAGTTGCAAAGAGAGACCACATTTGGATTAGAAGAGATCTGCACACTGACAGCTCATGAAAAGGCTATCTCATTCTATAGGAGATGATATAGCCATAACTCTCCATTTAAAACTTACTCTGAGTTGTTAGATACCACCTCATCAGCAGAGTGATTATTACTTCTTTTATTACATTCCCATTAACAAAAATGAGTGTGGCTAAACATTAAATGCTGCTAAACATAAAAAAAACCACAAAAACCCAACAATGTACAACATTAGTGAATAACATGATAGGAGTAATACTCTGCAAAAAAACAGATGTACCAGCAGAGAATGTTGATGTCACTTTTGGGTATTCAGATTTCACATGTGAAACCAAAGTTGGGAGCTGAGACTCCCTATAGCTGTATCACAAGAAAAGTCAAGTCAGTGCACACAAATGAAAGATTAAAGATGTGTGCAACTGTGAATTAAGCTGGCTAATCAGCAAGACATTACAGAAAAAGTTTAAAAATCCCACTTAAATGCTATGTTAAGAATTGTTGCTGGAACTGAAGACAACAATTAGGAGCGTAAAGCACACAGATAAAATATGAGAAGTCCGAACCAAATAACGGATGCACTTCAAAGTACAGATGTAAAACATGTAGAATTTTAAAAGTTGTCGTTTTAGAAAAAGAAGTCACAACAGTCTAATACTTTATTTGTGGTTTAATACACACCTCTTGTTTCTACAGCATGAATACATTTCCTCACAAAGTTGAAACCTGCTTCATTTAAGAACACTGTAAAAGAAAAGGGTAATTACTTTCCAACATCAATATACAAAATCTGTTTAGCTACACTCACACACTAGTCAAGGAGGGCTAATACATGGTTATCCATAACATTATATTACTTGTTCTGTAATTGGGTCTTTGTAGATACATTCATAACATTCACAACTTTGTAGTCATTCTGTACCATTAGAAACTTGTCTTTCTTAGCAGTTAGTAGCCTCTCTAAAGATACAGTTGAAAGCTGCTGAGCAAAATGCTTTTAAGAGTCCAGTACCTACATTATGACCAGAATATATTCATTGTTTTTAATACAACAACATTTTTTCTTCCTTGCATATGCACATAATTACTCATAAAATGGTAACGTAGGAGAACAATCCTTGTTACTGAGTTTAATTAGCCATCTTACTTCAAGTGAATGTATTTCTCATTAATGTTGCATCTTCAATACCCACTGCTCCAACTACCTAAATAAAGATCCTAAACCAGCATATTTGTCACCATTAAAATAAACACCGTCATATAAAATGATAGTGGTTTAAATTCCAGAATTTCAGAGTCTCAAATATACCTCCAATGAAGATGTATGTCCAAATTTTACAAATTTCTTTCTCTGAGATATATTATTTAAATTATTTTTACATATTTTGTTAATATAATATGATAATAACAAATGTGTTAATACAGTGTTAATACAATTATGCATACAAATATCATAGTACCTTTAAAAACACTAATTTTTTTACTCAGTGTATGTCTAACAGGTGTATATACACCTAAAACTAAACAGATATGATGGACCAAGGCCAATTGTATGAGGGTCAACAAGGCCAAGGGCCAGGTCCTGACTTGGGTCATGACAACCCCAGGCAGTGCTACAGGCTGGGGGCAGTGTCTGGAAACCTGCCTGGCAGAAAAGGACCTAGGGGTGCTGGCAAACAGCAGCTGAACATGATCCAGGGTGTGCCCAGGTGGCCAAGAAGGCCAGTGGCATCCTGGCCTGGATCAGCAATGGTGTGGCCAGCAGGAGCAGGGCAGTGACCGTCCCCCTGTACTGGGCACTGCTGAGGCCACAGCTCCAATCCTGTGTTCAGTTCTGGGCCCCTCACTGCAAGAAAGACATGGAGGGGCTGGAGCGTGTCCAGAGAAGGGAACGGAGCTGGGGAAGGGTCTGGAGCACAAGTGCTGTGAGGAGCAGCTGAGGGAGCTGGGGGTGTTTAGCCTGGAGAAAAGGAGGCTCAGGGGAGACCTCATCACTCTACAGCTGCCTGAAAGGAGGGGGGAGCCTGGTGGGGTCAGCCTCTTCTCTTAAGTAACAAGCAATAGGACAAGAGGAAATGGTCTCAAGTTGTGCCAGGGAATGTTTAGATATCCAACAAAGTTATTTCACAGCAATAGAAATAAAATATAAAATACTCTCTTTCTCCAACACATATATCAAGAAACTGTAACATGACAGAAATCCAGCAAGATATGGCAACTCAACATAAAGAGCTTACTTTCTTCCTTCTTGCTAATAATGGCTGGCAGTGTGTAGATCTGTAAGAAAAAAACAAAAAAAAAAACCAACCCAACAACTGAACAACAACAATGCAATAGGACAATGTTTGTGCTTTAAATCCTTTATTGACAAGTTTGTGAGTAGCTGCAGCATGCTATGTATTAGATTGCTGCTAGGGAAATCCCAGCCTTGCTTTTCATGATCGCTTGACATTTACTGCTCCAGAACACAACTGGGTTAACAGCTCTGTGCTACCATAATGCAACTAATGCATTAGAAATCAGATTTACTGAGTACAAATGAGTTAAATTTCAAAACAGCTTCTGATTATAATTCCTGTACTGGTTCAGGAAAACAAGAAGCAGTAAAAATACTCATCGAGCTCATAAAACTGATCAACCATTCTTTTCCTGTCAGATACAGGTCTGACATCACCCTCATTCAGTGACCACTTTAAAAGCATACAAATAGTGGGAAGAAAACTCAAACAAGCCTGTCTCTCAGCAGCTGTTAACAGGTGTTTCTGCTCTCTGCAACACCTCTTGAGATGGTACTAATTGTTTACTCCATGAAACTGCCCAAAAGATGGTTGTTCTTTACTATTGTAATAAAAACCACTTCACATATGTTACCTGAACTGTGAATCCTATTAAACCATATACTATTGCATTACTTAAAATATTATTACTTTAAATATCCTAACATAAAATAATGATATACATAAATGCAGGCTTAAATTATTAGATCTACTTTTCTACTTTGTAGTTATCTTCACTATGTACTTGCATTAATGTCTCACAAAGAAAAGAAAAGAACTCTATTTTTTGCAATTGCAACAGAGTATCTGAAATGTATACTAGCTTCTTTCTGTAATATGTGATCCAGAAAACTGTGAAATGAGAATTAAAAAATATCCTTACTGGTTCCTTTCCATCCATAGCTTCAAGCCAAAGTTTTCGGTTGGATTCTGAAAAAGCTTGTAGTGTGATGATCCCAGGTCTATTAAAAACACACACATTCACTGAAGTTACTGCTTTCTTTCTCAAACAGTATCCAAAGTCAGAATCCACATGCATAGTGATGCGAATATATAAGACAGATAGAAGTTAGAGAAAGTTGACAGCTTCTGATATAACAGAATAATTTTGAGCTAAGTATAAAACACATCTGTTCTTTAAAAGTTTGCTAAATTATAAAGCACTTTTTAAGAGAACAACTACAAAAGTCTTTATCATACTTTAATTCAATATTTCTCTTTGTTCCCAAGATTGGAAACAAAATACTTCTACAAAGTACTGTGTACCTATGTTCTAAATACAGGAAATCTATTCTCATGTATCTAATATAATTATAATATCCAGGAGTAAGTGGAAAAAAAATTATGGACGTAATTTTCAAGAAAAAAAAGTACTACCATACATGTCTGAAAGTAACAGAGATTTGTACAGAATATCCTTATTAACAAGTATTTATAAAATATTTATAAAGATATTTATGATTTGTTTCGAAAAGAGGATAGTCAGTTTTGCTACAAGTTCCATAAGAATCCATGCTGTATCTGCATGCAAACATCATGTAGTAAAGAGAACACATATGCTGTGTAGTGAATTTAATTAGAAAACCATGTTTGAACAAAGAAGTACTAAGTCTTGAAAGCCTAATTTGTCTAAATACAAACATATTGGTAAACGTATGTTCTTATCACAGGAGTAATTATTATCTATTCGTTGCATTAATTATCAAATTGTTAGCACAATGGAAACAAACCTCTCAAATACTTCAATATCGAAACAGAAACGTTTGTCAATTGAATCTGTCTTTCTCCTGATGCAAGATTTTAGCTTGAACATTTCTGGTGAGCTTGTGACAAGGCCATTCTACAAAACAACAAAATGCAATTAGCACACGCAATACACTTGTACACCTTGGCTTCATCTTAAATTTAACAGCATGAACAGTCCAAAGAACATGTCTTAACATAGGGATTAAAATTACTTAGGTGTATATACAACATTTTTATGTCTATTAAGACTACCATTAATAACTTTGTCTTGTATTAGTTACTTAATCATTATATTTCAGAAAATTCCCCAAATTCAAATCTTACAAACACCTGTGTATATAACTTGATTACATGCATGTTACGATGAAAATCATATAATTCTGCCAACTCTCACATGCAGATAAAAAGTTTTCTGAAGAATAAAGCTGACTAACTCCCAATTCTGGCCACCATGATTGTGAGACCTCGCTATAATGTTGGCACAGCTGACACAACTGCAGATTCTGAGGAATGTGAGGAAGCAAATGTCACTCCTGTCTTCAAAAAGGGCAAGGAGAAAGATATAGACTCATAGAACCATTCAGGTTGGAAAAGCATCTACCCACCTTTTAAACACTTCCAGGGCTGGTGACTCAACCACTTCCCTGGCAGACTGTTCCAATGCTTGACAACCCTTTTGGTGTAAAAATTTTCTCTAATACCTACCTCCCCTGATGCAACTTGAGGCCTCACATCTTATGAGGAACTATAGGCCAGTCTGCATCCCCTTTATCCCTGGGAAGGTGATGAAGCTAATAATCATGAAAAGGATTTCCGAATATATTAAGGGCAGAAAGGTGACTGGAAGCAGTCAGCGTGAATTTAATAAAGGAAAAATCGCACAGGATCAACCTGATAGCACTCTACAATGTGTTGGATGGCTCAGCGATGGAAGAACAATGAATACCGTTTATCTCAACTTTAGCCACACTTTCAACACTACATCCTCATAGACAAGTACAGGTGAAATATGGGTGAAATGGTGAGGTGAACTGAACCTGCCTGAACTGCTGAGCTCACAATAGAACCCCAGCTGCAGCCAGGCACCACTGGTATGCCCATGGGGTCAATACTGTTCAGCATGAATAGCACTAAGCCCAGGAACCAGGACAGGATGAAGCTGACAGGATACAGAGCAGCTTGGCAGAAAAGGAATTTCAGGTTCTGGTGGGCAACAAGGTGATCGTGAGCCAGCAGTGTGATGTTGCTGCATAGAAGGCCACCAGCCTCCTGGGATGCATCTGGCAGGGTACTGCCTGCAAGTGCAGGAAGGAGATCCTCACCCTTCATTCAGCACTAGTGAGGGACACCTGGAATGCTGTGCCTAGTGCTGGGCTCCCTGGCACAAGAGAGGCAGTCATGTGCTAGAACAAGTGCAGCTAAAGGACTTGGTGATTAAGGACCAAGGCGATTAAGGATTTGGAGTACAACTACCTGAAAGGAGGCTTTAGTGAGGTGAGGGTCAGTCTCTTCTGCCATGTCTTAAGTGAAAGAACATGAGGGAGAAGCCTTAAGTTGTGACAGGGGAGGTTCAGATTACATATTAAAAATAAAATTTTCACTGGAAGCATGGCTAGGCATTGAAATAAGTTAACCAGGTCGAGTCACCATCTCTGAAAGCATACAAGAAGAGCCTGGATATGGCACTTGGGGATATGGTTTAGGGTGACTATGGTGGTGCTACACTGACAGTTGGACTAGACGACCTTGAAAGTCTCCCCCAAAACTGATGATCCTATGATCTATCATATGAGGAGAACCTGAGAGAGCTGGGACTGTTTGATCTGGATAAAAGGGATCACATCAATGACTGATCTACAAATACCTCATGGGAAGGTAAGTAGACTATGTAAGATTCTTCTCAGTGGTGCCCAGTGGAAGGGCAAGAGGCAATGGGCACAAACACAAATACAAGTAATTCCATTTTCACTTTAGAGAAAGTTTTTTATGGTGGTCGAACTGGAATAGGTTGCTCATAGAAGGCTCTATCCTTGGAGAAACCTAAAACCTGACTGGACACAGACCTCACCAATCTGTTCTGGTTGACCCTGAATTGAGTCAGTATTACAGATCTCCAGAGCCTCCTACCAAACCCCATCCATTCTATGGTTCTGTGCAAATGTGATAAATTTCATATGCATTTAGAACAATCACATTAGAGAAGTTATCTAATATGTGGTTTAAATATGTTTTAAAAGAAATATTACTTAAGTATTTATCCATGCTATATGATACATGCATGGCTTCATCTACGAAAACAGCCTCATCTGTTTGCATTTTTTCCTTTCAGCAGTTCTTAAATGCTTAATAAAAAAGATGGAATATACAGCTCATGAATGTGATCATGGACATGTAACTCACCACTTTTCCACCAGATTTTGTTTCAGCTATACTCATTGTAAAAGTTTTTGTTCCTTTGTCATAAGTGCAGTAATGTTTTACCCATGTAAATCCAAGGGGGCCTAGAATAGAGAGATAGCATCAAAAGTAATTGTCATCTTACCACTATTATAGTTGGAATCAGAATAGAAAAATGAAACATTAATTATTTTAACAATATGTTATGGTTAAAGAATGGTCATGCACTGCTCACTCCCTCTCCCATCCTTCCCCTCCCCAGTGGTGGGCTGGAGAGAAGAATTAGAAGCATAAAGATCAAGGGTTGAGGTAAGAACAGTTTACTGGAGACAGCAATGAAATAAGAAAATGAACAGTAGCAGCAACAATATTAATAAGAGCCTGTACAAGAGGCAAATGATTCACATGTGAGTGCTCACCACATGGAGATACCTGACAATACCTGAGCTCTCCCTCTGCCATGTTCAGCACCCAGACAGGATCCCTTCCCCTATCCCCAGAAAATGATGAGGTGGTATTGAGTAAGGACCCAGTCATGCCCAACTCCTGTCTAATGCAAAAATTAACCCTGTCCTGTCTAGAAGCAAGACAAAAGAAAGAACTCTGACTTTTTAAAAAAGTATTTTAATGGGTTTGTGTTTTTTTTTAATATGAAGAGTTAAATTAAAAAATGGAAAAAAACCCTAGTAGTTTTACTACAGATACAAAGGTTTTGCTTTCTAAATGTACCCACAAAGGTGGTGGTTATATGAGAGACTGAATTGGTCATGTAAGTTGGATGTTCTGTCAATTGAGAACATAGCTGTGGAAATTTATACAGTCTGTTATGTTGACTTTGAGAAAACTTTCCTGTTGCCTGTGTTCTGGAAGAAAGTAAAGTCATTGATCAAAAATTTAAATGGTTATGTATCCTCCAAAGTTAGCTGTTCTTCTCCTATATAAGTTATTTTCACTTAGCATAACAAAATCTGTAATTATTCAGAATCAATTTTTCCTCTGATGGCAATTAATTATCTCTTTTAGCACATTATAAGATGGAAGAGCACTCTCAAAGCAGTTTTAGGTGAGTTAAGAAGTCACCTTTTTTCATTAGAAAATTGTAGCCAGACACCTGTGTTGCAACTTTAAGCTTATTACTCTTGGCCATCCATCTGAAAGAAAACAATTTATGGCCTAGTGCCATTTTTAAAAAAAAAACCTGTATTTACCACCATGCATACCAGCAATAAATATATACAGAATCTACTCTCAAGAATAGCAAACATTTAACCCAGTTGCTCACAATTAGACAAGAACCTATAGGATAAGGGTTGTAGGCAAGAAAACTTGCACAACAAGGAATTAATTATACAACTAGTACCTTTCCCACTACACAGTGATTACAGATCCTGCTACTCCATAATAAAAATTTCTTTTCAGTAAGATGTCAAGCTGGCCTCTCACTATTTAATAAAGCACAGCATGTGCCTGCTGTTTCACTCCTTTTCTCCCTCCCCCATTAGCACGGCTCCGTGTAATTTCCACTTAACACAGATTTCTTTTATGATTATTAATCAATTAAAAAATAGACTGTGTTCTTAAAACTTGCAGTACTACTGAGGATAAAACAGGCTGTGGCTAACTATGGTAAGACGGTACTTAGATGACCTTTTCTTACACCTTTGATTTCCATTGAGCACATGTTCATTTAAGATGGCTGGGTCAGTGGAGGTCTCTGGTACAAGGCACTCCTGATGGCTGAACTAAAGGCCCTGTTCAGGGAAAGTACAGGACACAGAAGGGAGCCAAAGCAGAATGCTGGGAGTTTGCAGCAAGGTGCAGGGCAGCCAGCCAGAGCTGAGCTTGCTACCAGTCAACCACTGGGGCAAACTACAGCAAACTACTACTACAACTGTACAACTTCCTTTTTGTACTTACGTTTCTCCTGCACATAGAGATAGCCTTCCATCGTCCATTGACTTGGTGGTCTGTAATCCTGGTTGGCTGATTTCATTCTTTGCATGAGTCTCTCCACTTCCTGCCTAGTGCTTTCAAAGTTATTCCGAGTCTAATACCCAGAAAAGGAAACAAACAAAACCCCATGTTATCTCATGCAAGTACTAAAATAACAATGAACAACTAATTACAAATAATGCCAAGGAGACTGTATTGGAGTCCAACAAAAGCATTTGCCAGAGACATAAAAGGGGAGAAAAGATAAAAAAATGCAATAAAGAATAATACTCTTCACTGCTAGAAGCCTAGGAATAACATAGTAATGAAGAATTCAACTTAGGCATGTAAATGTAAGGAAAACATAGCCGAGAATAGCACCATTCCTCTTTCTGCAGGCCACTAACCTCAGACAGGAGGTCATTTCATATGTTTAGGTATGTTTAGATAGTATTTTGCAGACAGATACAGGCTTTCTCTCTGTACACTCTGGGATTCTCAGACAGACACCTGGCTAAACTAGAAGCTACTGGAAACTTAGCCCTAAAACTGAAGTAGTAAGACCCCCTGAAGCACTTTAAGTGCAGTGCAGATAACACTAGTTTGGGTTAAAGCCAGGCTAAGGAGTCAGGACAGCTGCAGCTTGTACACACATGGAAAAGACAGATTTTCTGTGTATCCATATCTGCAGTGGTACCACAGGTGCTGCTGCTCAGAATAGTCAGGTTAATGGCACTGTCATGAACAAGTTTTGACTTGGCAAACACCATAGTTCAGTATAAAAAATTTGGAGGTAGAGAAACAGCTCACAAGTGGCAGAACTATGCCAAAAGCATGGAAGAAGTGTGTCTGTCCTAAATATCATGTGTGTAACCAGACATGTAACAAAGCAAACAATTATGGTACTAAGGTGGGTTTTCCATATTTTCTTATATCTATATAAATGGTTAGTTTTTCTTAGTGAATTCACTGAGGCTAGGGTTTCCCTCCATGCACCTAGCATGGGATAGCAGACGTGAATCATTGTGAGATGCCAGAGCTTTGATTGATTAAATATCAGATATTGAACAGTCTGTTCCTATAGGTCAAAGAAAAGAATAAAGATTTTTGTAATGTTTCTACAGATTCATCTATGGACTTGAATCCTCACTAGTCAGAAAGATACTCTCAGGATTTTATACACCAGAGAATACTTCCCCTTTTTCATGGGCCATTTGTGTAGTTAGTTGCACAATAGTATAAGAGTATACATGCTTAATCTTGGTCTTGAAGACAAATACTATTATTAGAGAGGGAGGTAAAATTCAAACCTGAACTTTTCAGATTTCATATTTCAGAAGTATCAGTTCAGACCAAATTTAAGAGAGATCATTTTGACACCTTTAAGAAGGACATGCCATTGAAGGAACGTCCGCACTTTAAGAGCTTGTCTCCATCTATTAAGTTTTTAATTGCTACTTACAAGCAGCCAGGTCTTTGAATCAAATCACAGAAATCAAAGCCAAATGGACACACAAAATATGTCACAGGCCAGCTGAGATAGCTAAAGTGACAACAGGTCATGTTAGAACATGGTGACCTGTTAAGAGCTGTTGGTCTGCCACTACTCTTCGACAGCTGTTACAGCTCCTGCTCTAACCTGTAGGACATTTCTAAGAACAGAAACATCAGTTCAGGTCAACTATCCTTCAAGACCTGAACACACAATGCAATGGAGAGGAGCACTTTTGACAGTTACAGATGGGCTGAATGCACTTCTCCCTGTTCTCAGTTTGTCTTTACCTATATAAATTATTTCACTTCAATCTGATTTTGGGTGATGCTCTGAATGACAAGTACATAGAGAACTCATCTGGCTGTGTGAAGCTGTGGATCTAGATCTGGAGCCAGAATTTATACTGCTGTGGAACACAGGTGAGTGATGTACTGATCCCCCCTGTATCTTTATGCATATGTCTTCTGATAGATAATTAAAAAAGAGTAATTGATCCTTCTGCCTAACTTCACATCTCTCTCTATCTCTGCAATCCATTTATGACTTCAAGTTGTGCTAAATAATATTTAGAAAACATTAAATTTAACTATTTATTAATTAAAATTGAAAAAAAATGCTTTAATATTTTTGCTTCTGTAGAGACATGCACAGAAGAAACATGATTACTTACAATGCCAGTTTTGGTCTGTGCTGTGAGCTCATGCTCCCCTCAGAACTTGCCATATTAAAATAAGTAAATCTCTGGACTGAAGCAGATTTTTCACTCTTTTAGTGAAACTGCTGTGCAACAACACTGACCCCTTGTGTCTTTATCTGAAAGTGTCTTAGTAGCAAACAACGTAGAAAACACAAAACTTGAAAAGACAAATGGTTGGGATGCTCTACAGACACACCATTTGCATTTTGATCCAAAAAGAAAAGGTTAATCATCTAGTAATCTTTATTTCCTCAAGCAGCATTTAAAATGGGATCTATATATATGAACAAGAGATGTAAAACGGAAGATGGAGTTACAATGGATGTAACAGATGTGTCTCTTTTCTTGAAAGAATGATACGGACTTTTGTAAAAATTTTGTTCTGGACTTTGATGTTACTTGTCAGGAAATATGTGGGGCTTCTGCAATATTGACATGTTGAAGTTCAATTTTTGCCTTAAAAGCAGAGTGTGTAAGCTATGCATAAAAGCAAAGTGTGTACAACTGGTATTTTGTACCTACTTATTCGTATGTCCTTGGAAGTTTAATATCTGAATTACACAGTGAAACAAATATACACCTGTATACAGCAGTTATGATGAGTGGAAAAGTATATTGATTAAATGTATTTTAGTTACCTCTGATAGCTATGAAATTTTTTTGGGCAGTTTGTGCCCAAAATGGGAACTTGTATGACTCTGACTACCAAATCCAGACCAATCTACATCTGCTCAGTTGAGTGTAACTCTCTACACAAAAAAGAGATTCTCTCTTCTGGTGAACCTTAATGTTCATGAGAACTTCTCACCATGGAGGAAAGCCCCACCTATTCTTTAACAGTATAGAGAACAGCCAGAGAATGGCTTCCCAAGTATGCTTCATATACAGTGGGAAGTCAGCAGACAGCAGGACAAACTGCATCATTCTGTACCAGCTGGAACATTTTTGGTACCTCCACTTAGTCCAGAAGACAGGCCTCATTCTCAAGAAAGCTTTTATACAAGTTTAAATCTATCTGGACCACTGTGTTTTCCAAGAAACACTTGGCTGCTGTCCTTTTTTTCTTGTTCTCGCTCCCAAAGTTTTGATTTGGAAATCACAAATTTACTATCCAAAGTTATTTGTTGTCAGGAATCTTAATTACATTAACTTTATAAAAATAATTTTACCTATTTGTATATGAATTTGATTTCAGCTTACTAAAACATTGCAAGACTTAGAATTTCAATAAAGTGCTATAAGTCTGCTTTAATATCCTGAATTGAAATTAGCAAATTAAAAAGTTAAATTATGTAAATACAAATCATCCTTACATTCTGCAAATTGAACTGCAGTTGCTGCTTGTATGGTGCAAACTCCTGAGCCAGTTCATATCCTTCATGGTAAAATGTAAATAATCCTTGAAGAAAGGCCAAGAGCTGAAAAGATAAAATTGAGAAACATTATACATTTTTAACTCCTGGAATACTCTGTGCTTTTACACTCAAAAGCAAAGTTTTTCTGAGAAGGAATCCGTGATGAGACCTTAGGAAAGAGAAATGTTACACATGCTTTTGTGTCATGAAGTTGTAATTTCCATAATAATTTAATCCATTGTCCTAGTCATTTTATCCAGAATTTCAGCTGGAGTCTTTGCTGGTGTGCATTTTCCAAGTTTAAAATTTCAGAGTTCAAGTGTTTTTTCTTCAAAATATTTTTTCACTTTCTTCATAGTAATTACTTGGGCTATGACCTATTTTCCACAAATGAGACTCTAGAAAGTATGTTTTGGATAGGTTAGCACAACACAAGAAACCCAGACTATTTCTTCCTGCTCTGAACAAAATGCAAACTTTATCTGGTATGTCTGTGATTGACTCCAACAGAACCACTGTAGTCTGCATATATCCAGTTGAAAAGTCCTTTTAAAGTTTGCTTTAAAACAATGTTCAAGTAGTAAAAGGTGCAACTATATTTTAGGTCTTGAATTAATGCATTCCTGACATCTCATAAAAGCCTTCTACCTCATTCTGCTTTAAATTTTAAGTGTTTTGACATTGCTGTATGTCACCCTACCTGCTGTTAAATAACAAGTATTTAATTTCTTATCATGGACTGCTTTCTTTGTATATATAATTTAGCTTACAAAAAAAGTGAAGAAAACAGTAAATAAAAAAAAAAAGATAAATTAGTTTGGATTTACAATAACAGAAGTTTTAACAATAAAAATGATTTGCTAATTATATTTACACCATTTTCATCTGGGCTAAGTAACTGGCTGTCCAGGCTGTCTTCTGGCTCAGTAAAGAATCACAGGTGTTCCAAAGCATAATTTTTTTCTGTTTTCAGACTTCTCTCTCAGGATGGGATGAATGATCCAATGGAAACATTCATCTCTCTTGATTAACTACTGAAGTAGTCTAGACTCAGGCAACAAAAATGCCATCGTTC
This sequence comes from Rhabdornis inornatus, assembly GCA_013397075.1. Lineage (NCBI taxonomy): Eukaryota > Metazoa > Chordata > Aves > Passeriformes > Rhabdornithidae > Rhabdornis > Rhabdornis inornatus. The sequence continues at coordinate 1,463,306 of VWZS01008597.1, forward strand.
ATATTTAATGTGCTTGCTTTGTGTTACCAGTACCATAGATTACTGTAACTGGAAAAGCGTAAAGATGTAGTTTTTACTGCGCTTATACTTTCTTTACATTTACTCTCAGCCCTACTTGAAGAATTTTAGCTAAACTGTTCAGCCTCCTCTCTTCCATTACTCTCTACGAGACTACAGAGAGCCCATTCAGCTGCCTGCTCTTTTGCTGCATGAGTAAGTTAAAGCAGTTGGAGGTGAGCAGACCATCAGTGTGGGCACAAATACAAGGTATGGCTGGGAGAAGGACTCTGCCCTTGGTTTTCACTGGCATTGCAGGACCAGATGAAACCCTGGCCTCAGGAAGAGATGGTGCAAGCCCAGGGCTGCCCAGTAAGCCAGTCACAGAGCCTGAAGAACTGAGAAGATCCTTGGACATAAAAGCAAGTTATTGTGGGGGCCTCTACAGTGGATGTGAATTCCTGAACCGTATTCCACCATCAAACATTGAAGGCAATGCAGTCTCAAGTGGAGGGCTCCACATCCTGTATAAATCAATCTCAGCTTAACATGATTCATCTGTCTAGCTGAAATTAATACCTCAGCTAAGGACCGGACCCTGAAATTATTATTATTATTCAACTGATTATTCAAGTGTTGCTGAGGAAGGTCCAAATACAACAGTTTATCTTAAAAACCTCCAATATTGCAAACAGATAGAAAGAGTTCTATAATCTTCTGTAATTCTAGACTGTAATTCTAATTCTGTAATTCTGGAAATAACTACTTAAAGAAAAAGAAAGAAAATTAATCTTCCTTTTTATGAATAAAGTACAAAATACGCAAATTATAACTAAAGCTCTGCTTTGGCTCCAGTTATGTGAAGCCCATTCTCACATTCTAGATTCAGTTAGTCATCAGTGTCCCCAACTACAGCTCCTTCAGATGCTGCAGCACAACTACTCCTGGGTTTACTTTGATTTGGTCCAGTCAGAAGAATGTGTAGATTAACATAATCTGCAAGCAGGAGCCTGCTGCTAAACCCACCCCTTTCAGCTGAAGAGATAGTGCAGTAACAATTAGCAAAACTGCAGCCAGATCACCACAATAATGCACACCAAAATTACAGTAAAGAACTAGTGGGACAAAGTTTCAGTATATCAGCTTATGGCTAACTTTTAAAGATCAGTTTAAAGAGCATTTTGGGAGAATAAACTGCATAAATTTCAGCTTCAATACCTGAAGAAAAACACTTTACATCATACAAAATGCTTTTACAGACTACACTGAAAAATACCAAGGAAAATATATAACACAAGATGGCAGCAAAGCTGAATTTATCAGAAAGCAAAAATACAAGAGTGGCAAAAAAAAACAAACGTAAAACCCCCAAACAAACCTGAGAAAAATCTGAATTCATTTCAGTTAAAGTACTTCTCAGGTATTCTGGCAGTTGTGCATTGCAGAGGATCTGGCCTTGAGAATATCCTGGTTAAAAACCCTCTGAGCACTCAGGAAAATAGGAATAAAAAAAAGTATTATGCAAGTCCTAGATTAGCATATTTAAGCTCTATGCTGATAAGTGACACCGAGGATGGTATTCGCTTCAATGTACATGTCACTAGCAGTGGAAAAACAGGAATCAGAAAATGCCCTGTGCCCAATGGGCCTGTGCTACTAAGGCATCTCCAGAACCACTTCTATTAGAACAGGTATAGCCATAGCATCGTACGGAAGAGATTTAAAATCCAAGGCCTTTCGGCCTAGGCTTATGCTTATACTGGGGTTTTCTTTTTGCTGACATTAGAAGTAGCACTGCTGTTAAAGGCAGGCTCAAAATTTTAAAGAAATTAATATAAAATAGAACAAAAAAAATTAAAAACAAGAATAGAAAATCAGCCCCTTTTCCTTTCAAAGAATATTTTCAGAATGTATTTTGAGGTAATAATCACACATAAAGAGGCAGTTTATTTCATCAAACATCATAAACAATGCCTGATGCTTTCATAGCAACAATTTTTCATTTTAATAAATGTCTTCTAGTTACCTCATTCTGAGTATCTAATCAGTCACATAAGTAAAGACTGAGGTCTGATCTCCGTAATACAGAGCTACTCAGCACACCAGAGCCATGACGATTTCAACACAGAACCCGAAACAAAATCCAACTACTTCTTGAGACTTTATTTATTTTTATGTAGAGCTGCTGACCTCAAGACTGCCTGGTCGTTTCATTCTCACAGGAAGAAGACTGTACTTAGGTTTCGGATAGGGGAGGAATTTAACCTTTGGCCTGCAGCACATCAGCCAGAAGTCCCTGTCTCCTTGTTTTCATTTTATTTATAAGAAGATAGCACTTATTCTTCAGATTAAAGTGAACATATTTAATAATGCAGAAAATGCAAGAAAGGGAAATTCAAATTTAATGTCCACTGTGAAGTCTCACGGAAATGCATGCAATTAGAAGCAGTGTTTTTCCATTGGCTGTTCTTTTTTTCTTCTCTTTAAATAAACATTTAACTGACCACCCCTTACATTTCAGATAGTTTACTGCTTATGAACTTTGTGCCCTGATTTCTACAAGACAAAGAAGTCCTGGCATCACCAAAGGACAAAGGAGAAGGTGTTTGCATTGTTTTAACAAGCATAACACCCTCAGAAAGCACTGTTGACTTGGACTAGCTTCTTCAGAATCACAAGAGAAAAGCGAGCAAGACAGATTATCGTCACTTATTTTGCTTTATTGTTTATCCAGCTGAAAATCTGAACACTAATTTGTCCTTCAGAAAAAGTTTAAATTCATCATCTGTACGAAAACTTGAGATATTTTTCTTGGAAAAAATCAAGATCTGGGAGGATTGCAAATAGGAGTATGGCAGTTACTTACACTAGTACACATTAGCAACCACTTTGATCAATATCCTGAGAACAAAGAGAAACCCAGGGCCTGAGAAGCAGCTGCAAAAGTCTACTCTAAATATTATAATCTTCTATTCACTGTATGAGTCACTAGCATCTGTGCCTTAAAATCTTTCCTGAGTCGCCTCCAGGAGAGAACACACTCAGCTGTTACTGACTTCCACTGTCCTACCTGTAACCCACACAGCAATTTTTGCCAGGTTACTTCTCGCACTCTGGTTCTCAGATTGTCTTTATCCTTTGGCATAGAAAAACTGAAGGTCTTGAAAGGATGTTCAACAGATTATTTGCTTTTCAAGTTCTATTCCCATGTCACAAACTTATCCTTCTTTTGCATGGGCATCACAGTTTCCTCCTTCACTGCGCTAACAGATTTATTTTGTTTATTAAACTTTCCTTCAGCGAGTCTGTTAGCAAGATGTCAGACTGAGAATTATTTGAAGACGTGACACTGTGCTGATAAATCAGAGGCACAGGCAGCACGTACACTAGAATGACCCACAACCATCAGAGCTCCACAGGAGGAATGTCCATATAGATACACCACCAGGCATCATCTGCCATATGCACATTCATAGAGCACACAGAGGAAAATTAATAATCTGACAATTCTTTTGATACCGGATTTTAAAGTGTTAGGCTTTGTCCTTATCTAGACCTTTCATCTAGGAACACATGCACATACTTCCAACATCACTTACATAAACATGACTTTTAGAAAGCGTATTTTGAAGTATTTGGGGGTTTTTTGGTTTGTTTTGTTTATTTTAAATCTCCTGCTACTGCTGATTTGTCATTTAATTTACTTTTTCACACAAGGCACATTTTGCCTTATGGGTTTTAGCAAATGCTCTTATTTCAGCATGTTGTATGCAACAGACTACAAACAAAAATTAAGAGTTTTGAAGATTCAAAATTTTATAACTGATCTTATAATTTAAGTTCCATCTATATCCAGATTGATTATAAATAAAGTCACACCCAAAATCAGAAGTAATGAACTGCAGTCACCCAGACTGCCAGAGTATTTCCTGCACCTTCCCTGGGAACATCAAGTACTTCATACTGGGTTGGAATGCCTACTGATCTGAGACAGTATGGAAATAGATACACTTAAAAGTAAATTTTACCTATTTTAACCATGTGCAGTTGCACAATATTTTCCAATGTACAAGGTCTTTTCAATACAGAAAGTTTCTATTACATTAGAGGAGCATAAAGCCTTCTATACTAGGGTCAGAGCTAGGTCAAGATTGCTAGATTTTTCCAGGATGTGAGAGTTTTGCAGAAGGAGACAGAGAGACACACTCTGGATTAATCTGTGACAGGTAGAAAAATGTTCTCATTTAGGAATCCGAGCAAAGTTTTGGTCTCTAAGATTTGGCAGCTGTATGCCATAAAGATAGGATTTCTGTAAGTACTGCTTGCTGAATCCAGGTTCATTAGTTTGCATCAATGTCAAACATTGACAATACAATACACTCTCATCTCATGGCAAGAAGGCAACTGAGAAGCTCTTCTTGGTGACACGGGGTGTTAGAGATGTAATTCAACAGATTTCACAGTCAAGAGTGCTGCTCCAGTAGTTACAAGGAAGCTGGGAGATGGTGTGGAGAGAAAGTTACACTCGTCATGTTCCTCTCTGACAACCGGCGCTCTGCTGTGCTCAGTGTGCTTAATGGGAAGGGACACATGGCACTCGAAGTTCTCTGTCAAGGGCTACAGGTACTAACTACATCAGGCAACTGGCAAGCTAGGCGTGTCTGCATGACATGAACAGTAGTAATACAGCTACTAGGTCACAGAAATATGCCAGCATATCACACTGAAGCTGCTTTTGGTACTGACTGACACAGAAGAGAGTTAAGGGTGGGGGATGGAAACGCCACCCAGAAGGAAATCCCAGACTTAAATATGGACATTGAAACACAACTTTATCTTACTCTTCAGTGGCATGCCAACATATGCTTTCTTTTATGTACAAAGTAAACTAAATGCAGATGACCCCACCAACAAAAAAATAAACTTACCTATCCTACAGAAAAATTGATGTTTCATTTTACTTCATGTGCAACTCAGAACAATGTCTGTGTATAGTGCCTCCTCAAAATACTTAAATTTAAAACCTCAAAATTTAAGCCATTAATTCATGGTATTAGGAAACATTGATTATGTGTTGCACAGACACAACATTACATGATGCCCCATTAAAATGTTACACACGCTTCAAGTCATCAGACATTTCACTTCACAGTAGATACTAAACTCTTACATAATCCTTCAATAAACATGGAAAGTGCCCAAGCCAAGATCTTAATGTCTAATATACAAAGAACCTGCATTCAAAACTTTAAAAGGGAGAAAAAATTGAGATTTTGAATTCAATTTTCAGCTTTAAATGCATGCCTTCTAAAGAAAATAAAGCACAAAACTTACAGGTTCTACAAATTCAAATTTCTTTTTCTCTTGCACTTCTTGGATTTTAAAAACATATTCTAATGATGCTTCATAAAAGTTCTGATGTTCTCTGTCAATCTGTGTATCTGCCTAAAAGACAAAATTAATTAGAGACAACATTAGTTTAGTTTTGTTATTGCTTTAAAAACAGGTTATGTCACTAACCAGCAGATCTTCTACAAAATTACTTTCAAAGTTTCATAGAGTTCAGTTTTCTTTCTGAAAATTATAATACCTACTTAAAAAACCTAAATGTAAGTTTAAGAGGCTAACATTACACATTTCAGCCTATGTCTTTTACTTGCTCTTTTTTGGTTTCTTCTTTCTTTTTGCTCTTTAATATTTTAGTTTTTAGGAGAGCCTGGAGGGAAAGAAAGGTGGCAGCAGGTACTTGGTATATGTAAGTTTAGAAAAGGAAATAGAAATGAGCAGTGTAGGAATCAAGGATGGACAAAAAGATAATTATTTCTATTGAAATATTTAAGTATCATATGCACTGAAATCGTATCTATTCCTCAGGTTCAAATACCTTCCCAAAACCGTATTTTCTGTCTTAAATAGGCTGTCTTTAGCAATGACATCTTGCAACTTATTATTTTACAGTATGAGTAATATGTTATTGGAATGTAAACATATTTAAGTCCCTAACCTCATAAATCAAATATATTTCAAGTTTTAATTTTTCAAGTGACAGAACTACAAGGCAATACTTGTCAGAAATGCCTGACTAATACCACCCTACATGGAGATCCACTATCAGAACAGTATCTTCTGCCTAAATAGCTAAAGAATTAACTCTTATCAGCTGATAAAGAGTAATAGGCTTTTATCCTCAATTTAAACAAGCCACAGGAGAGGGAACTAACAGACAAGCAGTGTAGCACGTTGATAATGTTTAAAGAAGACATGCAGATTCCATTTTAATTTATCCTTCTTCGTAACAAATCATTTTCTCAAGCAAATCCCTTTTGGGCTGTATTAGTTAGATTTTGCTCTTTGATCAAAATATTACCACACATTAACAACATGAATAAGATCACCTATTTTTGATGCATGTTAGTTAAAATACAGAAGGATACTTCTGTATATTCTCTAGTTTAATTCTGGCATTAAAAATAACAAATGCTGGGAAATTGGGAAAGCTTGATGTTGTCTTCCCTTGACAACAAACTATAAACCAGCAAACACATAATAAAAGAGATTTAGTACTTCTAACAGTACAAAAGCAAAAAGTCAGTGTTTTCCTTCAGGCAGGATTTGGCCATCAATAGCACCATATATAATTAAGATTGCTTCTCTACTCAAGGACAAGCTACTATTGTGATTTGGCTGTCCAGGCTCTTAACAATATTGATCCACCTCCCTAGCCCAGTGTTCTAACGTTACTTCAACACATAGGCCTCAAGGATATGCTTCAAATCATTCAGTACCAGCATTTCCTTCCCATGTCTATTAAAAAAAATCAGTAAATGAATAATATGAAGCTGAAATCAAGCACTCAAAATTCCAATAATGAACTGCCCTACCTCAAAATTAACTCTGCCATTTGCCATTCATATAGTGTGTCTGACGACTGCTTTCCCTGATAGTCTGTTACTAGTTTTATTTCACAAAAATAATCTATCTCAAAGATAGTGATACATAGCTGAGCAGAAGCAGTTGCCACCACTTTGGGACATCATCTAGCAATGCCTTGCTCACAAAAATGCCGTCAATAAGCACTTGAAACAGAACTCAGCTCTCTCATTTAATCATACGTAAATAACGAGACATAGTTTTAGAAATTGTCTCTTTTAGGCTTTGCCTCAGAAAAAGTATTTAAACAGCTAATTAAATCCATCCCTAGTCTGAACAGCATTTAAGCAAATTGCAGTTGTAATGATACAACAACCAAGTGCCATCTCAAATATGGTTTAGGGCCATAATGACCACCAGTGAACAGGGACTAACTCAGAATTCCCCAAATATATATTCTGTAGAAGCTTATGAATTTGTGTTGACACCAAAGGATTCAGATTTGTAAGAATCACTTCAAAAGTGATCTTAAAGTTTCAAAAGCTGAAAGTATTTCCATGTTTTTCTGTGACTTCAAACTGCATGTAAAAAATAAAGAGATCTGATGGATATGATTTTGAGTCTCTACCTGTATGATATGTAGTTATAGTGAGTAATATTTTCATTGATGTAGGCTATCACCAAAATATATATACCAGAACTCCACATAAGCTTAGAGACTGATTCTGGAACAAATTTCAGAGAAATGAAATCAGAAGTTTATTAGATTTCTCACATCACTCAATTCTGCCCATTTTCTCCTCCACTGTAGGCTCCTGCAGGCAGTGAAAAGATGCTACTATGAAGTTTCTTTTTGATGCTAAAGGAGAAAAGCCAGTCACCTGTGTAAACTGCACCAGCAGTCTTGCAGGCTCTTAAAATATCCAGCATATTTCAGTTAGGTGAATATATGCAAACTACTCTCTACAGAATATGTTTCAACCATCAAACTTCAGATGCCTAATTAAGGTGGTCTCAATTGCACTCAAGTGAGATATGTAAAATAACCCAACAGAGTATAAGATCTTTGCTCATTCCAGTACTCTTTAACCCACATAATGTGATGAGGTATCAAGAAACCTCATAAATTCAAGGAAACCATATTTTTCCCACGTAGCAGTCAACAAATGCTATTTCCACCTCCCTGAATGCATGATGTTGGCTTGAGGCATGGACTTCCCATCTGCTGCCCTGGGCACCAAAGCCCCAGCTGCCAGCACTGCTTGGTTCTTTGCTCGTGCCCTGCTCTGCTGTGGGCTGCTCCAAAAAACTCCATCCTGGACATATGGGCTATAAATGGGGCTCACCCAAACCACTTGGGATGCAAGTCAACAGCTATCTTGGATTTCAGTCAGGAATGCAGCTTGGCCTCCTTTTACTTACAATACAGACACAGGCCAGAAGTCTCTCAGGTTAACAATTTTGGTACTGATTTGCTATTGAGCCTTCCACTTATGGTGGGTCTATGTTGCTGATTCAGCACATCTGCAGCTGTAGAAAACCGGGGAAGAGAGAAATGCCAAGTTATGCCCTTTATCCTCTACAGGGGAGGCATCTAGAAATCAGAAGACCTCAGCCTCAGTCACAAGATTTTAAATCCAGATATGTCATTTAAGGACACACTGGAAAAAATTATTCTGGTTTTCCATTAGTTTATAGACGTGAGCCAAATCCATTGTTATTCTACCATAGTTTATTAGATTCACAGTTGTTACTTTGCACTTCAGTTGCCGCTTTTAGACTGTAATTATTCTCATGCCTCAAGAGTAAAATATTTTATTTCTTTTATTTTGCTTGTATTCTAGAGCAAATTAGTGTTTAAGTCTGCTTTTCCAAAATCTGGTAAGAATTTCTGTTTTTTTAAACTGGGGCTTAGCCTCTAATAGAACTGTATTTTCATCAATATGTAAGATATTTGGGAAAAGTGAAAGCTCTGACATACAAGTGGAACAATTAACCATTCCTACATAACTAATCTCATATCTAGACTGATTATTATATAGACAGCAACAGCAATTCCAGCATATAAACATTATTAGAAGTTCTTAATTTCTAAGACTTATTTTATTTGAATTACAATACTCAAATATTTATTCCAATGTTCATTATTGGTAAACATGAAAAAAAAAAATCCTACAACATGATTGAGTGATGGTCACACCTTTGGTGAAAATTCCATCTGCAAACTAACCTCCATAATTTAAGAGCCACCATGACAACAGTAATCCTATCAAAATGATTTTTAACTACTTTTGGCACAATTCCCAAAGTGTCATTGATATCATATTGTTGGGTTTATTCCAATTTGCTTCAAAGACAAGTCATATTAATTTCTACCAGCATACTGAAAACCCCTGGGATCCTCCCGTTAAACTAGAAGTCTTAATGTTTGTTTTTTTTTAACAGAAAAGAATTAGCAGCGCAGACTCTTCAAAGCTGAAGCTATAGATACCATTTCAGGGCAATTTCAGGTGCTGCAATCCCAGAATAAGATGAAAAAGAGGAAAAAGAAGCAAAGAGAAGCATCATTAAAGTGATCTCAGTTCAGTCTTCTGGATTAGAATTTATGTGAAATAGAAGTGCAATTTCATCAGTTAATATATTAAATAGCAAACCGAAAAGCAATTAATTAATTGTTTTTCTAATATTCTACATATAAAACTCACATTTTTATTGTACTAATGTAGTTCCATTGTTGCAACCAATAAACATTAGCTGTACTTGAAATATATAAAGTTGCAAACATAGAATATTGCTTTGTTCAAATATTTAACTCTTATTTGGGTCTTATTCATCCCAGTTAAGAATTTATAGTCACAACAAGCATAACTACCAGAAACCATCACAATTTTACATTAATAAAATACAACATGTCTTGCAGAGAACTAGTTTGTTATCATGATTTCTATGCAAATGTGAAATTAGGTAAGTGTGTTCAGTTCTTACATCTTGCAAATGAGATTCTTTCTTCTTGGCTGACAAATTTAAGTGCTTCTCTAAGATGGAATAATATTTCTCACTTTCCTTGTCAAACTTCTTCTTCCCATCCTGAAAAACAAAACATTCCCAAGTAAAGTATTTGACTAAATATCACAGCTAACTTAAATTTAAAAAAACAACAGGTGCCAAAATATGCCTCCTTATAAAACCACTTTTGTTGGTTCCAGTATTTTTAGAGTTTAATTCTGAATTGGACCTAAAGATAGTAGGAGAACTGCTTCACTTATTAAAAGCAATAGTAAGTAGGATTTTTCCCATAAATAACAAAACATACAACAGACTTGCATGGTTTCCCATAGTAAATATACACGAGATTTTATGTAAGTGGTATATTTTTAAGCAGACACTTAATACAAAATAATCTTCCCCAAGTTTTCAAAGTGGACCTAACTGCCACACTGTTTTTACAAAAAAACCCCCAAACAACCAAAAAACTAAGAACATAAAAAACCCACACAAACAAGCAAACGAAAAAAATGTCACCCCCCTCCCAATAAGCGACCCCCCACCAAAAAACAAACAAAAAATAAAACCCACCAAAAAAACCTCCCCCACTGTGGAGGACATAGGCAGTGTAAAAAATGTGATAAAGATATAGGCCTATTCTTTGCATTTAAGACTAATACGTTTTATTTTCCACCCTCACTCCTAAAATATGAGGATGATGGAAAAGCATATGTGTGGTTGCAAAAGGAAATTGGTCCAAAAGTCTGTTTCCAATAATATTTCTATGTGTCTGAATATTTAAGCTTGTCTCATTTAAAAGTCATCCTGCCTTTTTCCTTTCCCACTCCTCTTTGTTTTTCCCATCATGTGCAGCCAATCTTCACATTTCTACTGTAAAACTATTCTGATACATAACACAAAAGAAAGCTATTACTCTGAGTAAATTAAGAAACATCTTATTTTCTGCAAACAAATTCAGAATTCATACTTCAAAACTTTTAAAACCTGCTGTTCTGAAATTTAAATCTGAAATTTAAGAAGAAAGTAAGTTTCTCAAAAGCTTTTCCATCCTTCAAGGAGTGTCAAATTTCAAGAAATAGGAGAACTGATTGAAGTTGATATCCTATCAGAGTAATATAAATGATAAATCTATAATTTATAACTATAAAATTATATATTCCCTAAATAAAAACAACTTTCTGACAGTGATTTTTATAATCTTAGTTAAGTCCTAATGATTAACAAGTTGAATATTTTGAGAAAACAAAAAAGACTTCAAGATTACCACTCCTACTTACACATGTGCAAAAGCTATTAATGATAGAAAAACTAATTACTGGACATTGTGCAGTAACATCAGGTCATTTTAAGAACTGTAGTGATTATCTTCCTAACCTCTTTCTCCCTAGAAATTTTTATATACAAAAACAAATAACTAGCTTGCATTGTAGCACCACCCTGTTTTCCTTAGTCATATTATGGGAAAGTCAGGTCAGTCAGAGAAATAAGAAATAGGAGGAAGATTTTAATGACATGAATTAAAACTTATCAACCAGCTGTAACAACAAACCACTTACTGATTAGCTCCAGTGACTAAAGCTTACAACAGTAATTATACTAGATTGTAAAACACATCATATACTTCCTATCCTGCAAAAAGTTCAAATATATTTAGTATGAAAAATATGCACAATTTAATGTTCTTACTACTTCACAACAGAGATATCTTCAAAAGACATCAGAAGGAAAAGAAAGCACTTGACCCAACAAAATATTAAATAACAATACAGAATAACTACTAATGCCTTCTATATTTAATTATGGATAAGCAGGTACCAGGACAAAAAGGTAAAAAAGGAAAAGTGTAAGATTGTATTTTGTTTAGCAAGTGAAAAGAAGCTATAAGAATTATCTTCCAAAATCTTTCCCAACACATTCTTAAAAGAGAGAAGGCAGAAGGCCAGACTTGGGGCAAATAACTTGTAAGTCAAGAAATCAACCTCTGTGAGACTGAAATCATAGGTGAGTTCCACAGCCACAGTTTTGTTGGAGAACACTCAAGTGCCAGTTCTTCATGAGAAAGCAAGAACAACCTGGGTATCTCAACAGCACCTTTGGTCACAAACAGAAATTCAGTTCAGTTGATCACTGAATAAAAGGTGCAGTTAGTTACATACTCTCTTATCTTCTGAGACAATGCTGTTATGTACTGGACTAGAAATATGAACCACATTGTTTTAAAATCCAAGTGACAAAGGTGTCAAAGTCATCAACTTCAGGACTTAAGGGTAAACTTGATGCAATGAAAAACGTCAAGAGAATTATTTCTTAGGTGTTTTTTTTGCCATGTAATTGTAAAGTGGGAAAGGAGTCTGCCTGATTGCAGTATTTTAGCCTTTGGTCACAAGCTACTGGAGTTCAGTGGTGGATACCCTGTCCACTAGACCACCTACCTCAGAAGGTAACTTGACATAGCCTTTGACACTGAGGCCAGAGAGTGCTGAGAGCACATACTGTGCATTCGGATTTGATATTGTGTTTGCCTCTGCTGTCTCAGATGTCAGACCAAAGGAATGAGCCAAGGAGCCATGGGCAAAGCTGCAGGATTAGCTGTTTCAGACTGGGATCGCCCGGTCCTTCCTTCCTTCCTTCCTTGATTTATGATACGAACAGTAGGTATTCATCTTGCCTTGAGAACTGTTTGTCTCAGAACCAAGGTGATCAATAGGTAATGAATAACCCAAAGTCTGGTTAGCCACTTGAGCTCATAATTTTACACTAACATAACTTTTAGTAACAAGAGCTGGAAGAGCCTGAAGTCTCAGCTACCTGGTGAGAGTCAAAGTAAAGGTGTGACAACAGGACTTTCCCATCTGAAACACCTACATACAACACATCAAATACATGTCAATCCCAAGAGGGGACCATTGATACACCTAATGTGGCTCCCATTGCACTGAATCCAATTGCTTTTATTTTCTCCTATGATCTATAACAAAACCTGTGAATTACCTATCACATCTTCTCTTTATATGTAAAAAGGAAAAAAAAAAATATGACATCTAAAGAGATAAGCCCCCCTTGCCTGCCAAGAACAAGAAAAAACCAAGTTCAAATAAAATAATTGTGGTTTTAAGATGTATCTCATATGAAGCTTCATAAAGATCTCCACGGCACCATCCATAAGGAAACATGAAATTTGAAAGCTCTCATGGCCTTCTGTCAGCCCTCTCCCAGACTGCACCTCTACTCTGCCACAGATCTGCTCAGCCACTGCCTCCATAATTTTCTATATCAGTTATGTTAAAGAGAGAACTACAAATTGGAGCTTGCCTGTCACCAGGACAACTTCTGGCCCAAGTGCAGTGTTTTCAGAGACAGCACATCTGATCAACTTCTTCCTCCTTTTCCAGATTTTAACTTAACAAGACCTTCTTCCTTCAAAGGTAGAAGTTGACAAAGTAAGAAGACTAACAAAAGTAAACTGGGAATAAAGATTCTCTTGGCAATTTGGACTTCATTAGTGTCTATATACAACGATACTCCTGGGAATAAGTTTGCAGCAGGACAGTGTTTCTGGCATTGCTCAGATTACTCAGACATGTTTCTGGGAAAAGTATAAAAGATACTGGCCCCAACAGGTGAGTGAGTTTCCTTTGCTTGGAAGGTCCTACACTGTGCCAGTAAAAACCACATATTTGGATGTATTGAAGCCTCTGAAATCTATTTACTTAATAAAAATTTAAAAAAAAAGAGATACACTCAGAAGCAGGTGATTCATGTTCTGGATGAGAAGAGACACCTCTGTTTATGCCAAAATAGCTCTTGTCTCACACACTCAGTCAGTGACTCACAGCACACAGGCGCATCCTAAGTGGAGTTACAAACTCCTTCCAACTTTAGCCTGTTCTTCTGCAGCCCTCAAAACACTCTCACACACAGCCACTGCCCAAATGAATTATCTGAATCCTGGTCCCAGCAATCTGTGCCCATAAGACTGAGAAATCTACTTTTCCACATACTAGGAGGGTTTCAAAGAAAGTTGCCATGCAAAACTATCTCCTCCAAGTTTAGGAGACAGATGATTGCTTTTGCCTAGATTCCACATTGGATCAAACCCAGAGGAGAAGAGATGTGGTTGGATAAGACAGCTTGTGCTGTGCTCTTACCAGAACAGACTGCACCTGCCATGACACAAAGCTTAAGGCACGTGGCAATAAGGAAGATACTAATTCCTGACTTCTGTACTGTCTCTTATTTGCTTCAGACTCCAGCTTTCTTTCATCCTTGCATATCTTTCCAGCAAGTAAACTTCATCCTTTCTCTTTGCCCTGGCAAAGTATCAACCATTTCTTTCAAAATATCAGCTAGAACATATGAAAAAAACTCCCACCCAAAATCCATGTGAGGTAATTAGGTGGGTGCAATAAAAAAATCTAAACACAGAAAAAAAGAAATTACATACTATTAATCCTTGGTGTGTTTTATGCTGATGTATAAGTCACCAACACCTTTTGTCTAGACTGAGTCCTGCAGACTCTAAACACTGTAAATGTCTCTGTACAGTTGTTTAACCATTCTCAGGTGTGTCAAGCCTTAAATCAGCTCAAAAATATTTACAGTTTGAAATGCTTCAAATTTCTAGGAACCCCATTAGAAAGCCTTTAACCACACACTCGGCTTACAGATTTTAATGGAGCCTTACTAACTGCCAGTATCCTCTTGAGAGACCTAAGTCATGTAATACTGGATCCAGGTTTAATTCCTGGTTTTATTCTCTCTGCTCAGATTTCCTGCATAGTTTTATTTCAAATCTGATTAGACAACATCAAAAAAAAAAATTACCTTTTCAGAAATAAATTTTGCTTGATATACTTCTAATTATAGGCATGCCAGATAGAATTTTAACTCAAAATGTGTTCTTGTATTCCTTGTTTTACAAATATTTATGGCTGTGAAAAGTCCAGGCATCAATTGCTGAGGAGTTCATTAAAAAGTTGACTCAAGTGAGTCAGATAGTTTTTCTCCTGTTCAGAAAGATTTTGATTCCATGCTGTAACTAATCATATATGTGCTACAAATCATTGGCATGATTTCTACAAATTTTACCCACTAGCTGTATTTTTAGATATAAAGCAGAAATAGTTGTTATATTTTGAAGTTGACTTTCCTTTTCCATATGAAACATCAAGAAATCTGGTATTTTTATAATGGTCTACCACTACTTTGTGTGCAGTATTTAATGTCAAAATTATTACATATATCTTCAGAATAATTACATAAATTATTCCTCCTTATTTTTCCAAAAAGAGCCTCTGCCATCCTTCTCATTCACTTCCCTTTTTTTATTTGCAATAACTTTTGTTGCTATATTTATCTATTAGCTACATCTTGTATCTGGCCACAAAGAAATTTTTTAACTCTTTGTTTGTCACAAAATTAATATTTTTACACTTTAACATGCTAATCTTTTAAAAACCCCACCAAAACATTATCCTTGTTGAAACCATAAAATAAACATGTTTTGCAAGAAATTATTTTGAAAGGATCAAGAAAGGAAATTAAACCCAAAATCAGTGCAAAGAAACTATTTGGAAAAAAGACGTCAATACCTTGAAAAGAGGAGAATATCTTAGTTAGAAAGGAAGTGAACATTGTGAAACATAGCCATGACGATTTCTTTCTTCCCCTTACCCAAAATTAGTACATATTTTTTTCACCAACTCCAACTGAGTCGTAGAACCTGGCACAGAAATACAACAGTAAGACTTGAATATAGATCAAGTTAGACATATTGTCAGTTGAAGAACCTGAAGGCAACAGTGAACTCCACACAGATCAACAAAGCCACATCCCTCTCCTCTCTCTTTGACAACAACTGCAAAAACATTGATTTTTGCAACAACAGGCTGGAGACGGTTCATTGTTAGAATGTGAGACTTCAAATATATTTTTTCGAAGCCACCTTTTTCATTACCTCCCAAACAAAAATTCAAATTGTATTTCTACAAAGTTAGTGGGATTTTGTTTGGAGTTGTAAGTTTGGGGACCATGTCTTACTTACTAAGTAGCAGGAAAAACAGAAGTCAAACTGTAGTCCAGAAAATAAACTAAGCTTGATTTTGGAAAGACTGATTTGAGCTAAGATCCTATGGACTTCTTCGAAAATGTAAAATCTCAGTATCTCACAACTCCTTTGAGGAGAAAAAAAGTAAATTCACCTTCCATTTTATGGTGCCTGAGGTTTTGTTGAGCATTCTCATGGAAGCAGTTGGTGAGTTGCTGGGTTTTGGTTGGTTTTAATAATTTTGAAATTATCATTGGCCTCTGAGACCACAGGGCGCATTTTCATAGATGTCTGGATGGGAAGAACTTCTTTCTGGAAGAAATTTTTGTTTCTTATGTGAATACTAAGGGTTCAAGATAAGGCTGAAAGAAGTCACAAGCTTTTTTTCCAGAAGAAAAAGTGAAAAGGTAATATAAAAGTCCTTCCCTCCTTTTCTTTCTCCAAAAAAGAATTTAATGTACTGTTAGGCTATAGGGTTTCCCCAATCCCTAAGAAAGTCAGAAAGGTTAAAGGACATGGTTTATGTATGGTTAGCAAATAACGTGAAGTGAAGCAAATTTGTACCATAGTTCATAAAGAAATCTTTGTTGATCGACATAAAATAGTGTTAATATAGTCATAAATTATGTCTTATGTTCCTCGTAACTGCTAGTGAAAACACTTCCAAATTGAAGCAGAATGCATCATGTAGAAAATTAAATGTCCAAATGACTATAAATCTTAAAACCAATTCTTTACTAAAAAAGAACAACTATATGCAAACCATGATGATCCAGAAAACAATATCGTGTAAGACACAAATAATTATAATAAAAAGAACATATTGCAACTAGGAAGTATAATAAGGCAATAAACTGGGAATACAAGACTGTTTAGCAGCATTAAAGCTATGAAGACAGATATTAGAAACTGGCAGTTAAAAAATAACCTCAATTAAAATCAGGTAAGGAATACATAAAACTAAAATATACTTGAAACAACCCAAAACTAATTTAAGTTTAACTGGAGTTCACATCTGTGTAAAATACTGAATAACCTTGAAAGAGATAATTTACTTTTAGGTTCATAAACTTCCGAAGAAAATTTTCTTTTCCCTCTGTAATGCCCTTTCAGGTAGTTTAAAAAGTGTATCCTGGAAGAGGATAATCCTACAGCCATTTCCTAATAATTCCCTGCGTAATTCCATCAGATGTTTTTAAATTAAAAAGAAGATACTATTAAATGAGAAAATGTGTTTGTAAGATGTCATTTGTTTTTCTTCAAAAAATTTCCTCTTGAAATGGAAACAAAAATATTGGAAGTTCCCAGCATTGCTGTGAAAAGACGTGCAAACCTACCAGTACAGTCAGGTCACAAAGCAGGACATATTAGACTCCCTGTTATTCAGCTGCAGAGCTGTCTCGAGTTTATTGGCATTTGCCGATTCCAGGAGTAGCTGCTCTGTGTCTGGGAATCTGCTAAATCCCTGCCCAAACAGCAGGACTGGTAAGCCTACACACATAATCTAGTTTTATTGCTTTACCGTCTACTAAATATGAAGTATTTTTGCTGGAATAGCTTACTTAGGATATTATCAAGTTACTTTTTAAGTAATATGGAGAAGCCCCCTAGAACAGCAGAAACTGACTTACTTTTCTCTGCATCAGGTTTAGGATAACTTTCTTAAATTTAAAACATTTTATCATAACAGGAAGGGTTTTGTTCCTTGATAAAACCTTGTGACTTTAAATGATTTCAAAAAGAAAGTTAGCCACGCTCTTTAGGAACTCATGAAGAGGCCATTTCATCTGCACAGTTAGCAACATCTTTGCTTTGTGCACTTAGAGCAAAGATAAAAAAGCTGCAAAGGACATAATGTTATTCAAATAAAGCAATTCCAACAGACCACCTTAAAAATTCACATACTCACTGCTTTATTTTAAAAGCTGCAGACAAAAATATCTCTTTCTTAACTAGTAATATCTTTTTTTGAACACTCTTTGGGAATCTCTCATCTATGCCAGCCAATCAGCCAACACCAATGATCCCAGCGTGCCAGCAGCACATTCAGCACTGCTCATGGTCCAGGGCATCTCCGACGTCATCGCAACAGGACTGCGATGCTGACCTGAGGAAGAACTTGAGGCGTGCTATGTGAAATTTTTTAGATCAATACACACAACTGGAAACTGTGTTGTTTACAGACATTTTTGGGGAAAAAAAAAAGGAAACAGTCTGAGGTCAATGTCAGAAGCGATTTTGTTTTGTTTTGTTTTGAAAGCATCTATTTTCAGAGTCCCTTTTACAACACTGATAAAAGAACACAAACTATCACTTCGGGGTGAAAAGTTATGCCTCCCCAGTGATGTTGTTAAGCTCACCCAGTGCTCTCAGATTACTTCTTGAGGGAGGGTGTTTAATCTTCTCATCAAGACAAGAATCTGAGACCATCCCTTCTTGGCAAACTCCACAGGAACAAATGGTTCTGTGGTAGCTACTATAACCTGACAGGTCCTGAAATAACAAAACTGCTTTATTTGGTGGAAAGATGGATCTCTTGATGCTCCCGTATCGACCAAGACACAATAAAGTTTCAAGCAATGATGTCCATTTATGTTACAGTACAGAAGGGATACTTCCCAGATACTATCACCCACTTCACTTTGGAACAGAGCTATTTCAGAGTTTGCTTTACCAAAAGCAAAGTTGCTATATTGGTGGGAGATTCAAATTTGTATATTCCCAGGCCTCTGCAGAATCTGCTGCATAGATAGAACAAGATACTGGGTGAAGGGAAACCTATGGCGATACAGCTGATCAAATTATTTTCTATTTAGAATGGAAAAAAACAACTCCACCATACATATGGAATAAAGACCCACAGACCCCACATCATCTGAGAAATGTACAAACAATGCCCAAACTGTAACTATAACTGTAACTATTTTTATGCTGTTAACTACACCACGAAACAAAGAGAAGCAATGCAGGAAGAGATCTTAATTTCCCCCCAAACTGCTGAGGAAAACCCCAACACGTAACAGAATAAGATTAACAGATGAATTCATACCCATGTAAAAAAACTCATAACTTAAGCATTAAGTGTTCAGTACAGCTGTAGCACTATACAACACCCACAAGCACAATTCTGAAGTAACCCCTGTAGGGTAAGAGAACGCAGCTGCCTTTGTCAAAACATAATGAATTTGGTCTTAGTAAAGGATACTAAAACTCAGGATGGAGTCTAAATTTGAAGAAAGGGAGGAAGAGCAGGGGACTAGGCGCCTTTGAGCTGATGAATGGAGATTGACACCTTGTGCAGGGACCAGAATACCAAACTCTCTGCTTCTTTAAGTCCTGTCTTGCTCTGTGCCTGGGCAATTGCGCACTTCCTGTATTTCTCTTAAATCCTTCTTGAGATTTTTAAACTCTCATCCACAACCTTGAGACCTATTTTTCAGGTGTGGAACATGACCCTGTCCACACTGTGACCAAGAGCAAGGCTAGAAAGAATATAACAGGCGAGTAGAGTTACTGCACTCTATTTGCCAAATCCTCCATGCCCTCAAACACTCACTAAGAAGTATAGTTCCCCTGTCAGCTGGAAATTAAATTTGACGGTCACTGTTCTTGCTCATACTTTTGATCACAGCTCAGGTGTCCAGTAAGATTCTAGAAGCTGTGCAGGGTCAGGATGCCACCTTCCTGAGTCCTTCCCGTGACACACACTACAGTAGGCTGCAGCAGATTAGCAGGAAAAAAAGCCTTAGTTTAATCAGAAGATGTCCAAGTTTTCTTGCATTTTTATGTTCTTTTGTCCTTTTCCAGTAAAAAGGCTGATACTACCTAAGTTTTTATTTTTTTTCTGTTTTACTAGCTGTAGATTTTTAAAAAAATAAATCGTTCTTTTTGTCAAGAAAGGTACAGTTGGCATGCTCACTTAAACAATTCCACCAATTTACACATTTATTCTAAGCCTTAATTCTTAGATGTTGTGGCAGAATGATAAATTATTTTCCAATTTACTACATGAGACTAATTTATTTATCCTTAATTTATATCTGTTTTCTTTATGATGTAAATTAGAATCTTATTAAACTGTAGAAAAAACACAGCTTCAGAAAGTGGTTTTAGTCAGTGAGCCAGTTATTCACACTCACTTATTACAGAGAAGCTGCATTTAACAGAATTTATTAAAACTGATTATGCACATAACATTAACTGTTATCCTGACAAACACCTGTATTTAACAGACTGAACTTACAGTTTTTAATCACTGTGTCCACAATCTTTTAAGTTGAGAGATTTGAGTTTTCACTCTCATTTTTAAAACAATACACTAAAAGTGAAATAAACTTTTAGGATTGTTGTGGTTTTTGTCTGTTTCTTTTCTAAAAACTTCTAAACTTCTAAAAGTTTATCAACTTTGAATGAAACAGTAATTGAACTGAAGCAAATTGCAATGAGAAAATAATTTTGTTTCATTTGTGTAACAGCAAGAGCTGTCCCAAGAAGAGCAGTCGCTTAAAAAAAAACTCTGTGTCCAGGTGCTCAGCCAGTGTTATCTCCAAGTTTAATAGTTTGGCTCTGCACAGGAGAAAGTAAGACTTTCTTAGATGAAATTTATGCATACTGGGCTCTTCACCACTGTTTCTAAAACTTGCCAAATATTTCACATACACAAGTGTAGAAGAAGCAATGGCTAATCATACTGGCATTACAATTATTTTGTTAATGGCAAAAAAAGGTCTTTCACTGCTTTATATTTCCCTACATTTATTTGAATAAATAAGGGAAATTAATTTGATCTATTTTAAATATAATTTTATACTATAAATTTTCATTAAATACAAGTTCTGATTTCTCAGTTCTTGCATTATTAATACTAGTTTAAGTCAAATATCAGATTAGACAATATATATGGGATTATTTCTCAAATAAAAGTGTTATAGGACCAAAACCTTGGAATGAAATGTCTTTATAAGTGCTCTTCACAATTTTCACAGTTCAGAAACTTTAACCAAGACGAGGATTTATGTAAGTAAAAGAAAATCTGAAGACAATTTGTACTTCTCTGTTCACCAGAGACAGATGCCTGTTAACCTATAATACCTAAAGAGACTGCCACGAGTTATTTATCAGTACCGCAGATTTTTTGGTATGCAGCTGTCTCATGACCATTGAGCAGCCTCAGTTCCTCAAGCTCAGTTATTTTCATCTTACACTTTATTCCTAATTCTCCAGTCCTCTTCCTCTATCTCAGCAACCTATGGCAATACCACCAGATTTTTTTTACCGGGTCATCACCAAAAATAAAGCAACATACTGATCTCAAATTGCCCCATGGGATCTTCTAACTGGTGACTTCTCTCTAACCAGACTGTCTCTCCATAAACAAAACTCACTGCCCTTTCCCCATGAGCTAGTTCCTCTGACAGACTAAGCCCCATCTAAACGACATTACAATGGCTCATGTAGAGTGTTATAAAAGCCTGGCTGAAATAGAAATAGGTTTGATCCCCTGCATTTCCTTGCCTACAGAGTAAGTTATCAAAAAAGATTTCAGATAACTGGTACTAACCATTTTTGAGAAACTGTTGCATTTTAACTCCAAACATTTAGCCATCAATAATTATCCTTGCCTGCCCTCTCTTTTTACTTCCTTCTCCTGGCCCCCTCCCTCCATGGTTCAGACTGAGATGAAAACACACCAAATCTAGTGGATGCAAATACCAAACCTTGAGTGACAGACACTACTTGTAATGAAACACATCCTGCCGTACCTACAACAGCAAGGTCACTCATTTTTCTCAGTTAAAGGACAACAAGTGCTATGATTTGATCAGATAGTGAGGAAACTGGCTCACCAAATGGGCAATCTGGTATTTCTAACCATCTTAGATATCTATCTAAAACTCTGCTTTGACAGCTTTCTGACAGACCTTAAAAAATGGGGGGTTTTGTTTGTTTCACGCTCTTCAATTTCCAGACAATCCAAATTAAATGCAGGGAGAACGTGCTACCTCCTGCATGCCTACATGTGAAGATGGATGTGAGCAGAGATGTGTGAAAATTAATCCCAGCAGTGAATATGGATTTGTTTCCCAAGTAGAAAGGAATTCACAGCTTAGAATAAATGAATGAAATTAAATAATGATAAAAACTAATCCTCCTGGCCAAAATAAATTATTTAATGAAACAAACAGATGGAATTGTAGGGAGGAAACAAAACTCTCCTTTTAAGTCTTAAAACCAAAATTGCTTCTGTTGTCTTTGATCTAAATTGTATTAAAGGTCAATGAACATTGGAACAAATATTGCTAAATATTGTACTCAATGGATAGAAAGAAAGAGGAAGGTTTGGCTTTATTGTCCATAACACATCACACAATGAGCTCACCAGAGTTACCAGCTGGGGCCTCGCAAACCACATTGACCAAATAAGGCAAAAGGCTTCGTGCCTGGAATCCTTTCCCAGTTACCTCACCCGGCTTCTGCTCGCCTAGCTACAATAATTGGAGAGGTCATTTTTTCAAACTCAGATGGAGTAAATCAACAGGCTGTCCAATGCAAAGCTGGGTTTGTGTAGTCTCTGGAGAGAACTCAGCTTTATTTAAACTGAGTGTGTACAGAAAAGGAATAACGGAAATATGTGCAATAAAAACAGAAGAGCAAGTAGTATAAATCAAGAAGAGCAAGTGATGTAGATTTTTGTATATTACTGGTTAGATTACAAATGCTAATGTTTTATGGGGAATGTTTCTCAAATTTGTTGGGCATCTTCAGGTTTTTGAAGTGCATGTGAAGAACTGGTCTTTAATATTATTCTTGTGATGTTCCAAAAACACTTGAACTTTGCACTCTGAGTTTATACTGTTCTTGTATTTAAAATATAGCTTTGTAACATCAACAAGATATATTTTATCCTCCATATTCTTTTGATTCCTGACCATATTTTTTTTACTATGTTTTTGCCTAAACTCATTATAGTTTTGAAGAAAAAATTAAATATTCTCAGTCTCTATATTAAAAACATCTATAGGATATTCATCATGGTAGCAAAGAATGTGTGAACTTATTTATTACAAAAATAAAACTGTGATTTTCATAATTTATATCATTTTCCCCTTTTTTTTCTCTTGGAGGGTGGCGTTTGCTTGTATTTATCTGCAACTGAATTTTATCTGGTGTTTTATGAAAGAATTAAAAAGCACAGAAATCACTTTTAAGTGCTCTCTCACATAATCTTCCTCCAAGCAAAATCTGACAGTACCTAATATAATTTCGTGTTCTGTATATTGGTAACACAACTGTCTAATAATATTTTTCTTCCACAAAATTTGGAAACACAGCTTAACAGGGTACTAAAATTTGTAATGTCAAAGTCCGATTAGAAGACAGAGTCCAAAACCCAACAGCTGCTTGGATTTCTAGTTACTGCTAACATTGCCAATGCTAAAGGCACACCAATCTCGTGCTTCTATACACAATCTCTTTAAATGCTTGTCCATAAGATATTATGACACAAATTAATTGCAAAGTGACAGCTCTAGAAATGTGATATTACTATCAGCAATTCTGTGGAGTTTGTACCATCCACAGAATCACAGAATATACTAAGTTGAAAGGGACGCACAAGAATCATCAAGTCCAACTCCTGACCCTGTGCAAGACCATCCCCAAGAGTCACACTATGTGCCCAAAAGCATTGACCAAACACTTCTTGAACTCTGTCAGGCTGGTGCTGTGACCACTGCCCTGGAGAGCCTGTTCCAGTGCCTGACCACTCTCTAGTGAAACCTTTTTTAAATATCCAACCTAAAGCTCTCCTGACTCAGCTTCAGACCATTCCCTCAGGTCATGTCACTGGTCACCACAGAGAAGAGATCAGTGCCTGCTCCTCTGCTTCCCCTCATGAGGAAGCTGCAGACTGCAGTGAGGTCTCCTGTCAGTCTCCTCTCCTCCAGGCTGAACAAAGCAAGTGACCTCAGTGTCTGCTTGTATGGCTTCCTCTCCAGACCCTTCACCACCTTCATAGCCCTCCTTTGGACCCTCTCTAATAGCTTCCTGTCTTATATTGTGGCACCCAGAGCTGCCCCCAGCACTGGAGGTGAGGCTGCCCCAGCTCAGAGCAGAGCAGGACAATCTCCTCCCTTGTCCTGCTGGCCATGCTGTGCCTGATGACCCCCAGGACAGGGTTGGCCCTCCTGGCTGCCAGGGCACTGCTGGCTCATGTCCAACTTGCCATCAACCAGGAACCCCCAGATCCCTTTGTGCAGCACTGCTCTGCAGCATCTCATTCTCCAGTCTGTCTGTACATACAGGGTTGAACCATCCCAGGTGCAGAATCCAGCACCTTCTCTTGTTGAATTTCATCTGGTTGGTGACTGCAGAGTCCTCTAATCTGTCAAAGTCTCTCTGCAGGGCCTCCCTGCTCTGTCAACAGCTCCTCCCAGTTTTGCATCATCTGCAAACTCACTCAGTGTCCCTTCCAAACCTGTGTCCAAGTCATTTATGAAGATGTTGAAGAGCACAGGGTAGAGGATGGAACCCTGTGGAACCCCATTAGTGACAGGTCACCAGTCTGATGCCACCCCACTCATTAAAACCCTTTGTGCCTGACCCATGAGCCAATTCTCACCCACAGCATGATGTGTTTATTCAGCTGAATGCTGGACATTTTGTCTGTGACAGCATGGGAAGATTACATCAACTGGCTTCCCTTGATCAGCTAGGTAGGTTAGCTTGTCATTAAAGGAAATCAGGTTTGACAAGCAGGACTTTCCCCTCATGAAGCCATGCTGGCTGTCACTAATGACTGCATTGTCTTTCAGATGTTTTCCAATACCTCCCAGAATAATCTCCATAACTTTATGAGGCAGTGAAGTCAGACTAACAGGCCTGTGGTTTCTAGGGTCCTCCTTCTTGCACTTCTTGAAAACTGGAACAACTTTCACCAGCTTCTAGTCAGCTGGGATATCTCCAGTTTCTCTTCAGATGGCAACACGTACACAGAAATGTTTTGGCATTTTGGGCAGGAGAGGGATGACAGCAAAACAGAAGCAAGTTTGGATTTGCTGTGAATACCATTCTACACACTGTTGTAGATTAAGACTACAGAGAAAAAAACAGCTCACACCTAGTGTGGACCTGGTTAAGGTCCACTCAACTGATGTGTCTAGAAAAGACCAAAAATAAAAAGTTACATTCTCAGTCTTCTGTGGAACTTGCTGCTAAAATCCAAACAAGAAAACATCTATATCTTTTGTTTGACTATCAGCACAGATCATCCCAGAGGAGTTCAAAGAGCGAAATCTCTGCAAACCTTCATTAACTGGAGATAAATAACCATCAAGCTCAACTCATTCTATATTTATAAGAGCTCATAAATGCTCAAGGGCTAATCCCAGTGAACCGAAGTAGGGGTAAGCAATCTGACCATGTTCTCCACTTCACCAATAATGGGTTTCACAAGGCCCAAATTTCTGCTCTATTTAATATGGGTCTCATTATTCCTAGATCATACCATGCTATTTTGTAATTACTAGAAAAACAATACTGAATGCAATTAAGCTCTGACTTGTTTGTGTTGATACCATTTAGTTAAAGGCCAACTGTAATTGCTTCCACTGATAAAATCAATTCAAAGGCAAATCTATCACACTTGGTTATGACGGTGTTCTGAATCTCTCATTTCTGAGTTTGGCAGTTGAACTCCATGTGCAGTGCAAGAAAATATGTTTGTTTGACATTTTATAAAGCAATAACCTGGGAAAGCTCTCTTTAGGGCATCCATGTGTCAAGCCAAGTATCCTGGACTCTCCAAAACACACAGCACTGCATAATGAAGTGCATTAGACACTGGAATAAGAGTTAGCTGAGCCAGGCTCCCTCCTGAACTCATTCTGTACAGTGTGGTGTGACCACAGACAAGTCAAAACAGCAACTCTAAGAGGAGCAGATGCCTGTATTTTACATGGAAGAGATATGGAAAAGAAACCAGCCACTGTGATATACCAAACAGAGAGGACTCAACCTGTCCTGTAGTGCCTTGCCTTTAATATCCTTGATCATACAAAAAACAAAGGAGTCATCTTCAATTACATCATTATGTATGTGTTGACATCTACTGAGTGATATATTCAAAGGAAACCTGA
Source organism: Rhabdornis inornatus (assembly GCA_013397075.1). Classification (NCBI taxonomy): domain Eukaryota; kingdom Metazoa; phylum Chordata; class Aves; order Passeriformes; family Rhabdornithidae; genus Rhabdornis; species Rhabdornis inornatus. The sequence continues at coordinate 1,489,361 of VWZS01008597.1, forward strand.
GTGTCTTACAGAGCTCGGCAGAATGTCCTGTGAACCACCTATGGATTGCCTCCATCATGCAGCAAGACAGTCAATAGTATGGTGGGTTGAGCTTTCAAACAGGGTGCTCTGAAGAATGATATCCCTTAAACTATGAGAATATGAAATGAACCAGTACTACAAAGAACTGGATGACACTACTAAAACCTACTGAAAACTAAAAATAATTTTGTGCTGGGCTTAAATTCTGATTCATGCAGCATGGTAAATAAACTCCCAGCCCTGCGTCTCACAGCAGCATAGGGGTGGGACAAGAGAAGAATGTAGTTGTACACAAAAATGTATCAAGTGAAAAGGGTAAAGAACACCCACTTCAGAGAAATCTGACCTCAAGTTCACAGTAAAAATTCTTCACAAACATCTACTTAGTTCCTGTGTGGAAGCAGTCCCATGTGTTTGATACACATTCACAACAGCAGTACAAGAAGTATAAACCTTTGGTGTCTCTTCCCAATAGCTCTGTTCTTCTTCAGAGTTTCTTTGAGCACAGCACAAGCACAACCTCAAGCTGCAACATCAGAGAGCTTTTTCTTGTACTCCTTTAACTTTACAAATGGAAGGTTTCCCAGAAATTTGTATGAGCACTAATATAAGATGAAAAATGCTTCAGAACTAGTGTATTTATGCAGACAGAAGGAATGGTTACTAATCAAAACCTCTAACTGACTACCACAGCCTCCATGCATAGCCCAGAGATTGTGATCAAAGCAGTCACCAACAGGCACTCAAAAATTCAGGATCAGACCAAAAACAACTCTTCTAGACTAATAGTTAATTCCAACATATTTTTCCCCAATATATCTGATTTCCTGAACTGACTACTGGATCCTGGTATAGACAAACTGCGTTGTCTGTCTCATACAGATATAACACTTAACACCAAAGAACCAGATAAAATTATCAACTGAAGCACATCCAACATGGGACAATCCCTGGAGAATATTAAGATGAATACTGTGGCAAAACGAAAATGAACCACAGCACTGCATCAGCCATGTAAATAGGAGAGGGAAAGCAGAGGCAGAGATCATGCTGAAACTGTCTTCTGTCTTTATACAGTGTCCTCTTGAGAAACTCATAGCAGCTGTTTGAATCCTCCCTGTGGTTCTGGGTTAACCCAAGATGCAGCATAATGTAAATGCAGACATCAGAAGATGAACACAATGCCAGATGGTATGAATGTGCAACAGTAGCAAGAGCTGTTCTCTATACATATTATCAGTCTTCGAGCTTCATTTCTAAATTGTCTCCTCCTCCGAAGCAAAGAATTTAGTATAATTTGCTAACATATTAATGAGGATAGCATCAAGTCTGTTTGAATAGAAAATGCCTGTTTTCAGTCCAGCCTTCAAAACACACTGATAAACTCAAATAAACATGAAATAAAAAACAACCTCAGCCACTTACTTTTGCTGCTCCTATTTGCTCTTTTCGAAACTTCTCCAGCGGTGCTATTAGCACATCATTAGCATTCTGGATCTGCAAAATTAAACATAAAAGATATCTTCTTAATACAGAGTATTTGCAGAAAGTGGAGTCACTATAACTCTGCCAATGTTCAAGACTGAAAAATGCATGTCTGAAACATTCTGGTAAGAGCAAAAAGCAAGTAATTATATTTTCTTTACACAAAGCATACAACACACATATACACTAGTCCACTACAGAACATTTTTATGAATAACTAAAGCAATTGTAATGGAAGATGCAGTAATTTTCTCTCCAATATGCAGAAGGTTTTCTGGCACTTCCATTTCTTGCATCTTGCTTAAAACCAAAATAGAAAACAAAAACTTTCAGGAATATGTTTTGGCAAAACAAAGAAAACAAATGTGGCTACTGACAGCACTGACTAAAAAAATCTGTGTTTATGGAATCTGAAACTTTGACAGCTGAATTTCTTCACCTATGCCTTTGGATTACAGACCTATGTACACTGAACAGAAGAGAGTGAGGCAGAAAACTCTAAAAAGATAAGTGGGCACTTAAAAAAATAATCTAGATTGTGTTCCTTCACTTTTCTAGTTTTTAAACTAATTTGAGATGTCCCACAGCTATTTTTAGCCCTTTTTATCCTAAACCAGAGTTCTTAATGAAACACAGTTTTCCCCTCATGGCCTCTGTTTATTTAGTGTAAATCCAGTCCTGGGAACTCCTCCCTGAAACCCATTCCCAGCAGTAATCACCCAAAGCAGTCTGTAGTCATTTGGGAATGGAAACACACATGCAGCAGAATACAAATGGTGGCCAAGCCATCATGCCAAGGAAAGGTAGCATAATTTCCCCATGTGTCTTTTAGGGACAGGAAGAATAACCAATTAAATTTACTTTGCTGATGAAAATCCAAAAAACTAAAAACTGTCAACATATCAGAAATAAAGTACATTAAAATACACTACAGTGTTATATCTTACTGACTACAGGCAAAACTCTGAGTTTTCTGCACAAGGAGTTTTTTTCTCCTCACCAGCACAGTCTTTACCAATACTCAGCATTTGGGCTTTGGCAGATTTAATGGTCTGGGCAAAGCTAACATGTACCTAAGCCAAATATGATTCTTCCATAACAGTAATTGATAAGCTACATTGTCAGCTGAGCACAAAAACTTCCCAAAATGCTGTCATAAGAACCATATAGAATAAACCCATTGAAATACAAACACACTTTCTTTCTTCCCAAACCTAACATTACAACTGGAAAGACCACAGAATCATCACATCTCTTAGCAGGGCAAAATTTTAGGAGAAGCTGAGACTCTCACTGACACCCTTATGAAGTGAAGTCCAAAGACAGCAATGGCAATGCTCAGTGATACCATGATCAAAATGTGCTACATTTAAAAACAAAAATCAGGCACAGAGGATGAGAAGGAATGTTTTCATTGCATTCAAGATCCTCTATCAGTTGCACTGGACCAGACTACATCCATTACTTCAAGTAGATGCTTCCCAATAATAGCTGTCATCCAACAATCTAACTGGGACTCAACACCTTTTACGAGGCGAAGTGCATGAATTTAGCAAAAGATAATTTCAATCCCAAGGATCACTAAAGCAGATTAACAGCAATGCAAAACTTAAATGACTTGCCTACCACCAAGCAAAATTGCAACGTATATGCCTGGAAGCAGCAGCTGGAAGTTTTGATAGCTTACAGAGCATGTACGTGGCTTTTAGCAACACACAAAGAAATCACAAATGATTGCTGGAGTCACTGGCATGGAAATGTGGATGCAGTTTTGTTTTTTTTCCCACATCCCAACGTAAGTTTTTCTCTGCCTTTCAGATTCATTGCTAAATATGTCACAGTTCAATTAAGGAAGACATATGTATATTATTAAGTAGTTACTTCTGATACCAGCAATCACTACTAGTCCTGTTGCCAGTCAAGCTAAATCCCTGTGGAGCCGACTGGCCCATCCCTTGACTCAATGCTACTGTGGTCATGCAGCCTCCAGGACACACCAGGAGACCTCCCTGCATATATTGTTCTCTTGGCAGTGTTAAAGGGACTGAAACACAACTCCTGCCCATCTCTCTCAAAGCTGCTGCAAAGCAAATGAAGTAACTTGGAAAAAGAGCATCCTGCTTCAGATACCATGGAAGAACATAAACATAGGAAGCACATGGACTGAGAGGATTCATCTGAGAAGTAAGTGGCTTTGCTGGGCTGAAGCACAATGTTATTACTCCCACAGTTATTCATGAAGTGGGAATGGACAGCAGGCTTTGCCAGGCTTTTATCCAGATGGGGTCTGTGCCTCTGAATAGATCTGCTAAGCCACATCAACAGAATACACTGCCAGCTGACACTCCTGGGCTCAGAGGTTCTACTGGCAAGAGCCCTGTTATGAAAATTCATCTCCCAGGAAAATTAGGAGCTAGGAAAGAAATAGACTTTGGTTTTGAGGAGGGAGAATGTAGCAGCAAAGGACCCAAGAAAATCCCAGGAGATGCATATCAACAGCCACTATTACAAAATACAGAATGTTCCACTGAGTAAAGACTTCCATCAATTTTCACCAGGTTGTGCCTAGCTTTCGGAAAGTGAAAATTATAGAGAAGGAAGAAATTTTGCCTTACATATTGATTTTTAAATTTCCTTTCTTTGTCAATTACTATCACTGCAACTACCTTACAGTTTCCTTCTTAAGGGTTATAAATCAGCATACAACCCGCCCCGCCCCGCCTCCCTCCCCCCCCTTTTGCGTCCTGTGAAAGTAGCAGTCCAATACTCCCACAGCCATTTCTATGGAAATCTGATTGTTTTAGATAATCTGAAATTTTCACTGTGTGGTCCTAATAGAGTAACTTTTTTCCTGCCAAGATGATAATCCCTCTCCTACTCAGTTATTGTGCTAGGTTGAAATCAGGGACACTGGGAATAGGCAACAATGTCAAAAAGACTAATAGTTTTTGTACACAGCAACTTCAGAAATCCATGTTGTGTTTAAAATATGGATCTTGACCCTTCCAAGCTTATTCAGATTAGTCACACCTTTAGAGAAGTTACATTTTCTTGATCTAACAGTTATTGAATGTTACACAGTTCCAGTGCACAACATGGTTAATGTGTGTCAGTCAGTCAAATTACATGGTTGTTTCTCCTTTGGCAAAAGCAATTGTCTTTCTCCAGAAAAAGAAAAGAAAAAGAGTAACACAGTTTTAATCTACTGACAGTTCATCAGTCTTTTTTTAATTAAGATGCTAGACAAGTATTAGCAGGCATAATACAAGAATATTACTTTAATATTTGAGAGAGCTATATTAGATACAGTAGTAAAGAAAAGAAATTTTTCTAAACTAAAAAACCTTTTCAGATTTTTATCATTGGTCTATATAATTCCACTGAGTTATAGTTAACTCTTCTTGTTGATAAAAGCACCATCGACATAAGTACCACCACAACCATCCAGAAGTTGTAAAATATATTAGAAAAAGAAGCATTTAAAAATTCAAAATACTTTTTCTAAGGCAGTTTGGACAACTTACGAGGTAACTGTTTGCATAACTGCAATATTTCAGTACACTCTGACAGCCTTTGAGACAATGTGGTGAAGCCACTTAAGTTGTCTTTTCTGACTCATGATCATCCACTTTTCCAACCTACCCTCCTTCCCTCCAGAAGTTAGCTGTGAAATTGAATTTATGCACCAATGCTGAGATTAAACTGTGGTTTTCGCACATCACAGAGAAACTTCACATCTATACTTGAAGACATCTTGGGCTAGCAATTTTTTAAACTTTTCTTTTTTTACTAAAACTTTCAACCATTAGAATGAAGAACATTAAGAGAATCATAATTATTACGTAGTGTTAGAAAGGGAAGAATAAATTTTTTGCAAACATATCTGAACATTTCCATTTCTAGATTTTCTTAAATTCAAGTTGACATTATTTTTTGAATGAGTTTTCTAATTAGTTTTCTGATTTTTCTGGATTTGGGAGAGTGAATGATAGCCTGTACATGCAGCATTCTTCTTTTACTTAAAGAGGGTAGATAAAGATTTACATGTGAAGAGGGTAGGTTTAGATTAGATATCAGAATGAAATCCTTTACTGTGAGGGTGTTGAGACACTGCCATAGGTTGCCCAGAGAAGCTGTGGATGCCCCATCCCTGGAAGTGTGCAATGCTGGGTTGAATGGAGCTCTGAGTAACCTGATCTAGGGGAAGATGTCTCTGCTCATGGTAGAGAGTTGGTGTTGGATGATCTTTAAGGTCCTTTCCTACCCGAGGCAATCCATAGTTCTACTTTGGTAGAACCAGTGGATATAAACCAAAATTTATCTAAAAACATTGATGCAGCTGCTAATTAATTTTTAAATACTAATAATACAGACAGAAATTTTAAGCCCTGAATTGTTTTATAGGCTTTTATCTTCACCTTAGTGTGTACAGAGCTGAACTGCAGTAACAAGAACAGTCAATACCTTTTGAGCTTTGTACTTTCATTTTTAGGGATAAGGACTAGGTAGGTGACAGAAAGAACTGAGTTAACAGATTTACCAATTCAGAAGAAGACAGCAACAACTTAAGTGAGGCACATTTGCACTAACAAAATTAGAAATTATATTAAACTTATCTGAATGATAGCAAAACACTTAAACTGTGAAAAACTTTTGGGTTTATATAGTGTATCTTGGAAAAACATTTTCTGTTCCAAAATCTGCTATTACTACTTTTCATGGCAACACAGAATGACCACACTAGCACATGGTAAATAGAACTCATTTCCCTGAAATACTGAATGACTCACAAATTCTGAATGATGACAAATACTAACTTTTTTCATGTCAGTATAAGACTTCTAGAAAACACAAATTAAATTCATTCAAAGGGGGCAACAAATCTCATAGCTAACATATACACAGTAATGCACTTCTAATTTAGAAAAATATTTCTCTACTAGACAAAAAGACATAATTTAATTTTAAATCTTAAGTTCCTAACAATTCCTAACATCTGATCAAAATATCTCTTCTTTCAGTCTGAGGCCCGTATCAACAGGCCTTATCAATACAACTTCAAATACAACAGTTGAGACCAAATACAGACAACCAGGCTTTTGTATAACTTGTGTATCAAATTGCATGCTACTAATAATATAAACATGCCATGAAAAAACACTAGTCATGTATTTAAGTGCACAGTTTCTGTTTTAGAAGTTAGAAAGTGTAAATATTACACAAAGTTAATATTGTGAATTTCAATGCCTGTAGGTACTTGACCTTAGCAAGTAAATATTTCTACAGCTTTGTACAGAAAACTCTACACAGACAAATCACATACTTAAAAACAAATAATATACTTGAAGTTTATCTTAATACCTTTCCCCTAAAAAAAAAAAAAAAAAAAAAAAAAGACATCAAACAGTATCCAAGCTTGTGTTAATTTCCTAAAAATATCACTGCCACTTAAGGTAAAGCTGATGTTACAGGTGATTGAGAAGACCACGAAGTTTTAACTACAGACAATTAATAGCATAGGCTGGACACTTTCATGCACAATGTGTAATGCAACATTCAGCTTCTTACCAAAACCTAAAGCTGTATCAAGTGGTATTAATACATTGCCACAAAGGGATGCTTAAAAGTCACATGCTAGTCAAGGCTGGGAGTAGTTATACATATGAATCAAAGAATGGTTTGGGTTGGAGGGGACCTTAAAGATCATCAGGTTCCACCTCCTGTCATGCTTTCACTAGATCAGTTTTTTTCTCAGGTGTTTTCAAGTGAACTTCGATTTTCTATATTGCATAGCTTTTGTTTAAAAATACATTACTGTAGTATCGAATCTGAAGTGATTGTTTGTTAATATAAGAAAAAATGACACAAGAGAATATGCACAAAGGCTGCCTTTAACTCCTTATGGAGTCCTCACAAAACATTAGAGGAAAAGCAGAACTCATCTGAAGAACAACTGAAGAATTTCAGATGTTAGGTGTCCTCAGGAGCTTTCTCCTTTTTACTGATTTCAGACCAAGCAGATAAAAAAGCAGCCAACCTTCAAAAAAGTCAGTCTTCATGAAGAATCTGACTCAGATCTACCATCTGTTTTTTAAACATAACATTGATATTCTAAAAAGTACACATTGATAGGTGGTGTAAATATACAGAGAAAAAATGTGGTATGTACATATAATATTTTAAAATTAACATTGGAAACATAATTTCAGATCACCAATACTCTGAGTTAGAACGGAGCCACAAGGATCATCAAGTCCAAATCTTAAGAGAATGATCCATTCAGGCCCATCCAGGGACTGAACCCACAATCTTGGTGGTATCAGCACCAAGCTCTGACCAACTGAGCCAATCTTCAGGGTCTTGTGTATCTTGACTTTGCAATTACTTGGTAGAGGTCTTGGTAAATGAAGGCTTCCTGATACATTTTTCTATCAGAACATCTAATTATTGGGTGAGTGGACAAACTAGATTTGAAAGCTTCATCTTTCCAAATATTTGCCATCAGATTATTATTTTTTTTCTGCTTTCAGAAGTACTCACTATTCTAGAAATAGTAAGTTACAGAGAAGTTAAGATAGGGGTTTCATTTGAAGAACCCATATTTCAGAGACAAATGTCTCATCTCAGAGAAGTAAGGGTCAATCTTTTTATCTCTGTGTCTAATGAGGACATAGTACCTTAAGGCTTGAATATTAACTCCAAGCCCCCACCCATCAATGCTTCTTTCTATTTCCAGGCTATGGAAAACTGACAAAGTTAGACAAGTACAGATGCTGTATCTTCTACATGAATCTGAAGATCCTGAACTTCCCCTTCATCTGGGAAATTATATCCTTTAGGGTTCTGAAAATAAACTGGTTCCATACCCATCTTTTTGAGTGACAGAATCATAGAATGGTTTGTGTTGGAAGAGACCTCAAAGATCATCTAGTTCCCCATCTGCCATGGGCAGGGATATCACCCACTAGACCAGGCTGCTCAAAGCCCCATCCAACCTGGCCTTGAACACTTCAAGGGATGGGGCATGGACAGCTTCCCTGGGCAACCTGTTCCAATGCCTCACCACCCTCACAGTAAAGAATTTCTTTCTAATATCTAATCTAAATCCTCTTTCAGTTTAAATCCATTCCCCCTTGTCCTGTCACTACTGGAAGGTTGGTTGCTAGAAGATCCCTGCAAAGCCTTCTCTTTTCCAGGCTGAACAGCCCTTGGACAGAAGAAAGATTTACTAGAAAGCACACAGCCTCATTTGTGGAGAACTATACCTAATCTTGTAAAGGAGACTGCTGGTAAGACCTTAAGATCTGAGATAGTTTAGGATACTTTTTGATGGAATTTTGACAATCCCACTCATATTCTGATGAAACCCAAATCTTCCAGTTGAGCTCAAAACTTTCTAAGACAGAAAACTTACAATAGATAGTGCAAGAGAGAGTGATCCTATCACTGTCAGAGCTCTCCACTTTCATAGTCAGTTTTGCTTTAAGTCCATGCAGGACTCCAGGACTCCTTTGCTGGAGACACTGGCTCACTGCTCCCGTGCTTCATTCTAGCCCTCTGCCCATTAAGCTTTCCTTCTTCAGGATACTGTGAATTCCATGGTAGCAAGAGACCTCCAACTCTAAAGTTTATTTCCCTGATATATATACAAATCTCACAAAAATTACCCAAGCATTTAATCTGACTCACTGTCCTTTCTGTGACTTATGCTTAACTGTGGTGACACCCCAGGAATTCCAAAGGAAAAAGACAAAAAAGAAAACTCCAAGAGGTGCAAGCTGTTGAACTAGAAACTGAAGGAGAAAAGAAAAAAATATTTTAAAGCTACTTCTGAAATAAGAAGTTCAGTTCTGTTAAATCCTTCCATTCAAGCAAGCCATTGCAGAAATTTGTATTACTGAACAAACTGAAAGGCAGTACATCTTTCACACAAATAGACCCACATATTTTCATAGTTTATTCACTCTCCTCTACCAGGTGAATAAGAGTCTTCACAGAGTTAACAGCCTGACAACATTAATTTGAACTCTGCCTTTTTTTCCACCAATCTCCCATGCAAGTAAGCTATGGGGCAAATTATGTACAGAGTATCACACCAACTGTAACCGAGAGTAGTACTAACAGGAATTACATCTTTGAGCTGAGAAGGAAAAGAAACATTTCATCATTCTTGAAAACATGTTTAGCATCAGGACTGTACTTGTACCCTTTTGTGTGCTAATGGTACAAAGAAAAAAAAAAGAGGGAAGCCATTACAAGAATTACTCCTAGAATTGCACTTGAAGGGGAAAAAGAAATAAAAATAAAGAAAAGAAACAAACATCAAAGAACCAACAGTCCCACTTAAGCTAATATGACTGCTAAATAGATTATAAAAACAAGCAAACCGTTCAGAGAGTACTGTGACTATCTTTGTGGTCATTAACCAGATGCAACTTTGTCTTGTAAGTTGGGGAGAATATCAAATACCAGGAGGTCCTCTCAGGCTCTCTCTCTGTCCCATTTGGTAGTTTCCTTTGTTCCTCAAAAGTATCAGCCAAGGAAGAAAATAGTTATAGTTTGCAAGCAATATATTTTGGGAGCTCATTGGCAGGAATGAGTGAGTTGACATTATTTTAGAAATAGTCCCTTGCACCATCTTCTTTTTTTCTTTCTATTTTTCAACTACTCACTATCCTACTAAACACAGTATGTAATTAAAACGAATTAAGTTTAAAATGCTTTTATTACATCAGCATATGAATGAAGTGTTTATATAAGCCACATTTCATTAACTTTATAGTCCAGCAGTCTCAAAGTTGAGGCTTTCTGGGCTGTTTCCACATGTTCCTAAACAGGGTTATGATGACCTCTGCTATCTTAGAGGAGGGTACAACATTGCAAGTACCTACCAAACACAGCCCAATCACTCTCAAGCATCTTACCTTTTTATGTGGTAGCTCAATCTTTATGGCAAAAGACAATATTTATGGTACTTTAGCTTTCAGAGATCCCAAGGTCCAGTACAACCGTTCATTAAAACAATAACTTGATTCACTTGGAAGGAGGCACCAATATTCTTTGTGTCTGCAATGGCTGTGGAGCAGAAGCTCCCTTTTTCCTCCCAGGAAGCCAAGCCTTATGAATGACCCGGAAAGCCTGGGCCTTTAAGACCATGCTGTGCTAACACTGGTTAACTTGCTTTAGGGCCAAGGAACAACAGAGAAGTATTAACTCTAAGTATTGGCATTAAGACAATAAAGAGAAAATGTATTCTGGAGTTCAAGAATACCACACAAAATCTGGAAATTCAGGTGTTCCCTAATAAATCAGTTCATGTACTGCCAACAGCAAGATCTGACAGAGGACATTATCGTCTCAGTAACAACACAAACACAAAGAGTCTCAAGGACTTACTGGGCAATTAACTCAGTCACTCAGCATTAGGTATCAATGGTCTCTGGACTTGATACAGACACATAAGCTTCCCTTCCCAACCAATAGGGAGAAATAAGCACAGGATTCCTGTGATCCATGCAGACAAGACGCATCACATCATGAAATTGCAAGGTTGTCTGCAATCAAACTCAAGTTTGCTAATCTGCTTACAAGAAGGTAATCCTGTGTAGATGTATAAAGGCTTAATACAACAGTATTTAGAAGTTTCCAAAAGAAAGCAAGTTAACATCTGGGCCACTGGGCTTGAAGTCTGCTTTCCCTCAGATATATTGCAAACCCATTTAAAGTGTTCTGTGATAAACCAAAGAAATCGGGGACTAGGCAAGATTTGTTTTTCATTCAGCAGAAAGCAGCTGGATTCAACAGAGACAGCAAAAACATTACAGACATTACAGGATTCAGTAAAGTTTACTGTCACATTAACTTCACAGTCTAAAGTTACACTTACAAAGGTATACGGCTTACAATGGTATACTTCTAATGTAACCAAACAGATGAACTACAAATGTAGTCATACTCCCAAATAGATGAAGAATAAATTAACCAAGCACTGTAACCAATGAAATTGTGTAACAGATCACTTGCTTCAGAGTTAAAAGAAAAAATAGTCAAATTTTAACTCTATCATCATGCTAAATAGGGATCACATGAGTTAGATTTTATTATATTAAATCATATAAAATATGGCTTAGCCTAATCCCAACATGAAGTAATATTTTTATATCTCCTGACTTCCATTTATTGAATTAATTTCTAGCATAGTTATTACATTTATAACCAACTGATTACATATGCAGTGCTGAAACAGGTATGTAATCAAAACTTCTCATCTGATCTATGCTATTTTTTCTGTCAAAATCCAAACTGGTCATTGCATATCACTTCTCTTTGAGAGGGGATGTCACTCAGCCTCAGAAATAACCATTCTGCCTTCCATCCCCTGGCAGCATGCTGCCTCCACTACTCACACTTTCTGTCATTCATGGGTATTAAGACACCAGATTCACCAGTTGACTCCGGAATGTGGCAGCTAATTGGTGTCTTACAGAGACAGAGCTCACACAGGTAGCTCACTGAAGCTGAGCATGGAAACCAACAGAAAAAAATTGGATCATCAGAAACCAAAAGTTCCTACCATCTGACTTGAGTCACTCCGTGCTGCTCCAGAACCATCTTATGCTACCCACTGGCAATATCTTAGAGAAACACACCAGAAATTCCCAAGGGAACAAATATTTAGCAGAACTAGACAAGATGCAGCATGTCTTACAAATGACTTCAAGCACCTCACAATTCTTTTTCTTAGTTTGTTCACCTCTTCATGAACTGCAACCATGAGAAAACAATTCTCAATGACTGCAAGACTGGACTCTGTAGATATTGCTCAGTGAGTGACAAAACATGTAAGGAAGGGTAAAAACAAACTTAGATGAAAATACTTGCCCCATGAATTTACAGCAGCAAGTTTCAAATGCATCTCAATAGTTCTTGTTTTGCACAATAAGGTAGGTTATTTATGACTGAACTTACCATTGCAGGCAAAAGAAAGTAAAGGTTACAACAAGATTTCCATACATTAAAAGATTTTAAAGATGCAAAAATGGTGTTTGGCATGTTTAGATAAAGTATATTATCAACACATTCATTTAATGCTTCTTTCTAATGCTACTTCCTTTTAATTATTTTGTTCACCTAATGTATTCATTGTCTGTGATTTCTCTGGAGGAAAAAGATAAATATTCATTCCATCTGTTTGAAATTCCCCATTTGAGAGTTTTCAGTAAGCTTAATATATCTTTCTTGCCTTATGAAGAGAAAATATCATTATATTTAAACTCCCAGAACTGTTGTTATTTTACAGCAGTTAAGTTTTAATGTTTGTATGCTAATCTGTTTTGGTCATAAACACAAGATTCTTGTGCATTGTTGGACCACTAATACTTCAAGCATGACTTTAAACAGCACCAAGAAGAAGCTACTCAATTCCTACCATTCGTATGAGGACAGATATTGCATTTATAATCATCCTCCACTAAATGGTTTGGTTTGGTTTGGCAAACCAAATTTCCTTTATATTTTAAAAGCTGATGCTCAAATTTTCCTGCTGAGTTAAGAAAGTGCAGCAGATCTATATTATCAATCACTCCAAGTAGGAGTAAAGTCAGAGGCTACAAACCTGCCACATGCCCAGTGAAAAAACTGCCTCTGATAACACATAGAGGCAATGAGACGTCTAATACGTTTTATGGACAGCCTTAAAAATTATTTACAACATACAGTACAATGACATCTGCCTTCAGAAAGCAGACTTCTTTGAAGAGGAATATTAGACGCCTTTCAAGCGTTGGGAACTGCTTAAGTGAAATTGCTACACATACCTTTATGTTAATTCTGGTTTACATCTTCAAGATGCACAAAACAAAGGCTTAGGAAAAAAATGGATTACTGAAAACAGTCACGTTACACATATATGCCCCACGTAAAAAGTCAGATATTCTCTTTTCTCATAATGCTTTGTTTCACTTCAAATCTCAAAAGACTGCTGTATTTAATTTTCTTTAGGTAGGTGAATGAAGAAACAAGGTAAATACCTCAATTATTTGACCCAAATAAGACCAAACTACCTGCTACCATCATATTTAACAGACTTTTATAAACTTAGGTTATAACAGGAAAACCACGTGATGGTAGCCTTCAAAATGTCCTTAAATTTTTACCAGACCTTTAAAATACATTCATTTTTAAAATAAAATAATCACACCAAAATTTTAAATTTATAGCACCTTTTAAAATAAGAGATTGCAGAGAAAATTGCAATACTTTTAGATACTATGATCCACACATAATACCAATGTAAATGCAAACAGGCTTCTGGAAAAGCAACACAAAGTATTCACAAGACAAACATGGAAATGGAGAAGTGAAAAACAGCAGTTGATAAGAGAAATAAAAAAGAGAGTGTGCTAATATTTCATAATAATCTCAAGAAATTGAATGCCAGAGGTCAGTATCAAGACAAAAAAAAATCCAATTAAATTATTAAGGGGGATGGCTAGTTTTATGACCATTAATAAACACATACTAGTTTCACGTGTTAAATTGAAGGAAATCAATTAGATTTTAAAGCATTCAGAGCAAGCACATAACTTGTCTGTCATCTCCCACTCACAGTATACAAAATGGCAAAGGAGTCCTGTGTTTGTTGAAACATTGGACAGTCTGCAGATGAAACAGCGAGGTACAAAAGGGGCCCAAACAAACTCAGGAAAGTTATTCTTTATAATGTAGTTGATGTGGTAAGGGTAAAAATTCAAACATTAATATCATATGAAAATTATTAATTTTAAATTTTAACTTCTGCCCTTCCCTTTGGTAGCCTGAATAAAATAACAAAAGTAATTCCACAGCTCTTCTCATGTGTCAAGACTCTCTTCCAAATGTCAAATTCTGTATCAAGTATTACAAGTACTGAATAAAGATGTAAATACCGGCATGCTGTAAATTAGGCTTCATGGGGAAATTAAGATGCAAAGAATGGTACCAAGGGAATTGTCCAGACACGGGTTTAACAATGCTGCTCCTGCCCTCCCACAGTAACTTTTAACAAAATTGATTTCATTCCTCTCACAATGTACCTTGCCAAGAAATGGATTTGAATAAAGGGCCCTCATTAGCAATAAAAGTTTGGAGGGAAGTGCTGCTTGAAATTTGTTTTGCTGAAGTGCATGCAAGGAAAAGTACTTTGCTGAATTATTAACAGTGTCCGCACAAGCCAGTCCCAGTCTGCTGGTCCTACTGTGTCAGCTGCTGCTCCCAGGTACTTCAACACCAACAGAGGAATAAACTTGTAGCATCTATGCATCATCCTGATAGTGAAGCTTAGGATGTCATCCTTCTCTAATAACTGTGGAGCTCACAGTGACTACTCAGACCTTCTCAACTCCTAGCATGGCTCTGCAATGTGCTCTGGGAGATGGTATGTGAAAGCTGACAGAATTATGCAAGGAGTATTAAGGCTCAAATCCTTTTTTACCCTGTTAGCTTCTGAGCAAAATTTAAGATGTTGGTGGTTCTTAAATGCAGTGGTTATGTGCAGGAAAGTATCAGAATTATTTAGCATTGCTCAGAAAACTCTGCTGGTATTGACAGGATTACTACCTTAGTGACAGCAGAAAATATTTAAGTTTTACTACTGGCAGCACCACTGAACCAATCTAAAAACAAAGAATGTCATATCTCGAGCAACTTGATCAAGAGAATTGCAAACTAAATTCCCGTAACATTACCTTTATTAAGCAATTAATGAATTTATTAATTCATGTTTTCAGGCCACAGCTGCACATCTAAAATAGGGTGCCTAGATCAATTTTAAGAAATTTTCATTATAGCACAGTTCTAAACACTGAGTTTTGAACAAGTACTACTAGCTACAGTCCTAGCTCCATGATTTAGTAATCTTTAACAGCTGGAGGATTCATACAGCATTGACTGCCCTTCTTGTAAATAACATGGCTCCTGCTGTGTGCTAAAGGCAAAAAGCAGAACTTGAGATTCCTGGCATTCAAAACTAATACCAAAACTGAGACCCCAAATTCATTATGAAAATACCGAATGCGCCTGAGCAGTGCCTACTGAAGGACTTGCCATCACTCCTTCAGCTCAGCTACAGAGTCAGTGTCAAAAACTTGAAGGCAAGATGTTTAAATCTGATCAACTGGGAGGAGGGACTCCAACATGATTACATTGAAAACACAGAAGAAAGAGATCACTTGAAAACAGAAAAAACTTGGCCAACCTGAAGATAAAATACATTTACAATCAGACTCCAAGATGTTTTCATGCACTAGAAAACTCTCACATGAACGTATTTTGAAAAATTCCTGTTCCAGGTATTGACAATAAAGTCATAAGACAATGTCATAAGAAGCGCCTCATCTTCAGTGTGCTCAGAAATTAGAAGCCAAAAGGCATCAACTGACTCTTCTTCACTCACTTCCTTGATGTGTTTAAGTGGACTGGCTTACTCTAATGCAATGTTAGTCACTATCAAACACATTTTCCTCAGCAGGCACTGAGCACAATGACATCCAGCAACTTTTCCAAAAGAGCAGGAGCAGTGGGTAGATGGCACAGAGAACCTGGTTGCTTATGAGTACCCACACACTACATGCATTGACCACTGCAAGGTAAAATTCAAATGCAGAAGCGCTGTACATCAAGGCATGTGCTCCAGTATTTTTCATTTATGTGAAGAAGTACTCACATCTTGCCCCTACTGAAGTTTTTAATGGATTAAGAGAAAGCAGTGGCCAGTAAGTTAAAAAGTGACTTTTATACCTTGCAATTTATTGTAAAAGCCTACTAGAAAATAATACACTGGGGCAAATTTGCTGCACCTTGGCTCCGTTTTTGCATCTCCTCCTGTGCTTTCATTTCTTTCCAGGATATGCCAGCGGCTTCTTTTCCCTCAAAATTCTTTCACATAACAAAGACCATGCCACCTATTCTTTCATTGCACAAGGAAACACTTCAAAGCCCTGATTTCTCTGTGTCCCATATTCCTGTTTTTCCTTCAGTGGACAAGAGCTCAGTGGGGTTTCTATTCCTATTGGCACTAACAACTTGAGCTGCAAACTGTTATGTGCCCCTTCTGCCTCTCTCACTCACAGCCTCTCCTGTCTCTTAGACTTGCTGCTTAGTTGCATCAGCAAATTTCCTACATAGATGGGAACATTTTATAAAACGTTAAAGAATGTTCAACCTTTTTCTGATATATGCACAATTACAAAGATGACTGAAGTTAGAGGTTTCCTCCTTTTGAAGAAAAAAACCTACCTGTTTTTTTTTAAAAAACAAACAAAAATGCATAAAAACAAACCAAAACAATGGCTTGGGTTTCTTGCCCCTTTTTTCTTTAGCAACCACCTGAAATATTTAGAGGACATAAATCAGCAGTGGATATGGTCATGGTAGGTAGCTAATCATCCAGTAAGAGATACCATTTCATTTTACAGCTTACTTCATGGACTGTAACTCAGCAAAAACTGTAAAAGATAAAGCAACCACAAACACAGCCACACTGAAGGAAAAACAGTTCAGTAGTGTACTTGCAAGTCTGGGCACTGATCTTTTTATCACTACCATTAATACAAACAGTGTGTGTCTCTTGACTAGGCTGAGTTCAAATCATACTGAAAGGAAGAGAGCTCGAGAATGTAGCTTCAGATAGGCAGCAGAAGAAAATTTTTCTGGTTTTACCCCCCTTTATGGCTTTCCAAACAAACAAAAATTTGTCAGCTTGAACGTTTACATTACATATTATCAAGTGGGAAATGGCTACGTAAACACAGGAAACAGCATAATTGGAACACAGAAGTAATTAAGAAAAAAACTGATCCAGAATTCAAGTATACCACACTTCAGAACATTTTTAATATTCTAATGAGCACTCTGGTAAATGTAGGTATTTTAGGATATTACAGTATCCTTACCTTCTTAAACATTTATCACATGGAACTTTTTTCCTATGAAGAATGAGTAAACAAAACAAAACAAAACCAAATCTCCTTCTATAGGGGAAAATTTTTAATTTAAGAAGTGCAGAAGTAAAGGAATCTCTGCTTTTGTGGAGAGTTGTGTGGCTTTTTAAACATTTTTGTTTAATGCATTAACATTTACAGAAATTATCTGATTAAGATAAATCCTAGCAAATAAGCAAAAAGCTTTATAAAAAGCTTATTTTAAACCTTCCAAGACATTTTAACTGTTAGACTTATTTAACAGTTACCCCAAATCAGTTCCGTATGTTTATTACTTTGTCTTTTTGCTTTTCCAAATCCTGATCTGTTAATTTTGCGGCCAGGCCTGTTTCCCTCACTGTGCAGATGTCAACAAAACCTCTCCAGAGTGGAGTGAATGTACCCTGAACAGGCCTCCTTGTGAGGTCCATCAGGATGTGAAGGGAAAGTTGGAAATCAATAAAAGAATAAATAAACATTTAACTAATCAAAGTAAGAACTTTCTAACTTTCCATGAAAAGTAAAACAAATGTTATTTAATTAGTGCAGATTATTCCTTAAGGGATGTCGAGCTGCCAGACTCATCACAACATTTATTTTGAAAAGCTTAATTTGTCAGAATTCCTGAAACTGCCTTTAAATATCCTTTCCTTAAAAAAACAGAAAGTCAGAGTGCAGATTCCTTCTTCCTAGACCAAAGTTGGACACATTAAAGCAGATAGACAAGCTGTTCTTTAGCAGAAGCCTTCTTAAGAAATCAAGAGTTTGATTGCTTGGATGTCATAAGCAACAACTTCTGAGTCAGAAGTAAAAACAAACACCTCAAAAGCTGAAGTTTGAAACAAACAAATAAACAAAATAAAAGTTTAGCAGTGAGACATAAAAATAAGCAAATGGCTAACCCAACAAGGAAGCCAAGATGTTGGCAGGAATGTTTACTGAAGCTAGGATTTTTTTTTTACAATTTTTCATACTGCAGAATCCGTCAGAGAATATCAATAAATTTTTCAAACTACCATTAATGGCTATATTTGACATAGTGGCTCTCATTTTCTACAAACAAACAAGCAATAAAAATTGCCAGCTAGAGAACTCTCCACAGAAACTTAGGCTCCTAAATACTAAAATCAATCTATTTAGAGCCTCACATAAAATCCTCTTGGGACAAATGTCATGGGTGAAGATGTTACTCTTAAATGCAACTGGAAAAGCAGATTTGTTAGATGTTGTTCAACTTCTGCCTATTCCCCATTTTCCCGATAATCCCTACCTCAAAAGAGTGTGGAAGTCTTTGAGAAATACAGCATGCTCTTAGCCCATTACCACGATGGACACCCTTGAAATAACTTACTGAATGATACTTAATGACAATCTGATTAACCATGCACCAGGCTAAGAGGGATGCACGGTCACTGAGCAATATAAAATACTTACTCTGTTTCTATATTACATTTTTCAACACTTGGCCTAATCTCAGTTTGTGCCTTAGACATTTTCCTTGGCAAAGTCTACTTTCTTTGGCAAAGTATTTCACAATGCAGCTCATCGTGAGGAAGTTTTCCTGATACTCAGCCCAAATTCTCTCCCAAATTCTTCCTGTCAGATGATTGTCTTCTTAGCTAGATGATGAAAGCAGCATTCACACTTCCCAGACAAAGAAATAAAAGTTTCAAATCAGTGTGAGAGCTTGAGAAGGTGAACAGTTCAAACAGAGAGGGGTCTTAGGTATTGATCTACCTACTTACTCTTTTAGCAATCAATGCAATCGCTTCTGTGTGGAGCAAAAATCTGTGGCTAAGTGGTGGCTGTGGGGACTAAGCAACTGTGTAAGCAGTCACATAATACCTGTCTGCTACTCTTAGCGAAGGTGAGAATTCAAACAGCCAAGTCAGGCTGTGCTGGTTTACAGCTGACCCTGCACTATTTGTGACCATCATGTGCTGCCTTCCAGTATGAAAACTAATTTGCACCTTCACAGACACTATAGGTCTTCATGGGTCAATGTCACTAACTGCACAAGTGGGGTTAACAGTCTACTATCTGTTACTATTAGGAATCACTTTGCATGATATTGCACAGCTGCTGTGAAATGAAACACTGAGGAAGGCAGTCTGACAGTTCGATGCTTTGCTTCTGTGACATGTTTTTGATAGTTTGGATACTGCCATGGTTCTATTTGTTATCTCTTCAGTACCAACAAAACCAAACCCCAGAAAGCATTGTTAAAAAAATAACAGGAAGAAGTTGGTGCTGAGGAAATTAGCTATTCAAAGAGATTAATGTAATTAGAAGTTGCATTTTGCTTTAACAACTACTTCGTGAATGGACACATCCAGGCATAAAGCCAAAATCAGCTAGCTGTTTGTAATGGTACTATGCCCAGGAACTGTTGATGTTGAAACTCGATGTATCCTTTCAGGAAACAAAAGCACGTGTGGGAACATTTAAGATATCTGAAGAAACTTAAGTTAGCCACAGATACAAACTACTCAGAGGTAAGGGAACTTTTATAGAAATAGGATCCATAGAAAACCTTTCCATTTCTCCATGCTACTGGCATACAAAGTTTTACTGGTAGCTGACACACTGAAGAATGCTCAGATGCTATTTAAGGCTCAAATGCTGAATAATTATAAATTAGAAGGTTCTGACAGCTGTCAGTGGTGAAAATTCAAAATGAGTATGTTGGGAACAACACACAAAATTAAGAAAGGAACACAACATGGCACGACACATGCCATGACAAGATATTTAGAGCAAGAGGTATAAGATTCAGACTTTTTTAGCCTTTTTTTCTGCTCTCACGCAAACACAATTAATAAAATTAGTCAATTCTGAAAGATCTTATCTAGCTTGTGAAAAGGTCTCAATATAGTATAAGAGGCACCTTAGGGGAGAGAAAGGGCTAGCCTGGTTTCTTTAAACTGTGACTCTACTAAGATGGGATTGTGTGCTGCTAAATGGGCTCAGCTGCAGAGGTCGCCCCTCCCTGTGGTCCTGCTGGATGTCCTTTAGGGAAACCGAGTCGACCTTTGCCTCAGTGTGGGAATTATGGAAGGTCTCACCCTATCAAGCAGCTTTCCCCACCCCTTCGACAGTATCCCTGGTGAAAAATGGCCTTTACCCACGGGGTGGGAATGCTGGGTCCAGTCTGACAGCAGCTGGGGAGCAGTGCTGTCAAGACTGATAGGACACTGACAGGAGCGGTGCTGGATGGGCAGCCTGAGCTGCCCCCTGCGTGCGGCCACCTCCCCGCTCCGCGCTGGCCCCAGCCCAGGGCTGGGAGACAGGACGAGACTCAGGTCAGTGCTAGACCTCACTGCAGGCTTTGGCTGGCCACACTGTCTGTGACACTTGGACTTCAGTGGGAATTTCACATCAACTCCAGGAGATCATGTCGTGACATATCATATGACAACAAATTAGGCCAAAATTTTAGCGATTCTGGCCAAGGTGGATGGGCCACCTTCACTTAACCCAGAAAGGAAACATAACTCAAAATTGTCTGAAAAATAGCCTTTACTAAAGAACAGCCATACAAAGAAATAGCTCTCACAATATTTTAATCCTTAAGGCTACCAGACTCTGTGGCCCTATCCTTCAAACCTTTCCTCAGGACCATGTGACCATGGCTTCCAGATGTCTACTCTAATTTCCTTTTAACACTAGAAAACTAATATCTTTCCCTGACCACAACTACTTGTAATAGCAGGGCTGCAACAAATACTGCACCAAGAAGTAGATTTGTAGTAATTTATTTTGGTGGTCATGCTAGCTTAAGCAGTTTGCTGATCTTGAAATGCCTCTTCATCCTGTTTTTGACTTCTTCTTCTGTCCTATGTTGCTGTGACACTGAAACAGTCTGTTGCAACATGGTTGAAAAATAACCAGTAAATATCTTGTTTGTTTTGCCTTTAGTCAGGTCAGTTTTGTGAAGTGGGTACATAATAAACTGGCATGGCTGCCAAAAAAACAGAACAAAACTTAATCTGTTTCAGTTTTAGCTCAAAGCAAAAGCACTTGCTCCAGGAGATACATCCAAGAAAGCTTCTCTGGAGCCTCTGCAGACACTTGAAAAGTGTAATAAAGGCAACCTAAGTGTTCTGCAAATATTAACACAACATCCTAACAGAGAATACTTATATAAAACACCTTTGTATGTAGCACAACTATGAGCCCATGCAGATTACACAGATTGCTCAAGGGAGAATATTTTGCTTCCTTTTGAAAAGGTGGGGGCTTTGGCTGGTGTTTGGTTAAAATAAGGGCATATTTGTTTCTACACACCCTTTGGTACAAAAAGTGCTTGTGTTGTTTCCTGTTTTTAAACACATTTCCCAGGACATTAAATAAGAACAACAAATACAGTGGTTTCATTCCAGAGAGCAGATTAAATGAAGGAAAATTAAAAAATAAGTTTGTAGGAATGAAGCACCTTTTCTCGTACTTCCAGGAGAACTGCAGATAAATTCAGAATACATTAAAAAATTTTAGAAAGTGGTAGCATGTCAAGTAGCAGCATGTTCTGACATGATTACAAGCTAGTAAGGGGTACAGCACATATCGTCTTCTACTACCAACTCCATTCCCTCCCTCTGTAGTCAGAAAATAAATGCATAAAACTTAAAGGCTATAAGGTTGGCTGATCCAGAACTCATGTTCCTTTAAAATACTCATTTATTTTTCTTTCTCTTTTCTCTGTCAACAGTCATCTGAAAAGACACTTAGTGACTGTGGTGGAAGCAAAAGAATCTACAAACTAAAATTGCAACTACCACATTTCTCTGAAGACTAAAACGTCTTTAAAATAAATTCCTTCCAGCCACACTACTCACAGAATGCTTCTCAAAACTTTGGGAAGTGCTGTCATGCAATGCTATACTACATGCAGGGAAATGCTTGCATGGAATGAGCATTTGAATTGAGAACAAATTAGATTTATAAAATGAGAAGTAGCAAGATGCTTTCTAACTAACCCTTCATTTTGTACTTTTAATGAAGAGAGCATTTCATATCCTCTCCATTATACTCTTCAAAACTGGGAATAGCAAGCAATCTCACTTCCTGAATATTCTCACTGATAAATGCTGCAAGGTAAAGCTGGAGAGAGACCTTTTAAGAGGACAGGTAGTGACAACACAACGGGGAATGTCTGTAAGGTAAAAGAGGGTAGGTTTAGAAGAAATATAGGGATGAAATTCTTTAATTTGAGGGTAGTGAGACATTGGGATAGATTGACCAGAGAAATTGCAGATGTCCCACCCCCCGAAGTGTTGAAAGCTGGATGGTGCTTTGAGCAATCTGATCTAGTGGGTGGCCCCCCTGCCATAGAAGAGGGGTTAGAGCATGGTCTTTAAGATCCCTTCCAACCCAAACCATTCTCTAATCGTGTATCCATATGGAGGCAAATACAAATACATGCACCTTGAATATAGGAGAAACCGTAATTGCTGACAACCAATTACACAAATCTCCTACAACACACATCGTTTTTTAAAAAAAAATTATTTTCTTAATTTGCATTCTTCGCA
Organism: Rhabdornis inornatus; assembly: GCA_013397075.1. Classification (NCBI taxonomy): domain Eukaryota; kingdom Metazoa; phylum Chordata; class Aves; order Passeriformes; family Rhabdornithidae; genus Rhabdornis; species Rhabdornis inornatus. The sequence goes on from VWZS01008597.1 coordinate 1,512,354, forward strand.
GAAAACTGAAGAGTAAATACTATACGGACATTGAATTATCAAAGCCTTCTTACTAAGGCTTGGAACACTGTTTATGTAGGATGCTAAAGGAATGCACATGAATCTTATAAATCCCCTTATCTCTGTTCCCCTTTCCTTTCCTCTTGAACAATTATCCTATTCCCACACTTCTGTCTCACTCACAGCCTCTTAGCTCCATCAAGACAGACAAGTGCTCCCTCTTTGATCCCAACTAACCAGTCAAAACAACCACACAGATCAATATGGGAGATCTACATTTTCTCACCTCTTACAGTTGTTTACTACAAGAAAGTAACTTTGTCACAAATCAACTCTATGACAACTATCTCGGAGAACAGCAAAGACTGTCTATAAAAAGTCAAATTGCTTTCCTCCTCAACAGGTAGGTTTTAAAGGCAATGAAATTATCTAGGCCCAAGCTGAAGAGGACGGTGCAAAAAGCTTTGCATATGCTATAGTTCTGCATTCTGGACATTCACATCAACAGGAAATAACTCACATTTTCAAAAGAAAAAAAAAACATAGAAATCTGCTAAGAAATACAGAGCTAAACATGAACAGTAGGTTCTCTGTTGACTTCATGATCATAAAACTCTGAACATATTCAGAATTAATAGCATTGTGCTGTCACAGCATTTGTCACAGCACATCATAATGATTCCAGATGTACCTTCCACAAAATTAAAAAAAACACGGACCTGTATTTTCAATCCCAGAGGATGGCAGTTACAGGGATGTGAGAGGGACTAGTTGCAACTGGTTTCTATTCAGATCAGTTTGATCTTTCAAAAATTATCACACTCAGACGTCCCAGGATGACTGTTTTTTCTTCATTTCCACAAAAAAAAATGGAAGAAATTATTTTAAATAATGAAAATTATTGGAGAAATTAGAACTATATTTAAACAAATTAGGAACGTACCAAGTGTACAATTATGGAAGCTGATGCAGTGTTACCTGGAAGAGCCAGCTACTGCCCTGTACTAATAGCACCCACAATTTTATCTCCTAATTGTCTGGCCTAGTATGTGCTCTTTATCTATGAAAAGTTCAGAAATACATACAGATGTTATATGTTAAACTACCTTAGTGATAACAGAACATGAACTGTTTACTTTTATTACTCTGTTGGTTTCTTTTTAAGTGAGCACAAATGCTAAGAAACATCCACTGAACATGTGTATTTTCATACTTAAGTGGTGCAGAGAAAGACAGCAAACAGGATTCCTTCTAGCCCAAGACAGGGCAAGGGGGAAAGCCGCACTGAGAGTTCCCTCTCAACAAGAACCCACCAAAGGATCATGTTGCAGATTTGCTCTCTAGGAAGTCTGCATGACAGAAATATGCCTATCATTTCCTCATTTCATATGTGAGTTATAATGGTCACAGGGAAATGAAGGTACAGTTCTAGTATCTTTTTTTTAGCAATTATGTCAAAGAAATTGCTATCTTCTGGATAGTAATTCTGGCCCAGAAGGTCTTCATTTTTCTTGTGTGCACTGAAGTGATGGGAAGGAAGTAATAGAAAGTTAGTGTGAAAGGGATTATTTTTACAGCTGGATCACGTCTCTAATTATGTTCACCACACAGTCACACAAACATTTGTACCAGCACAACAGGGAAGATCTTTTTTCAAATGGTTCAAGAAACACTCTCCAGATATGCAATTTATATGAATACAGAAATATTCTTCTAAGTGTTGCTGAATGCCCCCTAAGTAACCTCCCAGTTTAGATGGTGAAAGAAGATAGAACACACGGCTGACTGAGATTTGGGGCAAAGCTGGTCCTGCAAACTGCTAATTAGATAAAATTCTCTGCAGCACATTTCCTCCAGTCATTCCAGAAAAGAAGGGGAAAACCATGCAATGCTACTGAGTACATTCTCACTTCTGCAACAGTCTCCAAGTAATTTCACAATGTTTGTTCTGGTTTATTCTTACAAAGTAAGACTGACAACTGTATCAGCAAGGAAAAAAAAAAAAGGAAGAAAAATCTGATTGCAAGGGTTGAAGCGTTAACCTATTGCTGAGGACTAGTTCAAGTGTGCTGAAAGATGTAATTTCAATTAATGAATCACAGGCCTCCAAATAACATTGATCTAACATAGTTTTAATTAAAGCTAATTAAAGAGACCTCCTTGCATTCTCTTCTCATTTTTAGCTTCTAGGTGTTAAGCCTTCCTTGTTGCCTTTCTCTGTATCTTTTGTAGTCTACATAATACTTTCTGGCCAGACATACATATAACCAGTATTCAAAATGGGGCCTTCCAAAAAGGTTTATAAAGGCATGTGACTTATTCTCAGTAATTCTCCCAATATTTTCTAAAACTTAGTCTGACTGTCAGAGGACAGTAAGCTGATGGTTTAAAAAAAAAAATTAAAAATTTAACAAAACCATTGAAATCAGTATTTTCCTATCTTGCAGAATGAATTTCCCTTACCGAAGACATGAATTTCTTCTGTAATTAATATAAAATATTTTGTCTGCTATATGTGGTATGAAATAGGAGGAAGAAAAGATGAAAAAATAAATAGATAAAGGTAGGTAAAAATAATTTTTATTAAAAAAATTTGAAATTCAGTACTGAATTACTGTTTCTTCTTCAATAGAAACCTCAAAGAGGTATTTCCAAATTAGTAATCTGATGCACAAATTCAGAGTCTTTCTAAATAACATAGTTAACAACACAGTCCACACTACCTTAATGACTCAATAGGATGTGCAGCCATCTTAAGGAAAAAACTCAAACTCGCTAAACCCAGGTGCTTTTAATTAAACAGCAAACATGGTGGGGAGAGAGGGAGTAGGAGGAACAAGAAAAATAGAGAAACAACCAGTTGTAACTTCAAAGAAGTCCTTTTATTTGTGATGTTTTCCTTGACTCACAGTAACATGCTTTCAGTGTTCTTCCTGGCAGACTCCTACAAAGATTAATTTAAATGCCAAATCTTTCATGAGAGGTGAAAAACACTGAAATCAGTTACCAAGTATATCAAAATACCATCAAACACTATGTTTTGCAATTTGAGAGAGACACCATGCAAAACAAAATGTCAGGTGTTTGTTCTGCAGTCTCAGGGTGCTAGTATATGCAATGTTATTTTTCCCTTGTACAAACTGAGAAATAAGCTGTCCCTGTGGATAGGAGACTGCTTACTCTTCTGATGGAATCTGTAATGCACTTTGCATTATAGAGAGAAGGTTAATTTGCTCAACAACATGCTGTGCCCTTCAGTATCTGATTTTATGTACCATTCCATGGATAGCTGGTTTTAACAGCTCATTTGTTTTTCTTCAAGTGCAGCTTTTGAAACTGAATATTTTGATGCTTTCCCTGGAAGCAGATAGCATCAGACCCCTTGTGTGAGGGAAAATACAGAACTACAATGAGAACATCCAGTTAATATAGAGAAAGTCCACAAAAATGAGATACTGTCTGAACCATGAAGATTATTAGATACAAAAAGACAGACTTTCTAAAGAAAAATATTCATCAAGCATAGTACAAAACTATCCACTTCAGAATTTTTATACTATCCCCTGGAGTATTTAATATTGGTCAGGAATCTCACTGATTCATGATGCCAGAGAGAAAAAGCTCTGGGGCCATTCATCACCTGCCAACAACCAAAAAAAAAAAAACTTGGATAGATAGCAAGGAATGTATGAATTAAGAGCCTATTTCAATCTTGGATTTAGTAAACTCTCAGAAATAATCAGGGAGTTCCAGCAAGATAACATTAACACTCAAGAGAACTCATTCAATGCTTCAAACTCATAGGGTATCTCTAGGACCAGTAGCATGAACCAGTTCATCTATACTTATATCAACACAGAATAATCCTATGAAAGGAAAAGGAAGAAGCATTATATTTTACTCCCAGATCATTTCTGTTTGCTATTAATTTTACTAACAATATCAAATTAATAGGAAGCATAAATAAAATATGAATATCAAAAATAAAATCTATCACTTATATTATAGAAAGAATGCAAATTTAGTGGAAGAGGAAGGAAGTTATTTTAAGTAAGTTCCCTTGATAAAGATCCAAACATCCACATGGGATTAAATTATAGCATCTCTATTGTTCCCTAATAAACACTAGGAAATACAGGTCAGTATTCTACATCCCTGATGGCTTGCAGCTGAAGTCATTCAAAATGCAGTGGGAATTAATCTGACTTTTTATCCTATTTACAGTACATGTAGTACTGTAAATGCTAAAGTAAATACTACAATATTTACAACCAAGTATTTACTACCAAGAGTAGTGCTGCTTGGTTGGGGTTTTTTTAATACACCATTTACCAAAAGCATCACTAAATTAACACCACTACAAAATGACAGTTATCAAACCTAAAGCTGTATATCATAAAAGAAGGTATCTTATGAGTTACTTTTTCCTTTATTTTCTTTTTAACGGGAAATATGTGGAGCATGGCCTCTGTTTTTTCTGACTACTAGTCAATTTTCTAGCATCAAGAAATAAAATACAAGGATAAAAGAAATTGACTTGCAATAATCACCATATTATTACTGCTGCCAGTAATGATGGCCACAAAGCCTTACAAAACAGAATATTTCTGTGATACAGAGTTTCATTTAACTATATACTTCAGTGTTTTTCCCAGTAATACTGTTGATAATGTCTTGTTTCAGTAGCTTCTTCTAAATTAAAAAAAACAAATAGTTCCTTCTGGTTCTTTATGCAGGAAGGACAGAAGACTTGCTAAGCATCTCTCAAACTATTTCCTTGACTATTGGAAACACTTCATTTACACATTCAGTGGACAAGCACTCAAACATTGTGTTCACCAAGACAAAAATATAATTTGGCTTATGAAGAATTTATTAGGCATCAGACGAGAAATAAACTGGTTATATGAATATATATTTTTCATATTAAAATCTGATTAATGCACTTATATGTATACTCATAATTTAATAAAATAAAGTTCAAGGCAGGGAAACAAGCCATTAGCTGTCATGCAAAATTAATATCTGTCATTCCATATTCTCATATATCCTGCATTCACTGATGCAGTAGTGTCTTTCACTATCACATGCTACAAGAATTAAAAGAAAGTTGAAAGTAGTATGATGAAGTATATCCATAAATAGCCACAACATTGCCTATCTGTTTTTCTCCAGTCTTCTAAAAAATGTCAAAAAAACGAAGCTTTTTTTTAACAACTTTTGCATATTTTCTCTTTTTATGCAGAAGGAAATAAAATTCTTAAAGACCTGAATGCCGTATCTCAAGCCTTCCTATCAGCTGAGAACTTTGTTTAATATCGTCACTAAGCTGCAAATTGGCTGACTTTAAGTGCTTCCAGCAGAGAAATCTAAGCCTATGCATAATGCTCAGAAACAAGCAAAAGTGCTCTGAAGATTCCACGGTTAAATTACAAGTTTGTCAAGCAAAAAACTTAGACGAGCAATCTGTTTGGGATGCTGATCCTCATAGGGACCTCTGGATTCTATGACGACATGTAGAAAACTGCAGTAAGAGACTGGGGAATAAAAGACCCAGATCTTTGACAAAGGTGACACTTTTACTCCAGTAATAATTAAACAAATTCCACCAACAGGCAGCTCAAACTTTTTAAGCCTAGAGAAATTTTAGGTTTGATAAATTTTCTTATACATGACATGAAAACTGTGTGTCCTAAATGTTCTAATGTTCTCTTTCTGAACAGAGAATGATAACTGAATGAGGTTATTCCAAATCGAGTGAAAAACTGGTTACAGATGATTTCCCACCAAGAGCAGCTTCTCCCTAAGTGAAGACCCTACAGGGACGCACGCTGGAGCAGCCTGTTCCTGAAGGACTCAAACCTGTGGAAAGGATCCACAGTGGAGCAAGTTATGAAGAACTGCAGCCTATGGGAAGGACTCATGTTGGAGAAGTTCGTGGAGACTGTCCCCTGAGGGAGGGACCAGTACTGGAGCAAGGGAAGAGTGAGGAATGCTCCCCATGAGGAGGAAGGAGGTGCAGCCCTCATTCCCTGCCCTCCTGTGCCACTGGCGGGGAAGAGGTAGAGAACTGGGATTAAAATAAAGCCTCAAAAGAAGGGAGGGTCAGGAGAAGTTTCTTTAAAATTTGGGTTTTGTTTCTTATTACCCTACTCAGATTTGACTGTCATTAAATTAAACAGATTTCCCCAAGTCGAGTCTGTTTTGCTCGTGACAGTGATTGCCAAGCGACCTCTCCCTGCCCTTATCTCAGCCCATGAGCCTTCCCTTGCATTTTTTCTCCCCTGCCCAGATGAGGAGGGCAATGACAGAGCAGCTTTGGTGGGCACCACTAATCCAGCCAGGTCAACCTGCCACACTCAGCTGTACAATCCATGCATTCCCATGGAAATCATATTGACATAGGACAAAACATGTCATTACATCTGACTGGTCTTTTTTCACTTGATATATTAATATTTTTTCCCTCTTTTATGCTAATGGCCTTCCTACATCATTTACAAAAACACTGCATGGCAAGATCAAATTATAAACCAAAGAGAGGCCATAAACTTCCAAAAGTGAAAATGGTAGACTCCTCTGAAGGGGGAAAAAAAAGAGGGAAAAAAAAGAGAGAAAATAATAGAAAATTATTTGTACATATTATGAAAGACTAAAGAGTTTGAAAAACAAAACCCTCACCTATTCATTGCTTTTTTTTTTCTAATAGTTAGCTCATAACAATCTTTAACTTTAACTGGAAAGCTTTTAATTTAAACATTGTTTAACTAAGGAATTAATAAGTATTCTGCTAACCAACTTTTAAGGTGGTAAGTATAGAACAGTCACCTCACTCTTTCAGCTACCCAGGAAAAAATATTTCGCATGAAGCAAAAAAAATAAAGCATTTTGCATGAAGCAAAAAAATGCATTTATACATTTAAGTGATATTAGCTATGCAACTGTACTCAATAAATGCTATGACTCTGCCATTTTAAAATATTTACCTAAACAGAAATAGTGTGAGAGCTATTCTGTGACTATTTACTTCTAGGATAAGACAACTTTATATAAACTTCTTTCTGAATTAGTAAATTTGTTCCAGTCTGAGTCATAAAGGCCTTACCTCAATGTTCTAAGTACCCATAAGAGGAAGGAAAACCAGGACAGACATAATCTTTGGATGGATTAGAGCTGGTTAAACTTTCATGATATTTAAACCCCCCCCTACTGATGTTAATTCTTAGCTCACTCCTTTAATTATGACTGACTCCCAAGGAAGGACCAAAATAGCTTCACTGCTTACCTGGATTTTTTTTTTTTTAAAGTTGCATGAAAGTACACTTAAAACTTCTTTTAAAAAGCTGTATTTGAATAGAAATAGAAAAATCAAAGCAAACAGCAGATTCTAATGGCATAAGGACACCATATCAATGGATCACTCTAGCAAGTCTAATCCATAATCTATTCTACAAAAGTTTCTCTCGGGTGATGAATTAGCTTTCTCTTCTTATCACTTATTTATCATATTCTTGGATTACTAGCATACATTCTCTAGACAACACTCAAGAGTATTTAATTAAATAAAAATACAGATCTACAATATGAGCTTTTTGCAAGAAGGGAAAAGCACACAAGTATTCAAAGCTTATTTTGGGTCAGGGAGCAGGGAGGTAGCAAACTGAGAGAAAACAATTTTTAAATTGATTCAAAAGTCTTTGGTTGAACAGTTTATTAAAAATTGCTGTAGTTTGTGCTAGTACATTTCTGCCTTTGCTTAAGAATTCCAAATAATTCTTATGACATACTAAACCTCTACTACACAAATAAATTTTTTCAAAAAATCACTTCAGAGGGAATAGAAAAAACTGTACTGTTTCACACAAGGAGAGGTCCAATGAAGATTACTGCCAGCAAACTTACCAGTCGTCTTCTCTCCTCTTCAACAGCAATCAGGAGCCGAGCAAACTCCTTCAATGACTGGGCTGAAAGGAAAACAAAGAAAAAGAACATTCTCCTTAAAATGAGATTTTAAGACCAGGTGAGTCCATTATCTGGATTGAAGCTACAGTGATAAAATATTGCTCTTACACTGCAATGTAATCAGTAGCCTTAAACAAGATAGACTGAAGCAGGCAGCAGGTCAAGAGCAAAGAAATAAAACCTGAGTCTTAAGAGTCATATGTATTTTAAATTATTTTTTAATGGAATATGGCAAACTGAGTTTCCTGAAACATGGAATGATCAGTCTCAAAACATAAAATTTCTGCTTTCATCCACAAAATTCACTTTAGCGTACTAGGAGCAGAAAGAAAATAACTGAGTTTCTCCCACTAAGGTCGCGGAACAAGTATTTGCAAGACGTATGAAAAATATTTGGGAAAATATTTGAAACTCAACATTTTAGAAGAAATGCCAACTGTTTAGATTTAACTGCTCTTTGGCTTTATGTTTTACAAGGACAAGGTCTCAGGTGACCCAAACAGATGATTGATTTATAAGCTTTGAATTCTGTTACAAGCATGACAGAGTCTTTGCACAAAACTGTTTTCAAATAGAAGTCAAAGGGCTGAAGCAGAGGCAATGGAAACATAATACAAGAATTAACCCCTAAAAGAGGGCAAGAAAGAGGAAAACATTCTGAAAACTCTTAAGACTTCATTCTCATGTAAGCATGTGGTACAAACCTGTCTAGAAAAAACTTTCTTTCCATTTGTATTACTTTCTCAAGGGCATAGGGGTTACTCAGATTCAGTATCACAGTTCCGCAGGCGACAATCCCAGAGAACAATCGTGAAGAGAGCTAAGTATCTCTTTTTACTTTTTCCAGATACAACTAGCAGTAATTACAACCAATGACAGGGTGCTACATTTTGTGCTTTAAAGCTCTGAACTCAGAATACAGATTGCTAAATACTACAGTTTCTCACAATAAACTTGAGGCAATCTCAATCATTTTGAAAGAGGTAAAAAACAAACATGGAAACAAAACTCAGACTTTCTCAAAAGAACAGGATTTAAAAATTCTTCACTGTCAACCAACATATAGTGCTGACAGCATGCTAATGGAACTCCACCTCTTAGTTACTTTTTTCATCTTAAGTGTTTTTTGTGTCAGTCTCCAATAATACGGAGACAAATAATCCCTTTGGAACTTCTCAAAAAGATTTAAGGAATAAGCACATTTTCTAGAAAATACTGCAACACATCCTTTAAAAGGAACTAGTATCTGGCTTGCCTTAACCTCCTTGTCTGCATTCATGAACTGCTACTTAGTTTTTGGACCATTCCCAAATACTTTCTATCCTTTATACCCTGTGGACCTTGCAGAGGTCACCCTTGAATTCTCCTTTCTCTCTGTTAACTTTTACAGTTGAAGAATGCTTTGCTGCTTGTTACAGTTTCTTCTGCAAGAAATTGCATAGCTAATTTGTTTGCAACTATGACGTTATACTTGCATATCCTGATCTCTAAGTCATTGTTTGCTGACAAATTCTTTTTTTCCCATTATGAGTTCTTGGTTTAGTCCAAATACACCTGGGAAGTTAAACTTCCACCTACTTAGACCTTGAGTCTTTTCCTTCAATATTTTTCCCTGAGAACACAAGCACCAGAGGATTTTGCCAGTTATGTCAATATCAAGAATTTCAGTTTGATATCCACTGAATTAACTTAATCTCTTAGTCAGTTCATAATATCCCATGGAAAAAAAAAACAACAGAAAAACCACAGGTAAATTAATAAGATGATGACCTGATTGGTTATACCTGACTAGGAATTTATAGAGCGTTACACTCATGAATATCTAAGTATCCAACATGAAATGCTAAAAACTAAATAAACAATTAGCCAGACAGACATGGCTAAACTATGAGGATGTGGAGGGGTGGGGGGGGAAGAAGGGGAGTGTAAAAGAAATGCAAAACACAAAACCAGTTTGAGAAGCTTTTAATTCACCTTTTGAATTTCAAGGCAGAACCAAAGAGTTTTTTAGTTTCAAAGTTGAAACATTTGCTTAGGATTTAAATAAATTCAGGTCAGCCACAGGAAAAAAGCATATAAAATACATTCTGTAAGTGTGTAAACCAAGATTTTCCTCAATATTTAACACTAATATAAATGAACTAGTCTCTGATGACCCCAATGGTTCTTCTGTCCTTGCAGGAAAGGATTTATCCACGCCAGCTCTCCTACAATAGCCCTGAGTACTGCAGTACTGATCTTTCATGTTATTGCACCCTTCTTCCCATTCAACCCCTGCTCAGTGAGGCCAGGGTCTGTCCCTAGAGAACTTCGACTGAGATGGAAGCTGCAGTGGGAAGGGGAAAAAGAAGGAAAGAGAGCCCTTACTCCTCTTTTCCTAGCATACCCTTTGTCCTTTTTTCTCCCCCCTTATCCCACAGAGCCCTCTGGCTGCAGAAAGGCCACAGCTCTGCCTCACCTCAGTTTGGGGCTGGGGACACAGAGGGATGCTGAGGGCAGTGGTCACTGAAGGGGGTGAGGCAATTCACCCACAGGGCACTGGGCACCTTGGAGATCTGGGCAGGGGCATCCTTCCCTTCCACAACTAGCACCCTCATTGGGATCTCAGCACAAACCCTGGGCACAGGTACATTCATCTAACTCTGGATTCAGAGCTCTCAGCAGGAAACAAACAGATATTTCAACAATAGTAATTTGAGGTGCTTTTGTGTAGTTGAAAACCAGAAGATTTAAAAATCAGACCAGTCTGTGTCAGATGCAGCCCACTGTCTGTCAGGACACTCAGGCATTACACACCAGCCTCACAATCTTTTCTTAGTAATGACACAACATTTTTAAAATCTACTTCTTTTTAATCAGGATAGACACAGAAGAATTAAAGTGAACTTTGTAAACACAAAAGGGGGTGGGAGGAAGAAGAGTCAAGTATTTTGAAAGAGGAAATGTCATGGCAATGTGCTGATAAGGAATAAATTCTGAAAACACACCAATAATATGAAGTACAATGTGTAATCTAGCATATTAAATATAAATATATTTTCATTATTTTCATAAAGAAATACTGTTATTGGTGGGCCATTTAAAGAAAAACAAAGTGCTGACAGTGTTTTATTCTAAGTCATTAGGCAATATTAACTTAAAAATCCCAATAGTTTTATAGTCTGTTTTTTCTTTAAGGGCTACTCAAAAGTTCTTGTAAGACACATTTGGCATCATGATAGAAATGATGCCTGTGCAAAGCAATGCCCAAGAAGCAAAAACAATTGAATGTCTACCCAGATGAACACTTGTGGTCTCATTCATCACATTCACAACAGGTTGCCCAGCTGCTCTCTCTGGAGTGTTCCCAACTCAAAAACAATGTGCTGAAAAATTTCCCTTGTTCAGGAGAAAGGGCTCCCATTATTTTATTTACCACAAAAAAAAAAGCTACTCTCTTTACTTTTAACTGAAAAGTCTTTAAATTAATTTGCTTCATAAAGAAACAAACTAGCAGTACCAACAGCTTAAATCTTAATGGTGTAGATCAACAACGTTTTATTTTTTTTTTCCCAAAATCCCTATCATTTCAAACACATGGTACAGCTCCACAAAGAACTACACTCACATAATTAAAAAGGAATGGAAGGTTGATGTAGACTTGAGTGAATGAGGGAGAAGTAAAAGAGGCTAAAAATTAATTTATGTGAATTTATAGAATGCTTATTAAAAATATGATTCATTTACACTCTACAAATCTGGTTTACTATATTGAAACCAACTCAGTTGTTCATAGGAAAAAAATGGACATAATAAATCTTACGAAGATTTTGCTATATACTTGTATAGAGAACGTATCACCTTAAAATATGTCTGTGGAAATTACTGAAGCTACTCTATCAATTTTAGCTTAATATTTAAGAGAACAGTGTTATACTGTACCACTAAATGTCACACACAATAGATATAACATAATCTACATTTAATGAGAAAAGGCTGCCAAATTGCATGACACATATAATAGTTTTGCATGACCAATACTGAACTGAAAGACATAAAGCCAAGTTTGGAAGGTAATGGTCAACCCAAGACAGAAATTGAAAGCTACTGTGGAAGGCAATACAACTGAATGTTCTTTTCTGTGGACTGTTGCTTTAATTTCCACTTATACATTCATTCTTAAATGATGTATAGACAATTTTCACATACTCTAAAGTACACAAAACAATATTTTATAGCATTACGAGAAGATACCACCACCATCTTCAAATATGTGAATGCCAGCACAGAAAAATAATACATACAGATATATGTCACGTATTCTTATGACACCTTGATTTATGAAAGGAAAAATGAGCAGAGGACTGTCAGAGATTTCCTTATGCTTTCCTGATCTGACTGAGGAACTGCCAGGACTGTGCTGTACATTGGTCCCAGTACTCTTTGGCAGGATGGTCAGTCAAGAATATTCTCCAGAACTGGTCATACTTAGCACAGACTTGCTATAGCAGGCCCTAATTCATGCTTGAGCATGAACTTCAGTGAAAGTCTAGAAGGGAGTTTTTTCTCTGTAAATAATATATCAAGAATTCAAGATAGACCAATGGACTATAAGGAAATTTTCTAAGGATTAATACTTATTTGCTAGACTTCTGTGTGAAAGCAGAATAAATGTAAGATCCATGAAGGCTGGGAGAAGAGACTTTCTTTTCAAAATCTAAAATTAAAATAAATCTATTATTAAATAGCTGTTAATTCACAGTGATATTTCCAGAGCTTTTAATGCATAGCATTAACTGCAGCCACGACAAGCAGTTTTTCAACAAATCACAACAGCAAATAGAATTTCCATCCTTCTTTCTATGGCTTTAAGACATATTGAAAAAGTATGTGAAGTGGTGGTGATGGGGAGGTACAGTAGGTAGGACAAGAGTAGCCACAGAAGACAGAAAAAGCAAACATTTCAGAGTAACACTGACAGGCCACAACAGGTATGAAGAGACCATCATCTGCTTTCTCAGTAATTTCTACTTTAAAAGAGTTGTGGATGTCATTAAAGCCACAGAGGATCTGTAATGTCTATCGGTAGGTAACTAAGTGGGATGTCTCAAAGTATCACTACTGTGGCAAGTTTTCACATTACAAAATGAGGAGGAGGACTGTCTTGAAAAAAGACTCCCAAAGCCTGTCATTATCTTGATGTTTCAATATGTCGGCTATGAATTTAAATGGAGCCTCATTTTATACAACTGAGGTTTCCTTTACCACTGTCACAACCTGGACTGATTTGTTAATTATCCTTTTCCCCCCCTATTTTTCCTATTGAATTAAGCCTATAAAACATAACAGTGTACAATTACCTAGAGCTTTAAAGGGAATTACAGTTAAGCCCAATGGGAACAAGCTGAAGGGTCAACACCTTAATCTATAAACAGAAATAATGAATAATTTATGCAAATTGTGAAAAACATCAAATGTCCTTGAACTTTAAGCAGAGTATTAGTGTCAAAGCATTTTATAACTAATGCTCACTGGACTGGAGCATCTTTGTAACATAATTTAAAAAACAGTAGTGCAAGATGACTGCAACATTTTCCTAGAGAAAACAGCTGTCAGTTTTATTTTTAAAACACACTTTCAGAAAAGCTATATTTGGACAAGAAGACATACGTCTGATAAATCTTCCCAATTATTGCTCAAGTTTTCTATTTTCTTTACCTACTGTTATTTCTTCTGCTATTTCTACCCTAGGTCATCTTCCCTCACTTTCCAAATGGCAATATTTTTGGAGAAACTTCAGCTTAGAAGACTGAGCTCTGTACCCTAAGTAATATTTACTGGGAAAACAGAAAAGATGACAAAATAGGAGAGGAATACAGAATTTGAAATCAATGTTTATCTTAGTTATTTTGTCCCCTCTTGATTTATCATTCCCAAGGTAATAGAGGAAATGCAGCAACCGCTGTCTTTTGTTAAGGTTTAAGATAATATCAGTTAGGTATTTATGTAAATTCCAGTTTGCAAGCTTGCAGCATGTCAGATACCCTTTAACTTTAAGCTGAGTATTGGTGTCAAGAGACAAATTATGTTAGAGGATTCCATTGTGAAAAAATAAGTTAGAATATCAAGGTAATGGTTCATTTCTTCATGGGCTTTAAATCTTATTTTAAATTCGGAAAATGATTATTGTATGTGCTGCCTTATCCTCTCCATTTGGTTTCTTTTACCTTGCTAATCTAGATATCAGGTTTTACGGATCTGTAATAAGGACCTTATGCATTCCTGTTGTCTGTGTTTACATTTACCACAGCCTCCACAAGAACAGTAAAAAAAGCTATTTGGTCCTCCTATCCTACAATGAAATGCACTTCCAGCAGTAAAAGATATAGAATGAAACAAAAATTCAAGTGTAGAGGTTTAAAGATTACATCAACATACCCCAGCACGGAAATACACTCTCAAAGTGAGAATGATGTCTGCCAGAAGACAGTGGTTTAAATTTACAGTCCAAATAGCTACAAATTTCCTTGAAGACTTCCATCATGGGAAGGCGCACTAAGGTACAGACAGCCCTGTCTGGTCTGTGCTGCTCTTGTGATAGAATCAAGACATTCTTAGAGCAGACAATGTGAAGTTATTTCAGACTCAATAAATGAACATTCTTACTATTTGCTCCATAATTAGTCTGCAAGGGCTTAATCCAATGCTTTTTTAATCAAATACTATCATGATCTTTCAGATTTTGAAGCATCTCCCGGGGAGCACAAGTTTCACTGGTAACATTATTTCCTGTGGCAATTCTCTTCTTGAACTGTGAGGAAATGTATTTTGCCAAAATTTTTTAATTATTGAGAATAAGTGTGCTACCTCACATAAGGAAATCCAAATTTGCCCGAAAATTAATTATAGATCAGGATGAAAAAGTATGATAACAGCAAAGAGATGAAAATGCCTGTTTTAAAGCTTCTGGAAAGAAATTACACAAATGAATAAGCAAGAAAAATGACAAAATAAACCCTTTTATACACAAATTTATGCTTCAAGGTCTATGTATTGTTCTCCAAATATGACCATGTTTCACTACATGTTGGCAAGCAGAAAATCATCAGGGCACAGCTACTCAAATGCATGTAATTAAAAGTAAAGAAACCCCAAGGTTTCTTCATTTCATTTGAGTTAAGGCATTGTAAACTCAAGAATAAATTCAGTGGTAAATTTTTCTCCACATCATAATTATGAGCATTTTGGCTCTTCACGGTATTAGGACAGAGAGATGGCAGTAAGTGCTGCAAATTCCCCATGAAAACAAAACCAACAATGAAACTATCAGATATTCAGTAACAGCCTCCCTATTTGACCTCCCCTTGTTTATAGCATTTGACCCCTGAATGTTTCCAAGCAGCCTTCCCCACAAAGCTTCAAAGCCCTTCAATTGCAGGCCATATACCAGGCACAAGCATTTGGGCTTTGTCACACTATAAAGGTGAGACAAACCAGCAGAAGAGGCCAGCGATTCCACAGTAAGAATGGAACCTCCTGCCTGAACATCACACACATGTGCCTCACGCTGCAGGCCAATATGAGAACCATAAAAGGCACCAAAGCAAAATCTGAGCTTAATTGAAGACCAAAGTTCTGCAAGATGTGTTGGCAGGACAGTAAAACACATACATACCATATGAGGCAACTTTAACTCAAGAGTATTTTCACTTTGCAAAACTTAATGAGCAAATATAGCGAGGTATTTTCTGAAGTTTTTTTCTAAACATATGTAAAGCATAAAGTGCAGGGCTGCTATTAGAAGTAAAAATCCTTTCCCTATTACAGAAACAAACCTCTGTCAGGGTAATCATCTAAATCCAGTTACAAGCAGTACCATATTTGAGAATTCTTTGCTATAAAAAGTAGCTATCATGTCACAAATATTTAAACATACAAGTACAAGCCTTGTATAAAAGTTAAAACAATTCTTTGAGCCAATACATTTACACTTTCCACTCCACTACTTTTCAACAGAGGTCTACACAGAAAGGTACATGTTTATATACAAACTAAGAAGATTTCCAAGAAAGTTCAGGTTATCTAGAATTCCCAGATTTACTGTCAGCACTTGTTAAACACAATACTTGGAGAGATCACCTGAAGACATGCAATGTTACACATTTTAAATAAATCCAATTACTTGACTTAATATCAGTAAATTGTCACGCCCTACTCGTGCAGAACCTCACAAAGCAAATACAGGTAGAAAATTCTAAATAGATCAAGCAAGGGCAAAACACTTCAGAGAGTCCTGAAAATTTTTTTAAGTTCATAATGGCTGTCTAACCCACAGCATGTTCGTAAAAACAAAACAAAAACAAACACCACATCAAAGAATAATTCCACTACCACATTAAACTTTTAACACTTTATTAAAAATACAGCTGCATATCTACCCTGTGTTAGTGTATCACTCTATTTATAAAAGCAGTACAGATTTTGAAAATACATCATTCAGTTTGGAAAATTTACTCTCTTGTGTAGCATGAATTCTTCAACATGGCAGAGATGTGGTAGAAAAAGCTCATTCTAGACTCTACTAGTCTACAGCACCTCTCCTGAAACATGGCATCTTGGTGTGCCAGCAAAAACATTTTAAATCATCTAAATAATTTATTCCATATTTTTAGGAACATGAGAAGGATCTATCAAGCAGACGTGCTTGCACAGAGCACTATATCAAAACCTGTCTACAAATGACTTACTCTTCTTCTACAGTTTTGTGGAGGGGTAGAGGCTTTTGGGACGAGTCACAACAAATACACCATTTCTGCCGTGTTCTCATAGAATAAAGACATAAGGGTTTAGATAAGTGATCATTAAGAAATGCTGCATTTCTGCGCCACACTACAACATGGGTTTTTACATTATCGTACTTGTCAAAGAGAAATCGGCCTCTCTTTCACCTGATGGAGCCACAGGCACAGCAGTGGGGCTGAGCTCCACAGCTGCAGAACTCAGCAGGGTGTGGGGAACAATATTCAATATATCAAATTCTGTCTAACAGGTACAAAGTGATCTAAAAGTGCTGCCGGAGACCTACTTTGAAAAAATAGCAGCTTGAATTGGCCCCTATTGAAAACTAACAGCATATGATAGAAGTTCATTTAATTCAATTAATCTTTACCACAACTAAATTGACCATTAACCTTTGACTTGAACAGATCTGGCTTCCCCAGAGTTGACTGATATCCTATCACATGTCAGAGGAAGAACAGCTCTAAAAACCATGGAATATTCAGAAACAGTTAAGTTCAAAGATGGATTCTGATGCAATCAGATTACACTCTCTTGCTCTCCCTCCCCCAACCCACTAGAAAGAGTTGTGATAGAAATGTACTATGAGTACAAATCTTTCATTCTAAGATAAGAATTGCTGCTTCAACCTCAAGTTTTTTGAAAAGCTAAATAACAAGATAACATAGGAAACAACCACTGAGCAATGTACAACTTTGTTTGCAGCAATGTTAAGCTGCAAAAGTAATATTCAATCATAGCATTCCATAAACAGAGAAATTAGAAGTAATTATGACTACATTTCAGGCTTGCCAATACTCAATTCTTCAGAGGCCCATCCATACTTTAAGTGAAGGAAAAAACCCTGATATTTTAATCTTCCCAGCTGTATAAACCTTATTTGTGTGTGGCTCTTTATGAGTGCTGAAATAAGGGAAGTAAAACCAAAAGCAATATATTCAGAATGCAACTGAGAATCATTAATGCTGTTTTTCTGATTTTTAAAGTTTTGTGCATTTATTGCTTGAACAGTGGAAGAGTTCAGAAAAAATTTCACCAAATACATAAACAGATGTTAGGTTTGCCATAATTGCTTAATTGAATTTAGCCCTACAAAGGGATCAGAAAGTTCCTGTGCTTAAAATTCTAAACTCTACTATGCATTTTGATCTCAGAAAATACAAATCCTTTACCTTACTTGCTCAAACCTGAAGATGAATATGTCAAAGCTGAGTTGATCAAACTACTGTTTTTGAAAATGAGTTCCTATTTCTCAAGAGGTATGCTAGCCCGACAACTCTAAAATGTTATGCCATTTTACTAGAAGTGTATTATATGCATCAACAGTACATACTCATTATTTTCAAAACAACTCTATAAAGCAACACTCTAGTCCTCAGATTGTCTCCCCACATGCATTCATACTTCCACTGGGATGTCCAAATCCAGAAATAATGAAGTGACAAAGGAGGGGAAAATGGGTATGTTGAAGGCATGGAATGAGGACAGTAAAGTAGAATACACCTTTGAGAATCCAGAAGATCAAAATATCAATGAGACACAAAAGCTACTTCATCTTGCTCTGTGAGTGCCATGGACTTGTCCATTCATCTACTCAGCTGTTCAGATCAAATTTTGACTCATCTCAACTCCTTAGCAGAATGCATCAGGACAACAAAGTTGTTGCTGTCCATTGCCTGCCTCAACCTCTTTCTGTGCACAGCAGGAGCTCCAAGGAAGCTTTGAGACACCACAGTCTGTAGTCCAATACAGTAAAATGAACTAACATGAATTTTATTTTCTGTTAGTACACCAGGATGCAAACTGGAGGGACTCAGGAGAGCTCCTACCATCAGCTACTCCAGACACAGAAGAAAGGTAAGACAAACAGAAATGTCAGTAACTGCATCAGCCACCACAGTTCAGATTTCATTTAAATTCTCATCTTAAGGTCAACAGAGAATGGAGCATGCAAATTCCAACAACTTTCTGATAGGTATCCAAGAGAAAAAGAAACAACAAGGACTGTGCTGTTGATCTTATTTTTACCTTTTCCTTCTGAACAGATAAAAATGTATTGCACCATTATTTTGTTTCCTGATTTGTCAGCTTCATTTGCCCTTCCAAAGCAAGGACAAGAGCTCTGGGCTCGACCAACAGAATGTCAACCTTCGCTTTCTGGGTCAGATGTTGTTTTGAAGCCTTGATAGGATCTGAGCACTAGCATAAAATTCCTCATTTCTTGAAGTTAAGAAACAATAGAGTTCTGGAATGAGGTAGCATTAGTTTAAATTGTCAAATATGCAACAGCGATTAAAAAAAAATAATGGTAGGAACAGAATCAACAGATTTGAAACAAATACTTCAGGCATTTCACACCCTAATTTTGCTGAGTTCCCCCATAAATTGTTACCATTGAACTTCTGTAGATAAAAATAATACCAAAGAACCTCTTCTGTGATCTTACAAGTACTTTAAGTAAAGTTGCTTTGAAAGTAGTCTAAGAAGTTAAATCTTAAAATTCATTCTTTCAGCTGGAGGAAAAAGAACTGGCAAATCTATGCAGGTAATTACTGTGGAAAAACAGCATATAATCTTTCTATGCAAATTCACTCTCCATTGTAAATAGCTTTCTAGTCTAATTCAGGACTCAACCCTTCCCCACCCATCTAAAATAAAACCACCTTTCATAAATACACTTTTCTCTAATGTGCTCCACAAGGTCAACAAACTCAAGCACTAGAAAAGCTGTTGGGATGATGCCTACACTAAAAAAATCCACCTCCAGAACTCTGCTCTCAAGGTGGTGGCGAGATCCTGTTCTTTCTTTGCTTTGGATAAGGCAGTAGTACACCTGAGATGCTGAAAGTAATTTTAGACTTATTTGGAATTTAGTAATTCCATTCAGAAGACTGGTTACAAATAGGAATTCAGTGCAAAGCAGGCTGAATATTAACCCCAAAAAGAACTTTCTTGAACATGAAAGCTTAACCCCAAGTAATTAAGGAGATGACCTGTAAGATACCCAAATGATGCAGACCGTAGGTGGTTTGACTACATTTAATAAATAATTCAGGAAGAGCCAAGCAAATTCAAGAAGCCTTTACACACCAGAAGCAAAAGTGGCTTGAAATGGTGAGTAACCTGATATCTACCTTCTCAGATTCCTGATGAACCTCCAAAAGACAGTGTACTAACTGGAAGACTGCCAAGTCTATAGGATGATTGTCAAGATTTGTCTCTACACACTGTAGGCTTGCACAAAGCTCCTATGCAATTTTTTTATTATTTTAAACTCATTTATTTGAATAGAACATTGTATCCACAGCATGTACCATTAAAAATGGAATCTGGTACCTCTTAAAGTCAATTAAACTTTCACACTGTCACAAAAGATGGGGGAGAAAGGAAACATCATTTTTTCCCCCTTTTTTGGGTGTAGGTTTTTATAAAAATGTTCTGGTACAGATCTATTTGCTGCTTTGAATTACAGGATACTTGTGCTCTGACAAACTCTCCAAGACGGTAGAGCAAATGCTAACTGAAAAGCATTATGCATGTGGATGCCCAGTATGAGAAAAAAAGACAGAGCTTCTGGCTTCATTGCTCAACTAAAACATGAAAGCAAAACACAGCAGTGGACTCTAACAAACAACTACTATTAGCATTCTGCATTTGTTTGGTTGGTTTTGAGTTCTTTCTCTCCAGTACATTTGAGTCAATTTTTCAAAGTTCAACTTGAAACTAACTGCTGTAAACAACATAACTGCCAGGTATGAGCTAACAGTTCTGTAGATGGTTAGTTGCAAGCAATTTAATAATCCCATGAACGACTTGAGGTGTGAGTCAGCAAAGATCACGAGCCCCAACTGCTAGTGGCAAGAGAAGAATTCAGTGCTCACAGGAAAAGATACCACGTTTTAGAATTTTTTACCTATTCCTTGTTGCTCAATTACTAATGATTTCATAAATCATCATAATCCTATTACA
Organism: Rhabdornis inornatus; assembly: GCA_013397075.1. Classification (NCBI taxonomy): domain Eukaryota; kingdom Metazoa; phylum Chordata; class Aves; order Passeriformes; family Rhabdornithidae; genus Rhabdornis; species Rhabdornis inornatus. The sequence goes on from VWZS01008597.1 coordinate 1,533,063, forward strand.
TTCTTAAATCAAGCATCTGATGCTACCTGAAACATCTGTCATAATATAATTCTCTTTAGGGAAGAAATTCCCAAACTTCAAAACCAGCAGTCATGGAGTGAAAGGATATACACTTTTCACACATTAGCATGTGTGAACAGCACATGCTAATAAAAAACAGATACTAAAATATCAGAATGCCAGAATATCAGAATATATTTATTTGTCTTTTTTTTTTTCAATTCTGAAGAGCATGGTCTTATACTGCAGATATTAGATCTCACTGATATATGATTAGACATAATACAAAATAGACAAAAACTTGTTAAAGGCATAAGACAGAATCCCATTGAGTTAATAATGTTTATTATTTTAATCTCTAGCAGCCATAAACCAGATAAGACAAACAGACTAAAAGAAGATCAAAACAGGGAAATTCCTAGGGAGAGATCCAGGTGACAAAAGTCGGACAATACTAGGAGGAGCTGGGCAAACCTTCTCCTTGCAAAATTTATGCCTGCAGTGTATACTTAGGAAAAAGATAGATGATCATTAAAAACATAGTTTTTGTCGCTGTCCCATCCATGTAAAGTTCTATGTTACCTATAAAGTTTGAAACACGTAAAAATCATGCATTCATTTTACACAAAACTCTGACTGGGCAAGACAAATGATTGACCCCCTTCACTGTCAATCTTAAGTATTTAATTTTTGTGCAAAATATTTACAAAGAGGGCTGAGAGCAGGCTGATATGTCTAAAAAGCAAAGTGTTATCAAGTGTTGGTATTTCTGAGGAAAACAGATTAGGAAAGCAACACTCTCTTCTCAGAGTAAGGGCAAGTTACAGCAAACCTTCTTTACTACGGCTTTTTTAGTATTATTAATTCGCTGTCACTCATCTTGTTATTTTTTCATTGAAAATGCCATCTTCTGCAAAACTTCATTTGCACAAAAAGACAATTATAGTTTTGCTGAATCACATGCAACTGGAGCTAATAACCATATTCTGCCATCAAACAGTACAGCCCATGCATTTCTGCAGATCACATGCTTCCACAAGCGTTCCAAACCAGAGGAAGAGACAAAACCAGCAATTGTTGCTAGCTTGTTTTATCTTTTAATGAGAAAAACTAGTGAAGACGGGGACCACTGCTTCCAAAACCAAATTTGTTGGCAAAAAGATTAAAAATGAAAAGGTTTTTATATCTTGAATCCTTTGATGTTCACAGTTAAAACACCAATCAAAAACTAAGAGCTGTAGATGATTTCAGGAACAAGGCAGTCTGCTTATCCAAGAAAGTCAGAGAAATTCCTTACAACTCATGCATAAACTGGCTCTAAACTAGGCATGGTATATCTGAAAGTGACTATGAAGATAAATCTGGCTAACTTGCAGCAACATGAAAAACTACCTAAAATGCATTATACAGCCACAGACACAGAAAAGATTTTTTTGTCAAAGAAGAACACCCCTTCTATACAAGAATTAAATTCTTGTAAATAAAAGATTAGAAATCATCAAAATCAGAAATCAAAGATAGGAATTAAAAAAACCCCAAACCAACACAAACAAATAAATCACTGGATTAAGTAAGACATGGATTAAAACAAGTATGAAGAACACCACAATTCTGTTCATGTGGAGTGTGTCACGAAGCTTAACTAAAATTACTTCTTACATGTTTTATGTAATGGGATTATTGGAATAGATAAGTTATATTAAAAGAGCAACTAAAAATGCACAGGTTATGAGAAATGCAAATAAAACTGCTCTTATTGGATCTCAGACTGGAAAAAAAGAAGAAAAAAAATGTTGTGCTTAGCTACTAAAGAGAGACCCTCAACTCTAGTATTGCCTCAAAATATGTTAATGGAGCTATCAACTCAATTCCAAATATTTTTATTGGTAAGAAAAAAAAAAAAAAGAAAGAAAATCACTTGAATCACTTTAATGCTGAAAGAATCTGAACCTTTTTTTTTAAATACTCACATCCTGACAGAAGAAGTCTTGTTCATAGGTGAATTCCTAATGCTAAGTTGTATTAGGATAGATTTTCAATGCTAAGCTTGAAATAGAAATGTAGTCCTTACAATAAGCCCCTATGCATATGGTAGGGCTTTACAAATCTTATCAAGTCAGAATATCACTGAAGACTGAAGCAGAACTTCTCACTGGCATGCACAGTTGTAGGTATTTTTAGAAAAAGGAGGTGAAGGCAGAAGGAGGTACAGAGAAGGATTCATCTATACAAAGCTGTCTTTGATGATAAGCAAACATCTATGTTGTAGGGGCATGTTAAAGATATGGATAAATTCTAGGTCACTGCTCTAGGGAGATCAAAAATTGAGCCTTACCCTATAAAAGCACACAGTATCATTCAAGTTCTGTTAGACTTGAATTTGATTCCTGTCAGTTTACCTTTTACTCTTAGAAGCTTCTTTGATGTACATGACAATCCATCAGGCAATTGGTCCTTTAGAAGCTAGAAATCCCTTCTTTGAAGCTTCAAGTGAAATAAATCAGCTGTCAAGCTTCATGAACTGTGTTTTTTCCCTAAATAGTTTTAAATGCCTGTTTAATGTCCAAACAATAAAATGTCTTTTCTTTGCTACGTTTAGGTTACAAGTAAAATGAATGTTGTCTTTGTTCTCAGTCACCTGATTTTAAATGCAAAACCGTATGTCTTGAAAAAAGTTATTGACCAAATATAAGACATACAGCTGAGATACTGCAGATTTAGTGTAAAAATATATATATACAATATAATTTTAACAGCCAAGAAATAATATGTAGCATGCCAAAGAGTACAATGCACACCATGTCTCTTTCCATGCTGGACACACCTGAAGAATGCATGCAGTTTTATAACTGAGTAGCAGCAGTTCAGTGATTTCACTCCCCTACTTTTAATTGTCAGTGAAATTAAAGCTCCCCTCCCATCCCCTGCCAGAAGTTAGTGGAAGACTGTGATCAAATACCAATTATCTTTGATGACAGTTTTCTGACTACCACAATGTTGTAGGGTGAGGATGAGGCAAACCTTGCGAGAGAGAACAAGCAGTTCAGACCTTCCGTCCAATGACTCAGTCAGGAAAATAAAAAAGAAAAGACTAAATCTGAGTTTCCTCTCTGCATTACATAGAATTTCTTAAAAAAATACCAACAAGTCCTACATTCCCTCTCGTACTGCCAAATTATTTATTTTTAGAAGCCACTACTCTTTAAGAACCATCTTACTTCCTCTCAGATGTTTTAGGAGACACATGGGGGCCATGTGGTATGTAAGACTTATGATACTGAATTTAGCCTTTCTGAACATGGATTATAATCCAAATTTCTTACCAGTGGGGGTTAAAGCACTCCAGCTGCTGTGCTACTGTATAAAAACCTCACAACTACAGCAATGCCTTGCAGTAAAGAGTGGCTGAATTTCTGAACCCTGGAAACATTTCCAGGATTAGTCTGCTGACGGAAGAGTATTTTGATGATATTAAAGAGGCTTACATTCAAGACAAGTTGAGCTGTTCAGTTTTGCAAATGCAAGATTTCTGCGTGTGTACAGAGACAAAACACTAAGCAGCTAGTAAATTTTACTGGAAAAGTTAAGACAACCATATACTTAGGAATGCACAAGTTGTAATGAACATATTCTTCTTTTTAGACCTTTAAATACTTCCTGTGTCTTACTAGGCACTTAGGTGGTTTTTGCAGACTGATGTAACATCACAGAAAACTTGTATATCTTTTAGTAACCCACTGAAAACTGACAAACATAAAAGTAGCAGCAGAATTTAGTGGATTCACAGTTGACTCAGCTGACAAAAGCACCACTGAATACTTTCTCTTACATCTGCTAAAATCAAGCTATGCCATGAATACACAGTTTTTTGACATGTATTTTTAAAGTTTTGCATGGTTTCTATTTATTGAAATTTTTCTATTTTTGTGACATGAACTATTAAAAAACAACTGTGAACTGCCCCACTTGTATTTCTGATAACATGCTATAAGAAATTATAAAAATGTTGCTGCCAGCAAAGCAAAGAGAGTACTTACCAATATTAATTTCATCATCAGTTTCAGCATCTCCAATACACTCAAACTGAAAATCTTGTAAAGACTGTGAAAACTTTTGTACTGCCATGGATAAATCTAGAATTCAAGAAAAAAAAAACAAATCAGAATTACTCAACTAGAACTACACTGGAGCAAGGCATCATGCATTTCTGTATTAAGTATTTTTTCCTGTTTACGAAGTTTCCCCTCTAGCATCTTTTTTGGACATTAACCTCATTTTAAAATCACCATCACCATTTCAAAATCAAATACCTGAGATATCCTAGGCACCTACAAAACATGCTGATGCAAGATTTCAAACATTAATACATGTATCACATTAACAATTAAGAACTTTTATACATCTTGAAAAACAAGAAATTAGAATAAGAAATTATTTTCTAGTGATAAATTGCATATGTAAATAGACCACTCTTTAAAATAAAGCTCATGACAGTTTTTTTTTCATTGCCATTATCAAAATAATTGCATTCTGATTATTCTCATATACCACACTGTATAATGTTTTAGTGCAAAACCCTTATAAAAAGAAATTGAAGAGAAAAAAAAACCCGACAAGTGCTTGCCAATCAACATGGTAATCCATGGATTATGAGCACTATTTTCAGTGAATTTCACAAAGCAATCCGAACTTTATAGTGCAGAATTTCATTATAATTGTACATTAAAAAATTACAGAATATCAAGCACATAAATCTGTTCTCTTCTTTTCTTTATTTAGAAGCACTAATGGCACATGGAGAGATGAATGTGATAATGAGTGGACTTGGTCAAGACTTAAAAACACCACCACTCCAGATGAGCCCAGAAAACCAACAACAATAATTTGCGTCCTAAAGGCTGTATCTATGGAATCTATTTTGGTGCTAGGAAAATTGACAATTAAGATTCTGACATCTGCTAAATCTAAGAAAAAATCATGGTAAGCGTAAGTTATAAATGAAGGCAAAGACAAATTCTGTTTCAAAAGTATCACATATCTTGGGGATGGTGGAAAGCTATCTGGACATGATCCTGGGCAACTGGCCCTGCTTGAGCCAGACAGTTGGACCAGATGACTTCCAAGGGTCCCTTCCAACCTCAGTCATTTTGTGATTCTGTGATTTTTTTACTCTATGTTATCCTAAAGCCATAAATACTCATTCAGTCAATGCTGGACACAAAATTAAGAGAGTTAACCTTCTTCCAGGCAGGAATAAAACCTAACATATAAATACAAAAATTAGCCTAATATCCTAAACCAACACACAAACAACTCCCATACACACAAATCATCATTTAAATCTGAGTGATCTCCAACGGTAAGAACCATTCCACTATACCAAATAAGAATTGAAATATGATTGAAATAAAGATTTCAAACACCTCCAAACAAAAATACAGAAAATAAGATGACTGCTTTTTTAAAATTTTAATTAAAGGTAATCACTATCAAGCAAGAGAATCCCTTCTTGGATTTTGCATGGCCCAGAATTTACCCCATGCCTGTTCCTTTTGTATTTTTATAGCTATAGAGTACATCAATCCAAAAAGAGATCCATCATCTTTAGACAATGCAGACATGAACAGATTCTTTTTCTTCTACTAGTAGGGAATTCTGTATGCATATCTGATAAATAACAAAGATGTAAAGAACTGGGTAAACAAATTCTATTTCTTTTTTATAAAGCACATGGAAAACAGGAAAGAATGGTACCCAAATTCATGCTGCGCATGAAGATTATATTATTAAGTGTATTAACAAATTGAATGCTAAACAAAAAAGTATTTCCTACTGTTTGTATAGATATAAACAAAATAATCTTTACAAGATGAAGCACTGTGTTTTATGCAAACACAGCATCTTTCATAGTTAAGTAAATGATTGTTCTACACTTGTTAGAAAGATCTAAACTTGAATTTGTTCAGAGCAGTATATTTTAAGTATAAAGGGAAGAAACACAGTTTTATTATTCACTCTTTCACAAGTTACTACACTGAATCCCAAACCCTAAAAATAATGCTATATGGCAACTAAAAAATTGCTGTATAGCAACCGATGCCAAAAGGAATTACATGGCCTTAAGGTAATCGAATGAAAAAGTTCCTATATTGCAAGTACACTGGAATGTAAACCTTAACTCTTGCTAATAGGAATGCAGATTTATTTCCTTTGGACAATCTAATAACTGCCCATGATGAACAGCATCTCTGTGAATGTGAAAGGAAATGAGGGAGCATCGGCTCTCCTCTATCATTCTCCCACATATGCAGGGTTTGGTGGAACAAATGTCAAAGTAAAGGAAAATAAATGTTAAAAATACCAAAGGTGGAGTCTCCATTTCATACCCTGGATTACTGATATATGATGCCAATCTTTCTTTCACTGTGTCAGCAAATCAGACACAGCTTATACATTTTGAACCCGAAGAAGGCATGTTTAACCTAGCTCAGAAATAGTGGGTATGAAGAATTAAGAAGCTTATTAGATAACTTGATAAAGTTATCTAATCATCTTATCATGCAGCAAAATACCATTTAGAGATATCTGCCTCTATATGAGGCCTTTCCTAATACCTTGAGAGTAATAGACGGTATCATAATAAGATTAAAGCTGTTCAATGTAGCAAAGAATAAAGGTCAGATGTTTCCTGTAACACTCATTTACAAGTTCTGTACAAAGTTAATCTAACCTGAAAAGATAAAAAAATATTATTCTACAGAAATTTCCAGCTGACTTGGACAGCTTCCTAAAGCCTGAAATAGGAGTTGCTCTCTAAGACTCTGACATTGCAGCTGAATCACCAACATTGGACTAAGCGGTGCTACTTGATTGTATTTATCACTTTCTTAGGAGCATCATCACTTTAATTGATTATAAAATTATAAACCCAGTCACAGAATGGAGCAGCAGTGCAGTAAGATTATTTTTTCTAAAAGATACCAAGATTCAAAACTGAATTAAAACAGTTTAAAGAGCAATTGTCTCCAATCAGGAAGAGGCATGATGGACAAAAAAATGAAAAGAGCAGATAGAGTAGAGATCTCACCCAGTCTTACAAGATGTTATTTATCACTGTAAAAGTCTTAATTACCCAAAGTCTTAATGTCACTGAGAGTCCTCAATGCATACTGCTGCTTCCAGAAGGGAGGTAATCACCACACAAACCACCTTTTTAGAATCTGTGGCATTATTCAGAGTTCTCCTATTCAGCAAGTACATTGTAAAGTCATGTCCCTCATTTCATTGAATCCACATGAACTAGGACATTCACTTAGCTCAGGGTAGAAATTTTCTCTCAAGAAGAGACAACTGATCTTCTAAGTTACTATGAAAAGCTCACCAGCTTTATTGACTGGCAATACAAGTCTATCATCCAGGGAAGGATGGCTGCTTGAAAGTCTCAATGAACTCATAAATATTGTTGCCCCTGCTCTTCTGCAGGCACTCAAATGAAGTAATCTCTCTGGGTGCCAGCAGAAGAGTGAAAATGCAACCTGATAACCCTCATTTTTCAGAGAGGCAGCTCTGTCTCTGTTAACATGTATTTTCTGAGAGTACTCATCTCTACCATTTATTCCCTGCTTTCTCCAGTTTCAAAGAAGGATTCAGTTCCATTTTGCAGTGAGGCACATAGTCAAGAGTAGCCATCTACACACTACATACTGCCAGTGCAAGGAGATAACTGTGACAGAGTTGCCAGTTTTAGTCAAGGTTGGAGCAAGTCAACTGGCCAACAGGATTTTTTTTGTGGTGGAGCTGACAGAGGAGGTGCTAAAGAAGCTACCACACTGTGACCAGAAATAATAAAAGGATAACTACAACAAAACTTAACCACAACAAAGTAATACAACACCAGTATTGCATATGGGTACATACAATACCAACCATCAGTATCATAATGATAATGAAAGAATAATAAAAGTCATCATCCATTCAGGAAAGTCACCGAGGAATCATGAAATGCACTACTCTATTGCACTTCTCCCTGAAGTTTTATATATTTGATTAATCTACTTAACACATATAAAAAAAAAAAAAGCAAAAAATGCTCTGGATTATTCTAGAAGGCAGGTTTATTTAAGACTCACTTTCTTTGAAATTTCCAAAGAGATGTATGTAATATGAACTGTAATATATTAACTTATTTTAGGTATCAGGGCCTTACAGCTGAATAAAGGATGATAAACGGATGATCCAAACCCTCTGTATTACCAGAATTGTTCTTCCACTTTCTTGTCCTGAATTTTTTAAACAGATTATAAAATAATTTATTATATAGAGTCTTGAGGAGGAAGAGAGAAAAATACATTGCAACAATGTGATGAAATGATGGATGCTGTTTCCCGAACAATGAAAAAACAAGTGTGTGCTTTGGCATGGCACAGCCTGTCACAACAAGGACAAAGTCCTATAGATATAGACACTTGACAAGATTTCCACAAGTTGGTAAGCACAATGAATTTTTTTATTGGGCTGGGTAGGTTGTAATTTGTTTGGTTTTGCCAGTCTGGTATCTGGAAGAACAGCAGAAAGTCCAAACTTTTGATAGGGATCAATCAGTCTCCAAAGGCAGAAACTTTGGAGCACTTGCAGAGGACTCATATCCCTACCTTAGCAGCAGCCTGCAAGAAAGTGTTCTCAGCAAACACATCAAAGCCAAAGTCTGTCCACTTGTTTGCTTACAAAGATGACTTCATTAGCAAATGGAGTTCCAATAACCAATGTTCTTCCTGACTGATGTCAATCATCCTGGGAAAGCTTGGTATCATTCACTGGGTTAATAAAGAAAAACAGCAGTTGAAACCTAGTGAGAAGATTAAACATGCTTAAATGAACTCCTGAGCACCAGCTGGAATGCAGTAAATGGGACTTCAAACAACAGACACTCTGGCTAATACAGTAACAGCAACATATCTGGCCATCTGACACAAAGCTAGTTATTATTCCATGGCTTCAAAGACAGCAGAAGCAAAGGGGTGATGATTGACCTAGCAGGATATTAGAGGCAATCCTTCAGTCAGCTGAATTTCAGGACAGCTGAAGACTGGAAAGGAGACCACGTACAGTCACCTTTGGTGTTTCAAGCCTTTGGGGCAGTATGAGTCCACTACCAGATATGAATAGATGCATTGTGGTTCTCTGCTTGATGAGATACCCCATTTGGTCATGCACTGACTTACAAGTTTATTAAAACCCAAGCTAGTCAGCAAAACTCAGCATTAAGGCATTGTATTATGTGGATAAAACACAGTAGAAATTGAACACTACTGCCAGAGTACTTGATAAAACAGCATGCTAAAATGCAGAGAAACATTTATCTAGTCCATTGATTTCCACTCCTCAGTACCTGAAAATGAGTCATTATGATTATTTTTAAATTGTTGTACAAATAGATTTATTTTCTTGATTTATTTCTTAACCAACTCGCATTCTATAAAAATTATTCAGGCTAAGTTATCTAAACACTTGAAAAAGCAGTTTTTGTATGAGAGACATTATTATTATGAAACAGCAGCTATGAGCATGGTTTGCAGTATTCTTACCACACTAAATGACAGAAGCAAGGAAGCATTTAAAAATTCATAAAAGTGGAAAAAGGGGCTTTTGGTATTACAAATACGAATCTGTAAAACACTGTTTATTCAGGAAAATGCTTTTGAGATACGTCTCCTTAAATAGTTCATGACATGCTCTTCTATAGCGAAGATGAACAGGGAACTTCCTTGGCTTCGTTATTTTATGAGGGAATGAGCTTCAAGGATGTGAACTGTATCAACAGCCAGAAATAAGCTGGAGAAACAAGAACACCCCACTGAGAAGCACTGAACTTCAACAGCTTCTGTGTTTGCTACAGTCAATTTGATTGTAAGTAGAACATGTCACAGTGGGATATCTTTTTCCACACCATAGACTGTAAACACAGAAGCTGGCAGTACAATTACATCTAGGCAATATGAATGATTAAGCAGTTAAAAGCAGTGATCATACAAGATTGTTTATATCACTACTATATTTCAAATTTCTTCCTAGCTTAAGGGCTTTCTCATTAAAACTTCCAGCTTCACAGTAGTAGGTCCTAATTCAGAGAAATGCATCAAAATGCATTTTCTTTGCAATTTTTGCCTTCCCACTCTTCAGTGCTCATTACTAATTTAAAAAGAAAAATAAATTATTGCCAATTGTTTTCGGTAATTATCACATTTAGAAAATCTTCCTACTCATAACATATACAGTAGCGGGTCAGCACAAATAAGGGGACCTAAAAATGTCTTACAAATCAGCCCAAAGCAGCAATCCTGAGCCTGGGAATGTTGGCACGTATGCCGGTAATACAATTAATTCTTTCAACTGCATATGAAAATAATTCTGGGGTTTGCTGCCAGAACAGGTAATCCCAATTTAATAAAACATCACCGCCATAACATGTCCAGATCATCTACAGTTAGAGAGCAATTTACAGTGCACGGTAACATGCCTTCTAAACGCTGACAAAAAGATCTGTTTAGTCAGCTGATGCAGCTACTGATGTCTTTGGTTTCATGGCTTTCTACTGGAAGAAACTTTGGTTTCAGGGTTTTTTACTGGAGTCCTTCCCTTGCATGGAATATTTTCCATGGTATTTCTATTTTTAGAAGTCTATTTGATGAAATTATTTACACACACTTGTTATTCTTTACTTCTCAGCTGAGTTAATTTCTGGATCATATTAGCTTTTCTGATTGTCTAAGAAAAAATGAGACAAAAGGAAGAAAAAAACCCTCTCCTCTTATGAGTGACCACATTTTATCCAAACTTCTGCAGAAGAATTCAATCTGGCAAAACAGGCTGGCACAGTGTAGAGACTATACAAGGGTGGATGGAGCTAATGCTGGCCACTTGCCACAATGCTTTTTAAAGAATCCACAAGAAAACACCACTAGGGAATAGAGAATCGAGTGTCTAGTGCCAGAGATTTTGCAGCTCTAGGGCCACTGCTCTGTATTGACACAGTCTTTCATTGTTGCTCTCAATAAACTCTTTATCCCCTTTATTTGCCAGCTTCATCAGTGCATATTCTTCACCAACTTGCTATTCATGGAACAATAATAAGCAACTAAAACAAACAACTCTCTACCAACTCCCTACCCCTACAATCCCACATTACTTTTTTACCTTAGGCTCTATACTTTGCTCTTAATTTCAGGGAAGCTAATTTCTTCCCACAATCTCCAGGGAAAGGACATCAGGAGAATATGTCAACATGTAGCCCATGCATTGCCGCATTCCTCTGGGGTTACATAAGGCACTGAAATTTTTCAGCGTCGTTCTCTTACTCACGAATATTTCCATGAGAAAAATGCACAATTTACTTTCCCATTCTAGAAAGTACTGAGAAATTCCCTTGATCAAATGCAACAAAATCCCCACCTTCTTAACACTATGAGGCAAGAGCTACTGGAAAGTCTGTATGTTCTATAAACTTCATAGCTATTCATACCAACACTGTTCTGTCACAACTTCCTTATGTTAGACACTTGTGCAGTACTTTCGATATTCTTAGTACTTCTCTACAATGAGGAACTAAGTCTAATACAGTCTTGAGGACACTCCAAGAACACAACACTAATGTTTAATGGGAGGCGGATTTTTATGCCACATTTGCATGTTTACTTGATAGAAAACATTAAAACTTCCCTGAAAAAAATAACTGTCTAACCAAATAATAATGTACAGAAAAAAGACAATATTGATAATATTCCATCCCTCTTTTCACTACTCCTCTCCTTACCCTCACTCACTTTGTGTGTAGATGTGGAAAACTAACCTTATTCACCTAATCAGCACAGAAAGAAATGAATGAAAATAAATTTTGTTTAGTATGCAAAAGCTGTAAAGTCTATAAAATTACTAACTTGTTTTGACTTTGCCTAATCGTAAATACATTAAATAATACAAATGCATCTAAAAATGTATTCCCTTAATGTGGAGGACTCCATACAGTACATACTGCTCATCTGCTTCTCTGAAGTTAAAGCATGTATGTAACTTCATAGCTCTTTCTCATATTAAGTGATGTCATTTCGTTTCGATACTCCCACATTCTTGTATTTTATTTCTCATTACCTCATTCTTACAAAATCGTTTCTCAATATTTTAGTTTATAAGACTGTTTAACGATACTGCTGCATTTGATTAGAAAACAAGCTGACTTTGCCGGGAATTATCAGGGTCTAAACCTTTCAATCATCAAACCATATTCACGGAATTACACTTTACAAGTGACTAATCACATGGTACAAGGTAGAACAGAAAATTTTCCTTTGCCATCACTGCAATTTTTTACAGTCTTTTTCCACAAATATGGCTAGAACTTTCAGAAAGCATCTGGTTTCCTTTTACTTCTGAAATTGTAAAGATTGGTGAAGGGTATAACTTAGTACTATTTCTAGCATATTATTATATTTTTCTAAATTATATTCAACCAAAACATTTCTATACAATGACAGTTTTGCTTATATGCTTATTTTCATCCCGCATGCTTTTTGACCAAGATCCAATGTAAAGGCTTGAAATATTCCAACACTACTTCTGTTTTGGAGAAAAATAAATCTTAGAAAACAGGCATATTTTCCTGCCTTTTTTTCCATTCTTAAATAACTGAATATCATTACTAACTCATCTGCACTCTCAGTACTTTTTTTCCATGTCTGTTGATAAAACTACTCCATAGGTCTCTATCAGGAAGGTCTCAAAGATTCCTAAATTTTCTTCCCTGCAAACTTGCTTTGACCCTCAACATACTTTCTCTTGCTCCTTCTGGGGATTTCAAATGCTCTTTCATGATCTTCCACGTTCTTCCCCCACCCCATGGATGTTTATTTCCCAGAACAGTGTCAGACTTTTCCAGGGAGTTGGGTCCACATTCCAGTATTCTCCCCCCAGACTCTTCCAATGAAACATGGTTTATCAGGCATGCTACGTCATTTCTCACTCCTCCTGGCACATCCCAGCAACACTCAGCAGGCAGAGAAGCACCACAAAAAAGAGGACAAAGAAACTAAGAGCAGATGCTGCCAGGGGTTGAAAAAGCAGAGGGTGATTTCCTGTCTGGCAGCTAGGGAGTTGCCAGAAAAAACATGGGAATTCCCAGATTCCTAGTGCAATGTAAGATATTGGTGCATCAAATGATCTTACAGTAGTACTTGAAAAGACATTTTTCTCTATTTGTTCTTAATCTTACCATGCATGCAAAGAATTTTTAAAAAATACATGTGCCTATTTGCAGACAAAGAAATATACAGTATAATATCAGAATATAATTAAACCCTATGCTGCAACATTCTTAAGGAGCCAGAGTTCTGACTATCTGACCAAGATCAGTTCTGCCAGTTCAGTGCTGTGCACATGTAGAATGAGATACAATATCCCCACTACTACCCCTACTCAAATATCTATCCAGAGGAAAAAACAAAAAATAGGATAATTTCTGGTATGAACAGGGAGCTCTAAGAAGCTGCTTCTATGCAACCAAAAATAAATCACTGCAGCAATTATCATGCAGATCCTCAGCTGTAAAAAATTCTGCAATATATCTTTAAATGCTTTTATGTTCCATGATTTTTACATTAAGTAGATTTCCCTATTATGTGAAAAGAGCTGCTCAAAAGAGGATCAGTCCCACTGGCCTGTGCTGGATGGCGGGGGAGGGATGAAAGGAATGAAAGCAGTTATCAAGGCATTTGTAAGTAGTGAGCTCTTGGAACAACATTAGAGTTGAGGGTCATGGGAAACAGAAGCATTGCTCACCCTTCTTCCTGGCAAAGTTTTCTGAGCTTGGGCAACAAAGTAAAATGTGTTGTAAGACCAGAAGGAGGAGGAGAGGGGAAAAAATTAAAATGTGTATATTTAGCTTATTTAAAAAAGAAGAAAACACTACCACTTGGCTTTAAAGGAAATGAAACACTTTCCATATGAAATGGAAAGTGTTCGGGCTCTTAAAGCTCAGGAATACAATGCTTGATTAGATCCTTTTGATCAGACAAGTAATATCACAGTCACATGTACTTCAGTACTGCACTTAACATGGGTGGGGGTGTGAGAGTTCCAACGCACATACACAGATGTAACATTTGTTTAAAGAGTCAGATATGGACTTCCACATATGGAGGATAGAACTGAGATTCCTAATCAAGCAGGACTTTGTTCAGTGATGTTAAATGTCACTAAACGTCTTGACCAAATTTGGCCTAAAGGCAGTTTTTTTCCATTCAGTCTTCCATACAGCCAGAGCACTACTACACACTGCTTAGCTACTTCCCACTATTTAGAGAGAATGGATACTAAACACATCAGTTTCATACAGCAAACAAGCTTTACATGCTAGTTTGAACTGACCTCTACCTTTAAAATATGAAAGCAATTCACAAAAATGCAGAGACGAGAGCCATGAAAGCACTTAAAAGCCTTTTAAAGATACATTTTTGAGGGTTTAAATTAAATAACTTGCAGTATCATAAATTAAAAAAACTGTTACCAAAATACATATATTCTAATAATGGGGGGAACAAATATCAGCCAAATGAAATATGCTTCATTAACTAATGAAACACACAACTACAAATCAGTTTTACCAGGTGAGCTCCTGCTTAAACAAGTCAGAATTAAGTGTTCCCACGGAGTTTGGGGTTAACTCCAATTTGCATGAGACTATTTCCTGAACACTTATAGTTTTTGCATTTTACTTTCCAGATTTATTGCATTCAGCCAGAGAGAATAAGAAATAACCCCTGTAAAAGCAGTATTCATATGATGTTTCTTTCTATGTATAAAGCTATTTCAAAGAACAGGATCTTTGTTAAAAAAAAAGAAAATAGAGAAATAGCACTCATATTCATTTTGCTGGATTTTTTACTTAACTTCTCAGACAAAAATAAAGAATTTGAATGGCTTTCAGCAGAAGTCTTTCTAGTTTTTCTTAAGTCAACTAACTTGTAAGAAGGACCGACTAGCCTTCTACATAGTTCATGTACCACTTTTTTCAAGTTTTAATTCTCTGGAATTTTGTTCTACTTTCCTGTCACAAAAAGATTTAGGAACATATGAAAACATCCTCTTGTTATCTTCCTGGCAGAGTGATACCCTTTAATTAATAATCTTAGCATCCATTAGTCCTAGTAGTGTTTATATTATTGCATGTGTAATGAGTTCTGAACTAACTACTATCACGAACAAATGAGAACTTGTCATTAAATAGATACATAATAACTGGGTTGTTTTACTACTCTACACTCAGGCGTGGTCAAGAAACATTAAATACTAGTATTTATTTGAAACTGGGGGAAAAGAGAAACATTATTGATGCCACTCCATCAAGTCACGAGAGACCTGCAATTAAAAAAAACCATACACAGATTTTGTCTCACTCCTTAACACTGTCTGTTGATATCAAAGGTACAGGGAATTGAGGCAAAGATAAATGGTAAGCGAACAGCAAGAATACCCTGTTTAAAGAAATGCACACACAGCAATCTGCCTGAAAGGGATAACTGGGGAGAAACAAGAGTTCTACAAAATGACAAGCAGTACAGAAATGATGGTTGTTTCCAAAGTGAAAACAAAAGGCTACCTAACAGAGCAAGAAGCAAGCTCAAAACAAAGCAAGATGATGCTTTTTCTTAACATTCGTAGTTAAATAATGAATCTCAGTATAACCGGATACTTTGGATATTAAAAATTTATGTGAGCTCAAGAAAGGACTATGCAAGTTCACAGAAGAAAAATCCACTGAGAGCCATCAAAGAAATAACTAACCCCTTGCTCAGGAAATCTTCAAGCCCCAAATCACTGGAAGCACTGGAAGCCTCACTACATTCGGCCTGCTGTTTTTCTCTGCCTTAGACAGTCAGTGCCATGCGTGAGAGAAAAACAGAACCCATAGCACAGCAGTCACCCATATCTAGAGACAGGATGTAACACCAGATGAACTTCATGTCCAACCCTGCACAGTTGTGCTTATGCTCTTTGTAGGAAGATTTGGACACATGTTTTGTAATTGCTTCAATGCCTCAAGACAGCATTAGCTGATCACCAACACCTGCTAGCAGGAGGTTATCACTCAGGGATGAGCTAATGCACCACTTCTTTAGCCCTCTTTTAAAGCCCTCTTCAGCCACCTATCCAGGGTCATCTGTTTGAGCAGCAGGCAACAACAGGAGAAGGAGCTGAGTTCACACTGAAAAAGTAAGGACCATGAAAATGTTCTGTCTTCCCAGCTGAACCACAAGGAGATATTCTCCAGTGTATGAGCAATGACAAGTAGATGGAAGCTTCAATTATCTTCAATTGCTCCACAGCCAGAGGATGTGTGCCATTACACCTTTAGTTTTATTACAAGGCTGTAATTCTTCCAGCAAGGACTTGTTTAGTGTTTTGTACTGTGAAGTAAACTAAATATAACTTTTTACAGTAAAAATAACTTCATTAATAAATAAATAGCTCACAAAAAGTTGATCTACCAAGGCCAAACAGCTTCAATGAAGACTGATTATAAAGCTTAATTCCTTGCACATGTATATTATCTTCACCCTTCTTCAAAAATTTTCCAAACTTATTCTTAGTATGAGGGAAACCACTATGTGAACAACTATTGCATGATTCTTTTTTTTTGCTCAGGGTTCAGTACTGCTCTTTCCTTCTCCCATTATTTCTCACTGCCTAGGATCCAAGTCCAGTAACACACACACAGAATTATCTCAGCCTTCAAGCAATCCAAGCCTAGAAAAAATAAAAGTATGTTTTTATTTCATATCCAGCTCCATTACCCTATTTAACAGATGGAAATGCTGAAAGCAAGACTGCCTAAGGCCACACACCCCAAACTGGTAATTAGGCAAGCCCTTGTAGTTCCCTAGTCCTTGCCCATTATTCCAGATGCCATTCTGTCAGGCCAGAAGATGTTAACCAGAGCTGCAAACAACGCAACTTCTCTCACTTCCCTGTCACCACAAAATCTGCAACTTCTTTCTTCCAAGGGGGCACAATTTTGAAAAATTATTTTATGTTAAAAGGAGCAAAGAAAATGCTAATTTCATTAAAATAATAATAGAAAAACAAATAAGCAGCACAACATTGATTTGATCCATTTAATGCAGCCCTTACAGAAGGCCTGGCTACTGCAGCTACAGCAGTTAGTGCTCTCTGTTTCAACTCAGTCTCTATGAAAATGAAGAACACCCGACACACAAATATGCCTACTTTCTTAGCAGTCATTTGCTAAACTTTAGTTCAGGCATCTTAAAAAAAAAAAAATAAAAAAGAGAGAGAGAAACAAAATTACGAAATTTGACAGAAATATTAAGGTTTGCACAATTAAACCGTGATGTTTCCAAATCAGAAGATTTTACATTTACACTAATATAGGATTTTTGCAGATACAATGTTTCCATCCATTTTCAGGGGCTGCAGGATGTTATTTCTCTTTCTCAAAAAATATATAAATTTCTACCAATTCAAATTAATTGCAACTATGATTTTTAATCTAACTTCATCACAGCTGCATCTCAAGAATCAGTATCTGAAATAAAACTGAAGACCAAGGAAAGAAAGTGTTTCTTTGCACAAAAGTTCTAGAAGAAGTCTATATAGCTTTTCACCAAGAAAAATGGGAAAAAAAAATATTCTTTAAAGATACAAAAACAGCCGGTAACAAAGCTTTTGGAAAATACCTATCCCTCTTGTTTCCATACACAATGGAAAAGTCAATAACAAGTAAATCAGTCAATAATTCGCTGAGAGAAGGAAGAAAAAAAATAGAAACACTTTGAGTCTGAATCAGTTATATTATTCATAAAGGAAAATTTGGTGTTTAACCCTAGAACTGTATTTTTATCCAAAGACTGACTGCAGAATGTCCCCGACCTCACTTTAACATCATTTTCCCTCAAGTATGCTGCAAGAAATTGCACTTGGAGGACCAGCTTTTCATGGCTCACAGTTTGTTGGCTAGCTGGATTTCCATTCCATCACAGCCTCCTCCTCTCCCTTTTCTCAATGAAAGGAGTTGTAGACTTATTTCAAATGCCCAGCAGCACTTAACATACAGCTTCCTTAGACACAATTTAATACAAGTGGGAACTTTTCCATGAAAGTATACCTTTCAAAAACCATGGGAATTCTTAGCAAGCATAAAACCAAGCAAGTTCTGTTACTGGACATAATTCTGAAATCATTGATTCCTTTCAAAATGGAACTGGAATTCTCTGTAAAGTGAAAAGTTTCAGTCTAGACAATATTTGCTATTTACAATGAACAATACGAATCAAACAAACAGAGCACAAACACGGTCGTTTGGATTTTGGACACTGCCTCCCAAATGCAGAATTTTTGTTTTCTTTCTGTGAGCATGTAAAATGCTTAACTGCAATAGATGGTCCTCTCAGAGCTCCATGTCTGTTGACTGTAATCCTTTTTCATCAGCAGATGAACACGTATATAAACATGAATCAATGAAGAGACTCTGAATTACTCAAGAGAATTAATTTAACAGCCAAGCAAAACACCTTCCTCCCCAAACATTCATGTTAGCTTCCCTGACATAAGCAAACAGAGCACATTAAAATATTGGCTGCAAGAGGAGGAAAACATGGCACTAACTAGCTGGGGGAGGAGGTAGGGATGGGTGTTTGTTATTTTTAATTCTTTTATTTAAAATTCAGCCACCAATAAGCAGATGGTTTTGCAGATATCTACAGGTCTAACATGCAGGGCAATACATAGTTTCTCCAAAGTCAATTCTATTTTGTGTATTGTATCTGAATTAAGCACGTCCAATCTATACATGGTTAAGAGATCATAATGACTCCTGCTGACTCAATAGCTCAGCTATTAAGGATTCTGATCCTCTGGCTCCCTAAACATACAATAGCATCTCTTATCAAGCCAAATATTCACAAAGACAGGCTTGCTAAATCCTTTTACAAGCACCTTCCAAACAAAACAATACTCCTGGGATCCACTCTGCACAGACAAGAACCCAGAACACCGATATAATCAGAGCTCCCTCTATGCTAGCTGGTCACACTCATTACTTAATGACCAAAGAGCTAGCAAATTTAACTTTGATATCCTACTCTCAAGCTAAATATATAAATTAATCCTGTGTATTCTGCTGTTAATGCGCATAATGACTGAAAATAAAATTTTTAAAAATCACTGTGAAATATTAATTATAAACTGGGTAAAGACAAGTAAAGACTGCTCTCAAAATTATTGTGGGAAAGAGTAACTATAAATATGCTTGAGAGAACCAACATGAAGTTTGACATAAATAACCTCATCGAGAATTATTTTCCTATTGGATTTGGAGGTCGCCAAAATATGCACACAGTTACTTAGAAATAGAACACCAACTAAGTCAAACAAAAATAAGGACTTACAGTGCCAGTTTTTCAGTAATGACACTCAAGGTGCCTATTTTTATTTTTTTTTTTTGTGCTAATCCTTCCTCCTGCTGTTTCTAACATGAAAAATGAAACTTCTCTTCCCTCAAAGAAAAACAAAATCCAATAATAAACCATCAAAAGTTCAGTCTTAGCAAGAAAATTTAGTAAAGGTTTCAGCTTAAGAAGTCTCCTTAACTGAATTACCCAAGTGGCTAAAAGATTATGCAGCTGCTAACTTCACTAGTTGGTATATAGCTTCCCATTAAATATACCTAAAAAATCATTTTATAATTTGTGGGTTTGTCCTACCGCATGAAAAAAAAGAACATGTTTCTGGATGTGCATAATAGTCAGATTCTGTTTTTTATCATCTCTCCACAGATAAGCAACACCTCGAGGTGCTTGCACAACAGCTTTTTGAGTGAAATGTATTTCTGAAAAGATCACATTCCATTGAGAATTCAAGAGCTCTTATATACTCTAAAAATATCATATGCTCTTTTATACTTCTGAAAATATCATTAGCAACCTACATAATCCTCATAATATTTTACAGTCCGTACAAATATTTTCATTTAAAGATCAAGGTAGGCAGTAGTAGAGCTGTAAGGAAGGTAGCAGAAAACTCTTCTCTTAGCTTCAGTCTTGCTAAGTACTGAACTCAGCAAAGTGCATATTCCAGCTGTGTAAAGTATTTATCTTGAAAGAAACACAAGAGGATGTGGGCTTTAAGCCAGTAAAATACTCAGTCATCTGGAATATCACAGGATAGACCAACCAAACTGATTTCACAACTGCCAGGGCATGAAGGCAGCAACAAGTACTTAAATCAGTTGCCACAGCTTTTTATAACAGAATTGAACTTTAGTAGATTTTTTGTATTAACACTTATTTTTCCTGCCAAATAATTCCTTTTTGAATCTCCAAGGAGTCTCACTATTTATCAGAGCCATCATAAAATCTGGAGATCAAATTGGAAAAAGGGTGTTAACACTGAGTAACATATTTTGCTGCTGATACATGTATTCATAATCAGCTTTCATTTTTTCCTTTCTTGAAAAGCAGCAGAAGGATGTCAGAATTTTAAATGCCAAGGAGGTAAGGTGATATTGGAAAATTATATTTAGGAAGCACAAGCTAATGCACATTAAAAAAATATATATATCCACATAGTGATGCTATTTACATTAGCTTTAATACTCCTTGAAAGATCTTGGGAATCACTGCAGGCAGTTATTTTATAATATCAACTCAACAATCAGCAACAGTCACAAATATTAAAGCCTAGCAGGAAAAGAAGAAAAATCAGAACCTATCACTATTTGATGCATTCTTGCCTTGAATATTCCATTAAGTTTCTTGTAATCTAACTCAGAATGGGCATAGTTACCATAAAGAAGGTACAAAGGACAACCAGAGGACAGATATGCTAACTTAAAAGCAGAAACTAACTAGACTGGAACTTTTCAAAACAGCTGGGGAACAAAGCCTTAAAGAACAAAGAAAGAAAAGAAAGACTTTTTAAAAAATAGCAAATCCAAACCCAGATGAACAGGGCAGGCAATGTATACAGACAACAGTTACTATTTCTCATAGAACAAAAATTGCCATTGTCAGATAAAACAACCAAGCAGCAGGCACATAACAAAGGAAACATTTTTGCTCCTGCAGTGCACACTTAAATAATGAAACTCGTCTCTGTCACAGACTGGTGTGGAGCCTAACAGGACACCTGGATTTCAACCCAGGTAAGATAAATCCCTTTCTGAAAAGGGGTTATTTGAAGACACTTAGGGAAACTTTAGCAGAAGGCTACGCAATTTAGAGGTTCTCCTTGTCTGACTTATAGAAGCTCAGTACTTCTGTGAGGGTAACCAAACGGCCAGTTTTATTCTGTAAGTGTGAAGGCACAGTGCATGGTTCTGCTGAGACTGCACAGATGCTGACACAACTCTAAACCTGTCTCCTCACAAAATCTGAAACTTGCATTTCAGTAATAATAGGACTTAATTACTGACTACATTAATTTGTTTCATGGGGAAACAATCAGGTTTTGCAGAAGTGTCTCATCAATTTATGGGGTTTTATTTGTTTAAAAAAACAACCAAACTTTCCATATACTTGACATCCTTTTAGAAACAGAAGCAAACTTCTGAGAGACCAAAGTCCAGGTTGTAGATCTGGATGTCACCATAAATCCTCCCTCCTAAATTTCTCTGAGAAGCACAAATAAAATCCTTACACTGGAATCAATGAGGAGTTACAGAAGTATAAGACTTCGTATTTAAAGAGCCAATATATTTTTAATGAAGTTTAACAAAACAGTATGACAAAATTTCTGCTGGCAGTACGACATAAAGCAGCATAAAATATTCTACTGCACTGATAGTAGGGATTACCTGAACAATCTGTTTAGCTTCAGAAAAAAATGAACATATATGCTATTTTAATAAAATATACTAATCAACTGTTTTAAGATCCCACTCCTACACTAAAAAGTGCCTGCTTTATAAGTACCCAAATCAAACAAATTCAAATAGTAATTCAAATGTTAAAAATGGTATTTAATTCTTTTATCGATAATAACTTGTTTTTTAAATTTCAACATAAAGGCACATTTAGAAACTGAGATGGAACTGAAACGCCCCCATAACACTTCACAGATATTAAAATTTCTCAACACCTGCTTATATAGAGCAAAAAACAAAGTGCTAGTTATAGAAAGATATACAAATTAAAGATAAATCTCCCCACATCACAGGGTTTATTTTACTGTGGAACAACCGTGACAGGAAGAAAGGCAAGAACTTGGCATACAACTGGTTTAACTTTGATATCTGCCAAGAATCCAGATGTGAGATTGATAGGCACATACTCCACCTCCCACTGGTGCAGAACCTCAGTCTGCCCATTTTCACTGCACTCAGTCCCTCTTACATATCCCACAAAGGGGCAGGGGGATCAAGATTTATATCACTTAAAATGCTTTAAAAAGAAGAACCAGACCAACCAACCAACCAAACAAGAAAATATCAAGTCACTAAAACATCATCCCCCCAAGCCATTCCCTAGTATGAGTAACACTGCTATCTTGTGTTTTATTCCATCTGTACAAATGCATTGTTGTTCAAGTGCCATTTTGATTTACAAAGGGACAAGAGAAGTGTTTGTCAAAATATCATGGATTCCTTTAGGAACACTAAATGTTCAAGAAAACATGCAAAATTGATGCTCAACCCAGCAACACAGTACTCAGAGTTCCATACTGACTCTTCAAGAGAAGTGACAAAAGTAGGCATGCAAGTGAGTTTTTATTGTATAACAGTCTTGAAGTCTCAAGGTGCACTGACAACTCTAGCTTCTCACAGAGAGCATCAGAGGGGCTCTGGAGTATCAGTGAGGAGGAGTTGTGACAGCATAATGCATATTTCACTGACAAATTATTTGGAAGCTGTCAGAAAGCTGGTGGAGAAAAAAACTCACATGATCTGCAATGCCGTTTTAGTAAATTTAAGATGATTACCATTCCCAGGGAGATTTGGGATACGCTCCTCTATGAGACAAGAGCAAAACTAAATGAATCAACAAAATAAATAGCTTCATTGGTGTGCTGTAGCAATGCAAACAGAATAAGAATAAACACATTTTAACCTGCTGTATTTCAACTACACAGAGAAGGCACTAAACAGAAAAGGTAGCACTATGTACAGTTATCAATATTGCATGAGAATATAAAAACTGGAAGTTCTTAGGTTGTATGGAAATCAGTAGATCCTGTGAATTCGTGGGTTTAATTTATCTAGACCAGAGACCAATGTGTCTCTTGGATTACAGAGGAAAAAGAATGGCAAAAAACTTTTACAAAACCTGTAATTTTTCACTTCTCAATTAGACCTGAAAAAATAAATGCCAAACAAATTTCTTGAACATGGCCTTAACATTTTCATCTTTCATGCTGCAATCTGAGGATAAACAAAAGATGGTAAGATTTAGACGAACATCCCACCAGTTCACAGGAAAATGAGTTGTGTCATGCTGGCTAGAGTGCAGATGATGGCATCTTCAACCAGATAAGCAACAGAAGCTACACCTTAAAGGGCAAACTCAAAAATTCGGTATGAGCGTATCAGGAAATCTCTCAGCATACAAAGAAGATTTGGCTATGTAAACAGGAAATGTCCTGCTGTGCCTAAACGCCTCTTCATGAAATGAAATATTTTGGATTTCTCATTTGACCTTAGGGTCCCAAACAACATTAAGATGCAGCAGCTCTAAACTCACGTAGCAAAAAGCCAACCATACTGACTGTGTTTGTGAGAAAACTTCATTAAGTCTATTGCCAAGCTTGCATTAATGCCTACAAGAATCTGTTTAGACACACCTCTGTATTCTTATGTCAGTTTCCAGTTGAAACAGTCATGGCAGTAGATGACAAAACAAAACACCGATAGTCTGAACTACTTCAAAAAACTTAAAATTCTCGCACTTCTCAAGAACTGCGAGAATTTTAAGTTTTTTGAAGTAGTTCAGACTGTCTCTATCTCAACAGGATAACAAAGCTAAGCTATTAAATCCAGTTTCCTGACATTAGGGATCTTTGAAAAAATGTTAAGTTTGCTATCTTTACGTACCTGTAAGACAGCAACTTGAACTGAATATATTTATTTAGTGTCTGTATATATGAAAAGAAACACAGTATTACCATCTTCAACTATTTGGTTTTGTTTCAACGTGTATTTCCACAGGCATATAGATACACTAAAATAATACAGTCTAGTGTTCAAAACTAAGAAAGGGAAAATGAAAAAAAAAAAAACAAACAAAACCAGCCACCAAAAACATTCCCCCAAAACAGTTACTACAGCATAGCACCTCCATTTTGAACCACAATGCTGATACCAAAGTAAGGAGCACCACTAGGAAATGTCTGAGGCCTTACTGACAAATATTTTAAACATGAAAAACATTAAACTGTAAAATGCCTTAAGGATGTATTCTTCACAAATTTCCAAGTTTCATTCACACATGTACATTCAAGGAATGTACTTCACAAACTGCAAGTAGACTGACAATATTTATTTTTCAGGCAAGAAAAAGACAACGTCATCAACAAGCCCTGCTACCCTGAACAGGAGTTTCAGGATTTAATACTTCAAGTCCAATGGTATAAGTGAACAAGACTGCAACTTAGGGGGAAAAGAATCCAAATAATTTAAGATTTTCCATAATAGTCTTAAGGAAGTATCTTACTAGCTTTGTAGTACATTAATTTGTATAGCTTTTGCCAACACATGCTCTTCATACACTTGGTCTCTTAGAGAAATCTTCCATCAAGAATTTTTCCTTTGATAAATATAAATCTTTAACTTTCAGATTAAGTAATGGGAAAAAACATATGCTACATGGTGTCTGTGGTCTTCAAGAAGCTGAGGCATGTTTATATGCTCTTCAAATGTTCAAAAGGGTCTTCTTCGTGCCTTCACAATCTTTCAACATTCTCCCGAAAACAAGCAGCAGTACCAGACTCAATACCATAAACGCAACAGCTATCCATAAAACCCTTTACTGATACTTGCAAACACACTTCTGGCCATCTAAGTCTGCAAGCACATGTTCACCCTATTAAATGTACTCATCTTCCCCTCTACCAGCCAACTACTTTTCATAGTCAGTGTTAGCTGCCCTGTAGGCATGCCACATTTGCTGTTTCTTGACTTGCTCAAAATGTCCCCAAACAGATTATGCAAGGACAACAAAGAGTGATTTGCTGCGATTCTAACAATTTTCAACTCTCAAAAAAGAAAAGCATGTTTTCCAACACAGAAGTCTCACCACACTTTTTAAAAACAAAAAGCAAGGGAATTCCCTCTAAAAACCAGTGAAGCACTGGCCATTGTCAAGAAGAAAATACCTTGAGAAGCTGCAGTGCATTCATTTCCTAGCTACTTCAGTTGAACTGACTTACATTAATAAATTTATCAAATTAAGGTAAGAAGTTGTCATATTCAATCTGTACAAAAATAACCAGTCAGTAATTCCTAGACAAAGACCTATGAGTCAAAAAACATGTCATCATCCTGAAACTGGGAGAGGAAAAAAAAAACAGGAGAGGGGAAGAAGTAGTACTAGCCATATTACATTTCAGGATCTGCACATGGTTAATCAAAAATTAATATTCCCAAAGATGATTTTAACCCCACCTACTTTGTTGTGGCTTAAACCAACTCCTGTTTAACCAGACCTGATACCAATTGAAAGCAGCAATTCTTTTCCTATGGTCTGTTTTGTACTATTGGACCTCTGCCTGGCTCTTCAAAGCGCAACTCGGATGGAGAAACCAACCCACTAAATGCTGAGAATGCCAAAGCCCAACTCTTGATGGCATTGACTTTTATGCAAATAACACATACCATGAGATGAAACTCACAAAAGCATGTCTGAGTACACAGAGCAAACTAAAATTTTTATTACAAGCTAGCTATTACTTTTCATTAAGAAGCCATTAGTTCATTTTTCTTTTCCTGTACTAAAACAGATTCTTAATAGAAGTATGCAAGTTAGTACAGTTTGATAGACTGTCCTGAGTTGGAAGAGACCCACAAGGGTCAACGAACCCAACTCCTGGCCCTGCACAGGACAAGCCCAAGAGTCCTAACCTGTGCCTGAGAGCATTGCCCAAGCACTTCTTGAACTCTTGCAGGCTTGCTACCATAATCACTTCACTGGGGAGCCTGTTTCAGTGCACAACCACCCTCTGGCTGAAAAAAACTTTTCCTAATACCCAACCTAAAATATTTTAGAGGTAAAATATTTTATAAATACTTTTTATTTACCCTAGAAGGTAAAATACTTGACAACACTTTATGAATGAACAGATGTATTTTTACACATACATGTTTTAGCAGTATCAGTCTTTCAAATTTCTCATAATTTCTGCTTTTCCTCAGAATAAAGGGATTTTACCACTCCTATGGTAAAGCTCAAGTCTTACTTATTTCAATGTTTCCCAGAAGGTAAGCGACATGGCTCCACAGCTTCCCTGTGTATGTAGGCTAACTGGTAAATCATAAGAGGAGCATGGAAAGGTATTTGATTTTTTTCTTGAAGTATCATTATACAGCTTGTTGTAATGGCAGTGGTAGTCCTAGACATGAAAAGGTCCAAAAAGGGAACAATTTTTTTAATTGATAAACTCGGGCTCAGAGCAATCTTTTTCAAAGAAGCAAGTTTCTTCTGCATGCTGCCTGCCATTTACAAGTAATTTTAGGCTTAGAGGAAAATCACCTCTCGAAATTATTCATGGATTTAAAGTAACAGTTTATACAAATAGTAAATTCCACAGAAGATGAGTTCTTGTGTTCTTTCAACTTCTACCTCTCTCAACTTCTCTTCATCCTTTGTAAAAAAAGGTCAAAGGTAAATAAGACAGAAAAGGGTGAGAAAAGGAAGGAATGGACTTACAGAGGAATGTAAACTTTCTGAATAGCATGATCCCAGGTCTCCAAAGGCCTCAACAATACTGATAATCTAAGAAGGCTTTTGAACATCAACATGTACCACCACAACATCACAAACCTCTCTGCTCTTCCATTTAAATATGATCTGCACTTTTAAGAACTGTGGCTTTTAAGAGCTAATCTGCACATATCTACACTGACGTTTGGCCATTTCTTGAAATTAATCTAATTATTACAGCAGCAGAAAAAAAAAAAAGTTTAAATAAATCCAGTTATACCTTCTTGTGAACTTTCAATTAGCAAATAAAGAACTCAAAAGGAAATGTCTTTACTATGAAACCCTATCCCCTGTATTGGTTGTTTTAACAAGGATTTGTGGGATTTTTCTGTGCATGGTGTTGAGACAGTGGCAAGGGTGAGGAGGTGGCAAAGAAGATCAAAGATGATTTTTATATTTGATAATTTTCTAGAAGCAACCAGGTTCTTGCCCAGGTATTTTTGTGCAGAAAGCAGAAGGAAGAGGCCATCCTAAAAAAATTATATCCTTAACAGCAGTCTAAACAGGTCAGCGGAATGACCACCTCATCTAAGATCAACTGTGAAAGAATTAAAAGCCTTTGCAGCTTTTTAATAATTCATTCCCCTGTTCTTTTCCTAAGCTCACCTGTCTCCATGAACAACAACAAAACAATTCTCAGTTACCAAATTCATAGACAGCAGTTGCTTGTTAGAAGAGGAACCAAAACGATTCTCTTCCAAAGACAGAAGCACTGAAAGTACTTGGAGAAGAACTTCACTGGGATTACATGGCAAGGTAGAGGTGGAGGAGGGCTGCATAAGTGGCTTCTGCAAGAAGACACCAGAAGCTGATCCCATGTCAGACACATGTTTCTATAGGATCAAATCACAGAACCACAGAATCACAGAATCACAGAATACCAGGCTGGAAGGGCTCAAGAGTCATCTGGTCCAACCTCCTGGCAAAATCACAAATTGATTCTTCTTATTGTTACCTGCTTTATTTTTTATGATGTTTACTTTACTTAAAGGCTTTTATAGTAGAAAATTAATCCTAATGGTGATACTTACTTTAATTTACATAATATCTTTCCAAGACCAAGAGTACCTTTGTAAACAGACACTATAACCCACACCTGGCATGCAAACCTCTCTTTAATCAACTTGCAAATCAACTAACATCAGTAGAACAAACTATATGACCGAGGCATTGCAGCATCTTATATCCTGCTTTTAATATTGAGCTAAAAGAAGATAAGACTTCTTAAGACATACAACATTTCCATAATGTTTTGCCATGTCTGAATTATATTAAGCAAAACACCAGAGTGCAGTAACATGTTTAAGCTTTTGTGTCCTGTGAAATACAAGTTTGCATAATTCAGGAGAGGGAAGTGATTTAAATTGATAACTTTTAACTAATCAGAAAAACTACACTGTAACATAGACTGGAGTTTATAATGTTCTGTGAAACATATCTTTCTAATGAAAGCTATTTGCACTTCACAGGGTGCCAATGGGAGGTTATATTACCGGCCAACAGTACTTCAATTCCATATTAATATGGAAGAAGGTCAAGCTATTTTTCTTCAGTTTAAAAATATACTTCATTGCTACTGCCTATAAGATCCTGAGACTTTTTTACCTTTAATCATACACTTGAGGAATCCATAGCACCGCATAGTCAAAAGAAGACCATAAGCATTGATTTGATTTAATGATTGATGTTCTCACAGAATATGGAGAGGAAAGATAAAACTTATGAAGAATATTCAGTTTTGTTTTCCCTATTTTTAGAACTCTTGAAAACTCAAAAGTGAACTTTAAAAGGCATAGAAAAGAGCTATGTAAATGACCAAGAAACCAGAGAACCTCTTAGAAGAGAGGATGTGAACAGCTTGTTCAGTCCAGCAAAAGGATGTGATTATTCACCAAGAAAATCCAAGTAAACAACAGTGCAGAAATGTTGAGTGAAAGTAAAATTAGCATAAACAAGTTTGAATTTCCAGATTAAATTTATTTTTAATGAGTTATCCAACTCTCAGAATAACAAGGTTCTAGAACAGCCTTCTAGCAGGAATAGAAAGGATAAAAATTGTTTTTAGAGCTTGACAAATAGGGATTACATTATGTAATTCTAGCAGGAGACTGGATTTAATAAAGTAAATCCATGGTACCAAATTTTACTATATTCCAGATTTATTTATAATTACAGTCTTGAGACTATAGGGAAAAATAGAAAGGCAAAGATATAGCACTGGCTTACTTATTATTCAGTAGGAAGAAGGACTGTATTGTCCTCTGTATTTTTTTTTCCCAGAGGATGGATACAAAGTTATTTACTATTACAGGAAACTGCAAATTGCTGTAGCACTTCTGCCCACAAAAACCCAAGAGATCTGGACAAGTTCAGTGACCACAGCATCATATTTTCCATTGTAGTAAGGACAATATTCCTGAAGCAGCTGGTCTCTTATTAATAGAATTCATTTATCTTATTCATAGCAAATGAAGCACACAGTAGACAACAAGTCAACTGGCCCATTAAGAAACAGATTAAATTTGACCGTTTAAAGAAATCAGTTTAAAAAACCTAATTAAAAAAAACTCCACAATATTTTCTTCAAACACATCATTTCATGTGGCATTTGAAACTCAAAACTGCTCCTTTGGTAGCCTGACATAATCCAATTACCAGGTTTCTCTAAAGAATATCAGTCTCAATATTAAGGCTTAAGAACACCCATGCTGAGTCATTCAAGGTCTTTGTTAATACGTAATCATTACTGACAGCATGGATCTTCACTTGCAGCTACTACTGGTTCAAACTGAAACATCATGTGATGGCCAGAAAATAATGAACTCTCTAACAGTCTACTACATCCTGGTGTTTGTTTTCTTCACATATATTTGGCTAAAGATAATATGATAGAGACTGCAGCTGCTTTAAGCACTAGAGGAAGCAATTAACATCCTTCTCTGGCCACCAACCAGCTTACTGCTGGTATCTCTGCATAAAAGGCAGAACACTGTTAGAAATGTTTTTGAAAGTTACATCCATAATCCAAAGATAATGCAGACACCAGCAGAGATTGCACAGAACCCTACAAATGCCTATCAGAAGTAACAGTGATGCCCTGGGTTTTTTTTCAGATTCTCTGCTGCTTGACGTGTAACTCTGAAACTTCATATTAGGCATTTGTAAGTTCTCTTCATAAGGGTAGTTAGACAAAACAATCCATTCCCAGCTAGAAAATCAAGGACATCCATTACCCAAAAAGCATAAACAACTGCGAAGGGAAAGAGGGCAAGCCAGGGGGCTGAGACTTCCAAAACCTGAGGCCGTTGTTGGACAATCAACCCCAATACATAGATGAACCGAAACTTGTAAAAGTGTAAAACTCGTGACCGGGATCCAACTTGGATTTGATCTGGGTGTAGCCCCAGCCAGGCTCTTGCACTGCCCAAGGTGTATCCTTTTAAGACCTTTCAATAAATACCTATTTGGTCCACTTGACTCTGTCTAGTTTCTGTTCCAGATCAGCTTTTCTAGGCATCAAGAGGACAGCAATGGAACAGATAATCTAAAAAAACCCCAAAAATCTCTAACAGCAATGTGTAAGTTTCAATTTCCTTCTAGTAGGAAAAAAGAAAATGTAGTCTCTCACTGTAAATACTAGTTGTAGTTCAGGGCTGAAGTAGGCATGATGACCACGCACGTGCTCCATGAAGCTGCTGTTGACTATTGTGAATGCTTACTTACTAAGTAAGTGTGACTCTGGGAATATCCCAGAGCAACACAGACCATATGGTCTAGTTTAGTTAGCATCACATCTTTATGTATAGCCATACTAAGAGGGATTTTTTTTTTTAAATAGATACTTAATATACTTAGGGGCTAAGAAATGTAATCTACAGCTACATAAATAAAGGAGAATGGCTGCTATCAAACTTCAGCAGTTAGTATTCAATGAACTCAGTCTTGCTTCACTTACAATCTGGAAAAGACATTGCAGACATAATCTTATGAAATTATGTGAGGCAAAGATATCTGGGAAAATTCATCTTTCTGGAAAGATACAAAGGTTTCGTTTTTTACATGAAAAAAAAAATAAATCTCCAAAGATATAAAAAGATTTTAAGTTCTCATGCTGTAATTTTGACCTTTTTTTTCCAGGGAGCTAATCCCCAAAATTTCACTATGTATAAACAGGTACATCACTGTATTTTTATAATTAGGTTTAGTAGAGAAGTGAATCATCCCTGAAAACCCTGAAATATGCCAAGCAACTTGATAGTCTTTTCTTGTGTGAAATTTCTGTAAAACCCTGGTAAATAACACCCCCTTGCACCCCTTCCAAAAGACAGTATTTCCATCTTGTGCTGCTGTTTCCCCTTGTGTCAAGTATTAAAATAAAATTATCACTACTAAATTACAAAATCCTAAAGATATCTGCTAAATCTTATTTACATTACATGTATATATGACACCACAGCTGTGCATTATTTGCATCATACTAAGACACTTGAAAAAGTATAGTATTACTTAAACAGCTGTAAACATACTGAAATTTCAATCACTTAACCCGAAAATTAGGTAGTTCTCATCTTTGAATACGTTAATTTGATAGGACTTAAGATGGAGAGGGCCTCAAAAATCAGAGGGAGAAACAGAAGGTTTCTGCACACAATGAGCCATAAGATGACCTGCACAAGATGAATGTCAATTTTCTGGATTGTTAAATACAATATTTATTAACTTTGGCAAGTCAGTAGGCCTATTAGTATGGAAATTAAAAGCATACAAGTAATTCTATAATGGAATTTCCTATATAATCTATAGGACAACACCCTAGACTAAGTTGCTTTCTCAGAAGATAACTACAAAGAAATTTTAAAGTACACACTGGCAAAAAGTACAGGAGAAAACAGACTTAATGTTTTAGTTGAAAACAACCGACAATGAACAAGAAGGAAAAATATAAATTCTGCCTTAGGAGTCATTCTACAGCTGGACCTCACAATGTGAAGCATTTAGGCATACGCACCTTCAACATGCACGTGAAAGATCTGTTAAATTAGGCAACTGAAGAAATTATAAAATCAACAGTTACCTAATAATCAAGGACAGTTGTAAGAGGAAGCCACTTTTTCTAAAAAGTTTTTTATCCCCTTAATTCCTAAGTTAACAACAAAACCCCTCCTCTGGGTGCACTAAAAAACTATATGCTTCAACTTAAATGTGCGTATACACTGGGCTACATCTCTGTCAAAAGATAAATTTTTATATAATAGGTAAGTGTCTTACATGCATAAACGAAATCTTTCAAGAGACAGTAATGCATTTAGTACCTCAGCTGATTTGAAAAAGGAAGTGTAGTCATCTGTATGAATACTAATTGTAGGACAAGGCTGAAGTAGGCACAACGGCCATGCAGATGGGATGCTAACATCTAGCTAAACTGAAACATATAATCTGTGTTGTTCTGGGCTATTCACAGAATCCTGTCTATTTAGAAAGACAATGAAACAGTGCAAAAAATGCTAGGAAAAAGCTGCTGAGGATTTTGTATCAATTCTGACTTTATCAGTTCCCACTGCACTCACAATAGTCAACTGCTGCTTCGTGGAACACAGTACTACAGCTCTGCATGCCACCTTGGAAAGCAGCACTCTCCTGAATTAAGGTAGCAAAACCACATTACAATAAAGTCTGACTCATTCTGGGACCATTCCAAATGAAATGCAAAATATTTGCATACTACATGGAGCATATTTATTCTACCTCCAATTTATGTGAAATCTGCCAGGTATTTATAAACATTACATTGCTACGGTAACTTGAATATTTGATTGTGAAAATACTAAAATTTTGTAACATTTGTGATACAGAAGTTTAATTTTACCTTCAAAACCATGGATATGCCGTCATTTCATATAATAAAACTTACATTTAGCAACCTTTAAAATATTATTGTATTTTTAACAGTTTCACTGTCTCTTCTCTAAGCATGGCCAGGGATGACAGTTTCCAAGTCTCTTCTCTAAGCATGGTCAGGGATGACCGTTTCCAAAACTCATTTCCATTGAAGCTCTACAGCACAGTCCAGATTCTTTTACCTCACCAGAACTGATCCTACAAAATGATGTGTAAATAAAAAACCTAGATCACCTAGAGATAAAACTTGGTAAATAATGCATGTTTTGTTTCCAGGCTTGTAGGTTATTAAATATTCAAAAATAAAATAATAGAGTTATCACTGAACTACTTCACAGTTTGATTTTCAAACTTTTCCAACTTTATTTTGAAAAAAATAAAAGGCCTGCATAAGCATTTTCCACTTCAATGATTTTAAAGGTGAGTAGAGTAGCTAATTTGCTTAAACAAGTCAAATTTCTGTGCTTTAGAAATATACAGTAGTTCTACTTGCTGTAACAGGTACACTGTTCTTGCAGCATCTACAAATGAGTCTTCAGAGCCTAAGTCCAGGATTTCTAAATTGTTGAGAAAAATCCAGACATTTCCTCAGCAGCCCTAACACAGGAATTAAGGCAATATTCTATAGAAGAATGACACAACCATGAAATAAAGGGATTTGAAATTAACAAAAGGACAAAGATTTCTTACTATACCAAAACAAACTTTATTTTTCTAAGGCTAAAAGACACACAACATTCTAGATCTGTATATGGGATACAATAATCATTGTGTCAAACAGAGTAACATTTGAACTAAAGGGTTTTAAAAATCATGAGAACTTACAAATTAAGTAGTCATTACTTGAGATAGAAATATTGTTCTAAATCCTGCAAGGACTCATAAGTGTTCTCCACAAAACTAATGGGATTACTCACTTCAGAATCAGGGTTCAATTTACTTCTCAAATACATTATTTATTCTACTGCAATCTGTCTTTGACAATCATAAAATGGCTTGTGGTGGAAGGGACCTTAAAGATCGTCAAGTTCCAAACTCCGCCCCATGGGCAGGGACACCTTCCACTAGATTGCTCCACCACCAGGTTGCTCAAGGCCCACCCAAACTGGCCTTGAACTTTCCCACGAAGGGGGCATCCACAGTTTTTCTGGGCAACCTGCTACAGAGTCTCACTACCCTCACAGTGAAGAAATTCTTCCTAATACACTACCTAAACCTACCCACTACATTACCCCTTGGCAATTCACCGCATATCCTTGTAAAAAGTCCCTCTCCAGCTCTTGTATGCCTCTCTTTAATTATTGGAGAGCTGAAAGAAAGTTTTCCCAGATCCTTCTCTTCTCCAGGTTTAACAGCCTCAACCTCTCAGCCTGTGTTCAGACAGCCTAAGAAGAAAGTTGTGTTTGTGCATAGTTGATCTGGAACCAAGAGCGGTCAGTTCTCAGTGCTAGTCCAGGTCAAAAAAGTACTCATATGGTATTCTGATCTGTCATTACTATTTTATAGGACCAGGTTTGTTATAGTAAGTTTTTACTACTTAAAACCAGCTCAGACTTTCTGTTACACGGAGAAGGTTTTTAGCAACAAGTAAGGCTTAAAGTACAAATAAATTTTTTTGTCTGTAAAGAAAACTACCAATGAGTTTTTAGAGATACAGATAGACTGATACACACACACACACATACACACAAGCACTATTTCTGTGTAAGTGGTCATCTCACATCCTGTGGGCATGGGTTCAAGAATTTATTAAATTTAATAGAAATTCACATAAGATGTT
This sequence comes from Rhabdornis inornatus, assembly GCA_013397075.1. Classification (NCBI taxonomy): domain Eukaryota; kingdom Metazoa; phylum Chordata; class Aves; order Passeriformes; family Rhabdornithidae; genus Rhabdornis; species Rhabdornis inornatus. The sequence goes on from VWZS01008597.1 coordinate 1,567,716, forward strand.
AGCTACGCAGCTACTCACTAAAACTTAGGTGTGTCCAGGCATACATTTATATGAAATAAACTCTCAGAAAGACAATAGCTGCTTTATGTAAATGCAATTCTGTAAATAGACAGCTGATGCATGAACAAGTACAGTTCAATTCTACTGTTGGGCAAATAAAATCCTCACAATTTTAACCTCCTAGGTAAGGACACAAACTTTGGGTTTAGACTCCTGGTTAGAAAGTTCTTAAGAACTACAGAGCTCAGAACTACCTGTTCCCTGTCCACATAACATGCAGCACTGCTACCCCTAACCCTGAAAAAAACAGCGTATCACGTCAATGTGGCAGATATTTTTAAGGATTAAAGCGATGCTTTCCTCTGACTGTATCATGTTGCAAAAAGATATGCTGTAAGTTACGTCTCTGCTCTCCGTGAAGGAAAACTTTGGGCAACAGGTGAGAGGTCCAAAGTGACTTATAGACAAGTAGGTGGCAAGGTTTACAGGACGGGAGGACAAACCGAGTCCAGTGACGCTCCTGGGCAATTCCTAGCTTTCACTTTTTGATCTTCAGAGCGTGACTGCCGTTTTCATGCCCCAGAAAGCTGTCACTGCTCAACTCACAGAACTTTAAAAGGACTACACTGTTTGTGTTTATATCTGCTTTCAGAACCTTTCAAAATACATCAAAGTTAATCTACCACATGAAGGCGCGAGAGTGTGGGGGGAAAGTATATATTCTCCCTATAAATTCACTTAATTATCTTTCTTTGCCACTTATTACGAACATCTTCGTTATCTTAAGACGCTCAACTAGCAACCAACGTGCCAAAACGAGACCTCCCCGCAACACTCCACGCTTGGTCCGTACCGCACAGCGATCTACAGGGCGACTTTCCGCCGCAGCCCGGACGGCGGGCTCTGCCCGCATCCCCAGGCTCTGCCCCATCCACCTGGCCGGTCCGCAAACCGGCGGCGGCGCCCCCGNCCGCAGGCGAGGCGAGGCACGGCGGCGGGGAGCGAGGAAGGGAGGGAGCGGGGCAGAGAAAGTTGAGGAGGCGCCTTTCGGCGGCTGCCGGCAGAGGAGCCCGCGCCCGGCGCCCATTCAAACAAAAGAAGCCCCTTCTCCTGCCAGCCACCGCCGGTCCCGCCGCCCGACTCACTTCGCAGGGCCCCGATGAGGAGGCTTCCGTCCTTAATCAGCTCCTTGATGAACTTGTTCGTCCTCTCCAGCTCGATCTCGTGACACTTGAGGCGCTCCCTGAAATCCGGGCTGTCCAAGTAGGAGTCACTGAACTCCAGCGTGGGCAGCCCCATGGCAGCGGTGGCGGCCGCAGCCCCCCGGCCAGCGGCGGAGGGAGGCAGGGAGGAACAGAGGGAGGGCCGCGCCGGGAGCCGGCACCGAAGGCAGAGGGGAAAGCGGGGGAGCGGCGAGATTGGGCGCGCTGCCGCCTCCCCGGAGAGGCTCCCGACCCGGCGCACCGGCCCGCCGGCAGCGGAGGCGGCGCGCTCCGGCCGCTGTCACCGTCCCCCAGCTACATCGCTGCCCGCGGCACACCGCGGGCTCCCAGCGCCGCCGCCGCTCCGCCGCTTCCGGCAGCGCTCGCTCTTCCTCCCTGCCCGGCGCTAACTCCAGTGCGAACCTCCCCCGGCCCGGCCGAGGAATTCCTCCTCCTCCTCCCGGCGCGGCATGCTCACTCGCCGGGGACGCGGCCCGGTAGTGCCCGCCCCTCGCTCGCCGCCCCTCCGCGCTCTGCCCTCCAGCGGCGGCGCCGCCTCGGGCCGCTACGGCCGGGAGCGAGGCGGAGGGTCTGCTGCGCTCTGCGGGTCCGGCTCTCGCCTCCTCCTGCACCAGGGGCTTTGGGACGCCCAGAGCAAAGTCGGGAAGGAGGATCCCCCACCGGGGCACGGGGGCATTGCAAAGGGAGCAGCCCGGGAGCTCCTGCCTCCGCTGGAGGAGCCGGGGCCGGAGGCAGGCAGCCCGAGCGGGCCTGCTCTGGCTGGGGATCCTGCTGGCACCCAGCACGGCCTGGCCAGCCTGCCCCATGTGCGTGTTCGGCTTGCGGCGGGGCAGCGCCCCGGCGGACGGGCAGAGACAAAGATGGGGACATCCGTCTTCTGCCGTGGCACTTGGTTGCTATGAAGGGGATACAGCTGAGCTAAATCCACCCTGAAGACGAGCATCAGGAAAGTGCACGCCTGGTTTCTGCAGCAAAGTTGGGTTTTTGCGAGTGTGTGAGTGGGCTTATCAGAGTAAACAGAAACACTTTGGTTGATGCTTTTGTGTTTATCTGGAGTGGTTTATCCAGACATACCGTGTCAGTATGTAAGTATGTATACAAATGTACATACTGGATTTAAGGAGAGCTCTCTGTAAACACACCTTCAAGTCGGCAACAACTCAATTGGAAACAACCATCAAGGCAAAGCTATGAAAATAAATGCACTTCAGGACAGCCCACTGCTTGCCAAAAATGGCTTTCAAGAAGACAGCCATGCACACGCCCCTACCAAATCATTGTTTCCATGTTTACAGTTGAATATGAAAGTGTGGGAAGGCTCAAAGTTCCTACATGCTGTAATTCCTTGATATAATTTGTGTTTTTCACACTTCTTAACTGTTCATCAAAACTTACCTCTTTGTATTCGCCACGGATTTTTGTGAGTGTCAAAAATGCAGAAGGGACACTGCCATTTCTACTAATACAGCCTGCAGAATTTGTTGAAGTGAAAAAATAATAATTCTCAGTTTTTACAAGGCTGAGACTTCCTTAGGACAGTACTAATTCATAGTGATTGCAAAACTCTGCTCATTAACATGTTTCCTATTTTTCTAATAATTGGAGGAGTAAGACTGAAAAGGGCCGCTTATTTCTGTGCTTTTGCAGGCAGTAGCATGCAATTTCACTTGTAAACTAATAGACTTTATATAGAATCCCGTTGAACTACCAGAAGGATGTTCCAAATGGATCTTTTTTCTGACTATTAAAAACCTAATTTTCAGTCTACATATATTCACAGAGTCATTTTAGGCACAGTTGTTCTCTCTTCAATGTCATCCGTAACTGAAAACATTCTTTGTCTTCCACCATGTTTATTCTTTGATGTAGTTTTAGAATGCAATAATGTCATCTCTTATCTCTTCCGTGCAATACCTGAAATAAATCAAACCTTTCTTTCATATAATAAAATATTAATTTCCTTCTTTATTCTTGTTGCTCTTGTCTAGATCTCTAAGTTTGGTGTGATCTTACTTCACCATAGTTTACTGAAATTCTATGCAAGACTTGTTCAGTCACATTAATGACTATGTTACTGAACTAAACACCTTTGATGAAGAGTGCATTTGTCTATTTCACAGCAAAATTACTACTGTGCTTCACTAAGTCTCTTGGATCTTTCTTTTGCTGTCTTCAACTAGCAGATTCCAAAGTGAAAACAGAAACATGTACTAAGCATTTTAGTTCAAAGTAGTTATACTGGTAATCAGGATGCCTGATCTTTTACTATGTAATGTTCTCATCTTAAGAAGTTCCATAAGCACATTGCTGCTTTTGGTATCCAGCTCATGAGTAGAATTATTAATGAGACCAATATTAATAGTACATTCCCTCTGAATAACTTACCGTTATCCATTTAGCTGGTTCCATGTTTCTCAGAATAATCCATATCTTTCTCAGCAGAGCTAAGAATTTCTCAGCATACAGTGTTTTAAAGTTCATGTAAAAATTCTGCTAGTTCACATGTACTACTGTTCCCTTTACTCAGCAAAAAACCTTTCTTTCTAAGGAAATAGATTTTTTAAGAATTGTCTTTGCTTCTTAAGGGAATATGTGGCCAAATGAACACCCAAGCCTGCATTATCTTCCACTTGCAGAGAAATTATAGTTAACCTGTGAGCTTAATGAGCATTTATGGCTGCATCTGGAGGAGGATGGTAAATGAGGGATCTGTCACACTTGCAGAGTTCAACTAACAAAAAGTCTTGATGGAAAGATAAATCCTATGGTGTGTTTTGTGTTGGAGTTAGGTGGGACCTTGTAGCTTGCTGCTTTCTAAAGAAAACAAAGTATTTGAAGATGTATTTGGGAAATGTAGAGGCCCAAACTTTATGGTGAGCAGGATAGAACTGTATTTGGTTTGATTTGTTTTTTCTTTTCTTTCCCTTAGAAGATTGTCACACAGTGCCTGGTAGAAAGAGTACTTAACTTGAAAAGATGGGAGAAACTGGGGAGAAGGCTAAACTTTCCAAACATCATATTTCTTGTAAACTAATAGTATGCTAGAAGAGAGTGAACCATTCTGGAATACATTTTAGACACCTGAGTAGGTAGAAGCACCAGTCCTTCAAGTAGAAAACTCTAGTAAATGAGTTAGCCTGGTATTACTACTAGCTGTGAAGAGCTGAATGAAAAATGGGACACCTTTTTTTTCTGAGCCCCAGGGGGCTTTGTTCTGTTTTATCAATTTCTATTTTTGTTATTCTAAGCTTATTCTAATATCTTACATGCTAATGAGGTCAGATCGATTACTGTGAGTTTCTGCTTCATCTTAAATGTAAACACTGAACTGTAATTTGCAGATGGTGGCCCTAGTCTGACTCTAGAGGATATCTCAGGCCTATTTCTAGATGGCCTGGGAAGAGGAAAGGAGAGGTGTGTCTCAGTATTGCCTTCAACAGCACCTATTCCCTACTCGTGGTGTGAGGAGAGGGCTGCACATGCAGTCCCCAACATTTATGGCTCTATCCTCTTCTGTTAGATGCATTATTCTAGGCAGTTAATTCCGAAAGGGACGTGAGTGTCTCTTATCTACTGGGGAATATTTTAGGATAGAGACTATGCCAACTTCCTTGTTATTTCTTCTACCCCAATGTACACAATTATGGGAAAATTACTTATAGAGCTGTGTGACATTGCTCCATCTCCTGAAAATTGCTGCTTTCCCTTGAGAGGCTGTGGGATTATAGGCAGAAAAATAGAAGGACACTGATGCTTGTAAGTCTTCTTGAACTGCTCAAGTGTACAAGATTAACTTTGTACCTATCTAGCATAGAAAATATTAATAGGACAGAAAATGCCGCTCAAGCAATTTTTTTACAGAGTATTTGAATTTGTTTTAGCTCTCTAAAGAGCTTGTGTTACTTAAGTTTCCCATAGGTTTCTTCTTGGGAATTGCCAAGATTCCCAGGAACTTGCTATGATAAATTCTATTAAAAGTTTTCAGTTTCTCCTTGTTAGTTTAAGATACTACATGCTAAGTTTATATTGGTGAACAGTGTTAAATTTTTTTAAAAATAAAATAAATGGAAATTCATGGAGAAAGTAGGTCTACATTTTTTATTTCCTTGCGTGTATAAACTGAAAGTAATACTACTCCATCTGGAATACAGTCTCATGTTGTTAACTGACTGTTAAATGACATAGCTGCCAATGTCTTCTGTTTGTTTTGTTGGTTTGGGTGTTTTCACTGCAAGTTAACATGGTCAGAGGAGGAGGGTAGCTAGTAAAAGTCATAGTTTGGCAACCACGCCTTGTAATTTAGTCTGTACAGACCATATTATCCTGAAATATTGGTTTCTGTGCACAAAAGTCAACTCACGTGCATTCCTATCAGTGTTTCAGATTGTCATCAATAATTACAGATTGGTAAACTTTCTTGGAAAAAATGCGGAGTTTTTAATACGTGAGCTCCAAGTGGTTTGGAGAAGCTTCAAACAGTGAAGTTCAAAGCTGAAATTAAGAGTCATGTTTAGTAACTCTTATGCTGTGTTTGCTTAAGCCTCCTGGGTACTTCTGGGTTGAATCTGAATGTTCCCTGACTGGCTGTGATTCTGCCTTCTGGTATGCTCAAAATAGTATTTACTTCAAGAAGTAGGTGCCTGACACCACATGAGTTACAAACACTTGAAACAAGCAGCTCCCAGCTTCCAGATGGGTTGGATACAGTACCCATGACTGGGCAGATGAAGGCTACTCAGCCTTCATCTATGGGAAGTAGTAGATGTGGCGGCTTAAAAATCACAGCAAGGTAATGAGTACTGCTTTTTGTATCCTAGTACCTGAAATATTAGCCTATAGAGCAGGAAAGCTGAATGTTAGGTACCTGCAGTCTTGCTCACAGCGTTATCTCTAGAAGGGGAAACTTCAGATCATACTTTGTCTTGCATTTCTTCTTGAAGCTTTTGGGAGTTCCACTCAGCATGAAAAATTTTTGGATCACTCTCCATGTCTATATACAGTAGAGAAGTACCTCCATTCTTTAATTTTCATGTTGGAAACAGAGCATCTGAGAGGTAGTAGATGTATCATCTTGATCGAAATTTGATTCATGCATTCTATGATGACATTCTGTTATAGCCACTTGCCTGTATTTTTCTGAAAGTAACTTTTGTACATCATTGATTATAATTTATTTAAGTAAGTAAACAATGGGACTATGAAAATCATCATCAAGGTGAACACCAAGAAATTAAATTTTCACATTATTATCCAGAATTATTCTTTCATATCCAGGATCTGGTTCCCTAAGTCTATGCCTTCCTTACTAGCCTTATCACTTGTATCACTTTGAACATGAAAGAAGAAACAGGCTATGGCAAATGTAAGCAAATTCTGGTCCTGCCCTTTGTCAGCAGACTGCAAGTTAGTGCCAGAAAAGACCTGGGTGATTACATGATCTAGATAGGAGCTGAAAGGCGGGGTATATTCAGTTCAGCCCTGTGCTATACCTTTGCACAATGTTTGTGTCAAAGTGGATGTCTGTGGTGACTGCAGACTGTATGGATACCAAGGAACAGGAATTACAGAAGGTACCTGAAGGAAGCTCAGTCACTTTGGAAGATTGTGATAGAAAGGATGCCGCAGAAAGTTTAGCAAGAGAAGGAGAGTGGACAGACATCTCTGCTGTCTGCTTTATCATGTGTACCTCTACTGCATGGAAACTAGACAGATGCCAATTGCAGCCATACTGTGTAAGGGGAAAAGACCTCAGGAGACAGCAACTGGTGTCACACATAAAGTCTTTGCTATGTTTCTTGGATTTTCAGGAGCTGAATCAGATCTATGAATACAGGGCAGTGAGATGGCATCATTTTCATCAGCTAGTAGTTTAATAGTATGATTTGCAGGTATGTAAGGTCTTTAAAGGAAAGGTCATTATTAATTTCTGACTTATCTTTGTACATCGCTCCATAAATTTGAAGTAGTAATTGTAACCTGCATCCTGTGCTCTCAGTGGAAGATGAGACTAGTTTATCTCTGCTATGTCTGTCTGTAAGATATGACACAAATGTCAGTAGGGCCAAGAGCTCTTGCATGCTCACATTAGTTACCGTTCACCAGAAGAATGAAGTCCTTATCAGTCAGTACTCTTTNTTGACAGTCAACTGTGAGGGGTTTGGGGAGGTGCAACAGGGCAAGGGCGGGAAAGGGAGACCTGGGGCAGACCATTTTACAGGGGGAAACACCAGGGAAAAACCATTACAATTGTAACTGAAATCAACTTATAACAAACTTATAAGTTGTGCACCGCAACACTCTTTAGTACATAATTTGCATTTAGGTTGACTCAGCAGATAACTGGGGAGGCTTTTAATGATACAATGTCATCTCTTTTGAGTGTGTTGATACCTGCTGGGTCTGTCCTAGCAGAGCACCTGTGGGAATCTTTATTAGCAACTCTTGATAGTGGGCACCGTTAGCAAGCAGGGTCAGCCTACTGGTAGTAGTTTGCTATGCAGAAAGAACACAGTTGAAATGCCCATCCAAAGGGCAAATCTTGCAAGCTTCTTGGCAGCCATAAAGCAGTGAAAGCATTTTGCCGAGTAAAAGGCTGGATTCAGTTCAGAAAGATAAATCTGGACTAGGCCAAGTTAAACACAGCGATAGAAATGTTCGATGATACATGAATTACCAGTTTCTCAAAAACAAGCCCTTCCCTGAAAACTCAATTTAATTGCAGAAAATTTGCTCAGAAAGTAATGCAATTCCAGAGAAAATACTAAACAAATGCCATTTTGGAGTTAATCTTTAAGTATTTTTTTTCACTGATCTAATGTGTTTACAGAGGTACATAAACCACAAACTAAATCAATAATTTGTTTACCTGAACATTTTTTTATATCTCTGTGTTACCTAAAGCTCTTCTTTTGTGCATGGTCAGAAGTGCCTAGGTCTTGTTAGGAGTAAATAGTTCTGAGCTTATGAGGTCTGCCTGAATGCAGAAAATAGGTTTTCTTTATGGCATATAAGGAAAGAATAATTTATGTGCATACTCATTAAAGCCTACAAGGATGTTTTCTAATCCTGTTCTTTTCTGAAAACTAGTAAAGTAATTTATGTGAGAATCACTGATTAGCAATCCTAGAGTGAAAGACACAGGCTGTGATTCTGGGTATTTGGGTCAGATTTAGAACAGAATACATGCAGTGAAATGTATTTTTCTTTTTACAGGTAGGGAAATGGAGACAGATTAATAATGCAGGAGCAAGTTACTTCCATAAACTTTTCTACACTTGGAAGTTTGCTAAAATACCTATTGTAGAATAGCAGTGTACCCTTGAGGATTTATAGCAAAATGATCATCCTAGAATGAATTATGGATAACTATCTCAGTAAATCTCAAAATGCGTAAAAGAAATATTGTGCAACATTAAACTTCTCGAGAATACTTTACCTAAGCATTCTTTCTTTATATGGGAAATCTGTTTTTTGTGTTTTTTTTCCATTTACCGTGTAATTGATAACTGCTATGATGTGGATTTTTCTCTTCATCCTCTAAAATATGTGACTTACATTGTAATTTCCAAGATGTTGAAGTGTTTACAGCCAAAAGTAGGAGGGTGCTTCTTGTTTTAGTAAAAAGAACCAAATCAAATAGAAAGTGAAGCCTGTTTTTCATGGCTCCATCTATGAATGCACAATAGACCTTCATATGAACAAGGGAAATATGCTCTTTCTTTGAACTCTGTCCTCTTCTCATCAGTGTTTCATTTTTTGTTTAATTCATAATGTTTTCATTACATTAGGGGAACAACAGGGTATCCCTCCTGTAGATAGTGGAATAGCTATCTGTCCTTATACTTTAATCCTCAGGGTAATTTTCTTTTGTTTGAGTTAAAGCCCTCTTGGTTTTGAGTTTCATAGAGTGTATAACCAGAAATGTATTGATAGTCATGTCAGATATATTAGAAATATATTTAAAAATAAACAAATCACACATCTAAAAAGCTATTAAATTAGGCTATTACAGCCAGCCTGGGTAATTTTTCATGTAATTGCAAAGACTCAAATATAAGATAGTCTGCAAGTGTTGAAATTATGTTTTCTATGATGTAAACCAATTCAGGTTTCAATTTTTATATCAGTAACTTAAAAAATTGAGTATTGCTTAATGATGAACGCATATTTGGGAGAAGAGGAAGAGACTGTCCTCAGTCTATTTTACACATGGCCAACAAAACTATCTGATGTTTCTCAGAACCATGGGAAATCAAGCTGTGATTCGAATTGCAGTTAGTCTGTTTTGCTATTCAATATAGAGTTGCTTCTGTGTGGTCCTCGTCTGGCACTATAATTATGCAAATTATACTGGGTGAAGACAGATACCTTAGAAAGCAGATGCTCCTAATCTGGAATTCTAAAATTAAATTAGACATTGCTAAAAATTATACATTTTGTAGCTCTATCCTCCTTGTATTGGAAAAAGAATATTGTGTAATATGTTTATTGTAATGACTTTCCCTCCTCTTCCCTCCATTTCTAAAAATATAGGAGAGGGTCAAAGGAAACGTACAGTATGAATTTCCTCTCCTAAATCATCCCTGAAAAAGAACTTGATTGCCTCTTGTTCTCAATATGATATTTTCTTAGTTTGTCCAAATAGTATCCTCTGTTGTTTCACCACCCTGTTGAAAAGCTTCTCCAGCTCTAACCTTTGCTGTCAATTGCATTTCTTCTTTTTCTTCTCCCTTGTACATGGAAGAACAATGATTGTCTTCTGACATTTTTAACATGTTTCCTTCATCTTGCTTTCTAGACCAAACAAACTCACTGCCTTTTGTTCTGCCTTTTGTTCTGCCTTTTGTTATTTTTTTTGTTTCTGCGAAAACTCATCCTCTTCTTAAAGACTCTTGCTCTTATTTAAAAAAAAAAAATCTGAATTCTGTCCAGTTTCTTGCTACACATGAAGTTCCTTAACCAGACACAGAATTACCAGTGAGGACTCACAAAAGCTGAATTAGTAGGATTAGTTATCATTCTCATTATTGCATTCCATAAGGAGATCCATAAGGCTCTTTGGAAAGACAGCACTGTCTAAATCATTGTAACCCTAGGACAATTCTGTTCCCACCATCTAGCTAAATATTTCTCATTCTGTATTTTGTGTATTCTGAATTTATTTTTCTCTTATTGCCATTGCACATTGTTTTGTTATTTGTTCCACACCCAGTAGGATAAAGCTAGTTGTCTTACTGATTTGTCAAAATTATTTTAAATTCTGATCCTTTCAACAACAGTATTTCATCATGACTAGTTTTGATAAATGAAAATTTGCACTTAGATCTCTTTGGGATATCTCAGCAGGACAGGGCACTGCTAGGTATTTTCACTTCCTCAGCATCTTTTGTTTCTGAAAAAATATGTTCACTATTCCCTTTGTCTTCCAGTTACTTCTTATTGCTAAAACTTTTTTACCTAACTCTTTATGTCACATTGCATCCACTCACATCTTTGCTTTTATTGATGTTTCTTATTGGTTTCTTATGTTCATCCTCGCTTTCGTTTTTCGTATGATTCATTCTTCATTGGTCCAAGTTACTGAAGAGCTCTGAGTACAGACATAATTGTCTTGCTACTCCTACTGTGTGGCTTTTGTTGTTCAACAGTTTGGCTCACAAAATAACCTTTCTGTAGTCCTACCTGTACTCCTTCAGATTTTCCAGAAAATTACTCTATTTGCCATCTCCCTGTTTTCTGAAATCTGCTTTTTTGAAAACTCTTGCCCTATTCAACTACTTTTCCAATCTTTGTTTCAGTAGAGCAATAACATTTTTCCTTTAATTAGAATCCCCTAGAGATAATTCTTTATGCTTTTCCAGGAGTCAGAACTACCTCCATGGAAGAAGAGACTGCTCTCTACATAAAGTTTAAATAGCAGTTGGTCCTTATGATGCCTTGAGCAATTGTTTCAATGGAAGTTTTATATGTTTTATATATATTGAGGTTATAGCAGATTAACAAGCTGAAATTGAATTAACAGTGTTGCATCTTTGCAAAAAGACATATTTTCTATCAACTTCATTATGAAATAAGCTCTGGGCTGGACAACTTTGTCCTCTTCTTGGATATGATAGTTCAAGGATGTGAACTAGGTGGAGAGGGATAAGCAGGGAGCAGTGATAGTGATCAGAGGTCTAGGAAACAAGAGAAAATGCTGAGAGAATGCAATGTATGTTTTATGCAGAGAGAATACTAAGAGTATACTAAGTGATACAAGACTGCTTCAAAGAGAACGGGGTAATTGGTTTACATGCTCAGACAAAAGGTATTTGGTTCAAATTGGAGCATGAGTGATTTGGGTTATACTAACCCATAAGAAAAATGGTTGGTGATAAGGGTACTTCAATTTTGGAATAGTCCCCTTTATTCATAAAAGCTATAAATCATAACGGAAATGCATTTTTTCGTAGAAAATTTTTCTAGTTCATCCTTGTCCCTAAGTTATACTAGTTTCATGAAAAATAGAAAATCACTAGTTTCATGAAAAATAGAAAATCTCTCAAGGTTCTGCTTATCTCCTGATTTTCAGGTTATGACATCTCTAGATTGTATCATCTCTCTGAATTGCCCTATTTTGTCTCCTACTGATAGCTCCCACACATGGGGAATGAATCAGATTCACTGAAAACATGATTGAAATCCCAACATTTGTCTTGCAAGCTATGGAGTCTTGGCCATTCACATTTTAATCTATCTTTTTAAAGACTAATCTTAATTAGGCCTTATTGAAAGCTTACTGAAATCAAGGGAAGTTCTGGCTGTTTTCAGTGGGCCTGTAGTCTAAAAAATTTAGCTTTATTAAACATGTCTTACTTTGGTTTTGTCATCCTAACCCCAAATACTCATTGAGTAACCTGTCCTTTTCCAAAGATGCTTTACTTTGTCATTTTTTTTCTGAAATCACTGGTTTAATGGAATAAAAAGTGGGGTTTTCCCCCCACATATTAAGATTGTTCCAATATTTCCTTCATGCATTTAAGTTTCTGTTGAGCCAATACGTCAAACACTTTCATCTCAGTATTTAAGTTGCTGTATATAAAGAATTTTCTTGCAACTGTGTACAGGCATTTCCTTGCTGTGGCAGAAGGGAGCTTTTCACTGATTTCTCGAAATGAGCATTTACCCATCTGTCTTTAGAACAAACAAGTATGTTTCCACTTCCTACACACTTGCCACTTCAAAGTGAGGTCTCACTTTGTGCTTGAAAAAAACGCTGTTGAGTTTTTCTTGATTTCTACATCTCAATCTGGTGCAAAGGAGAGGGATCCCAGATTTAGAAGAAATCCTTCTGAGCTTAGAGTTGTGTTCACAGTTCATGAGAAGAGTGGTAGGATTTCATGCAGCCAGGGAATTTCACAATGGAGAATTAGTCTGTCTTTTCAATAAAAGGTTTTGAAGCAATAACTATATCTACATATTTGAAATGTTGGGAAATTTTAAAGCTACAATCACGTATGTAAGTGTAGTCTTTTGTGCATGTACCTAGCAGTAGAGATTTTAAATAACTTTAATAATTTAATTTTTTTAACCTGAGACTCACAAACTTGTAATGTAATTAGCCATGTGTCTGACTTTTGCAACACAAATATTTTTAATTGTTCTTTTATCCTGGACTTATGTCTGGAAATTTCATGGCAGCTACTGTGCAATAAGTTCAGATGTCTTTTATGAAGACTGTAAAATTTTAGAGATTCTATTTTGACAGGCTATTTGGGACTTCTGTGCCTTTATAATATCTATCATGTGGGATATTAGAAAAAAAGCAGACTGTCATAGTCAGTCAGGCTACACAGACACCACTTTGCCTTATCAGTGCTGTGAGGAAGTAGGGTACCATTCTGGGAGAAACCTGAGTCAGGTGCCTTAAATGGCTTGTTCATGGTTTCACTGGATGCCTGTGACAGAGCATTAAACTAATTCATGTCTTTTGAGCTTGGAATTAGAGTCACAGCTTTTTGATCCTGATTTGCTCTTACTCTGATGGGTATTTCAGTAAAGATAGTGATTTTGTGAACATGATTCTGAGTCAAGAGATTAGTATTACGGATAAATTGTACAATTCTCACTCATGTGTTTAAGTAAACTGATGTAATCCCTTTTTAATGGAGAAGAGATTCTATTTTATAAAAAAAATACAATTGCTTGAGGCCAATTAAAAGAACCATAATTATACAGTATTGTGATAGCAGAAACATGGAAAACCAGTTTGTGGACTAAGTGAAACAGTAGTGCCCATAATGAAACAACATCCTCCAGGCAATAGCAGAACCTTCCAACCATATAATTTAGGTCTTTTCAAGGGCAAGGCTAGCCTTATGGCTTCAGATGGCTGAGGCAGAGAGACAAAACTGAGTCTAAACAGAACCAGAGATGGACATATGCCAAAGGAACAGTATTTCTCATCCAAAGATCAAGAGGGAACATGCCAATCTGCCGTGCTTTGGCAACAGGCTGTCTTCCTCACTTAATCTAGAGAGAAGGCCTGTCTGGGGGTTCTTATGGTGATGAGATGTCCTGGATTTGGTCTCTGGTGCTATGTGATATGAAACAGAAAATGCTGATTGGGAACTTTGTGAGCAGATGTAGGTCACACCATCTACTTATTAAACAAGAAAGTCATTGAAAAAAAAAAGGGTAAGTTACTTCCTGATGGAAATTTTTCCTCCCCTCCCACAAACAGCTGTTTTTATTATACATCATTGCCTGAAGTGATCTCTATCGTGTCATAGATTTTGTTAGGATTTACTCTGGATAGGAGGCTTTAAGTGTGACAGGAGCAGAATGCTGAGTCAACAGTATCTTTACACACCTGCAGATCTCTTGATTTCAAGCTATTACCTTTCTCATCCCACTTCTTCTCTACTATTAACTTAATTTCACAACTGGGTCTTTAACTTTGGTGGATATTCCTACTCCAGGTGGATTTGTGCTATAAGAGTGGTTTCATTTACATCTAGAACATTTGGAATGATGTTATCTACCTTTAGTTCGGAGTAAACAACATAGACTTCTGTTTCCGAATATCTTTATGTCACTTACCTTTAATCCTTTTATTCTCATTTCTCCAATTTAACAATTGCTGTAAAATGTTTGAGTCAAGGGTTGTCTCCTTGTTGCAAAATATGCATGGGATGTCTGTTAAAAGAGATTGGTTATAAAAACTACAGCAATGCAAGCAACAATCCTGGATCTAACTCATCTCCTTTGTCATATATTTACAAAACAATTCCTGGAACTGCTTTGATCATGCTAGTGTTCATCCTATGAGGGAAAAATTTTGTTTGGATTCCCACTACAATTAGCATTTAAAATTTAAAAATACCTACTTCTGTAGCATTTTCTATAAAAATTCTGAAGAGTAAATGTACACAAATGTCCCTAAATAATTTTCCTAAAGTCTTCATACTGAAAAACCCTATCAGAATTCCTGGGTTAAACTGAACAATCAAGCAATTGAAGTATTTCTCCTATATGAAGTTTACAGGCTGTTCTTCAGACTGCTATATGCATCACATAGTAAAAGCAAGCAAAAAAAAAGAAGAGAGAAGAGA
>VWZS01008598.1:0-167534 GCA_013397075.1 Rhabdornis inornatus
TTTTCCACAGGCTTTTCCACAGATTATATTCCAAAGGAGTTAACAGACATTGGAAAAGATCCTTTATATCAGTTGGTACTAGTTCGTTTGAGCTAAAGGTGGCTCTCATCATGCCTTTAAAGATTTCACTGCTTCTGCCAAATTCTCTTTGTACTTTACAAATTTCCTTTTTATCTTGATAGGACAAAGGTCGATAACTTCTCTTGCCATTTCTGCTACCAATATAAACTACAGGACCAGCTGATGGTATATTGTCTTTTCCTAGGTTTGGACTTCCAGGGCTGGGCACCCTCCCCCCACCGGGCCCGGGGGGCTGCCTACCCTCCCTCAAGGCGGGGACACCATTTGTCCCGCATGGGCTGTGAGCTGAGCCCTCCCCACACCCATTCCCACTGGCACTGAACCCTGCAGGGGCTCCACCTCCCCCCACCCCGCTCTGCAGTAGCTTGGAGGGCAGGAATGTGAAACCGGAGCAGGGGAGGGGTAACGGTGGAAACCAGGATTGCAACACGTGGGGGCAGGGTTGCAGGGTGATGGCCTGCAGGACACGCTCTTGGAGGAAGGAGGGGGTGGGACAGCTGCAGGCTGGAATGGGGTATGTGCAGGGAATAGGTTGGAGGCAGGGACTAGAGGGCAAAAGAAACTGTGGGATGAAGGAGGAAACATGTGGCTGCCACCATATTGTAACCCTTCTAAAGGATGAGCCACATGGTCAGCATCCACATGGGTCTGGCCTCCAGTCTCCTCAGGCATAGCCATGTGACCAGTGCTCTGAGGTGAAAGGAAGTCACTTTTAGAGCTTTCTGAGTGAGGTTCTTGAGAAGAGACAGTCGGGAGAGAGGGATATAGGGAAGTTTCTCTAACAATCTGCGCAAAATTGTTAGAGCCAGGGTACAGGGGAGGGCTCAGGGGCCCAGAGCAGTTACAGGCAGGCCGGGTGCTCTACGGATCCCGGGGTGACCCTGGGTTCCCCCCCTGATCTAGGGCAGAGAAGTGTGGAGAAGGGGAAGGTGAATCTGGGCTGTTTTGCTGTTGCTGCCTGTTGTTTTCTCTCTGAAGTAACAGTTTCCGAATTTGTAAGAATATTGGGAGGAATAGAGAGGCTGTTTTGTCTCCATTTTCCACTTTTAATGTTAGTAGATCCCCTATTTCATCCCAAAATAAAACCAAATTTATATCTTGTAATTCAAGGTCAGATTTTTCAACAGACAGCCAGCTTGTAAAATGTGCCAATTTTTTCTTAGAGATTAAAACATCACCCGAGTTTAAGATTTCCCTAAGATGGGAACATAAACTCTTTTGTTGGGCAGATTGTTGTGCGCCTATAATGTTTTCTTAACAACTGCCACTGTATCTACCCTAGCTACAATGAAAACACAGACAAACGCGTCAGTTATTAACTATCTGCCGCGTGCTCCACGGCCTCTGAGCTCTCCTGCTGTGCCCCAGCTGCTGCTGGCTGCCCGCAGCGGTTCTCATGTTAAAAAGCCACTTTTCGGGAGCGATCCCGCCGGCGAAAGCCACGGCGCCGCCGGTGCTGGCGTGCTAGAGCTGCCGTGCATGCGCGCCAGGCAGCGCTGAGCTCTGCTCGGCGGCATGTCCGCGCACACGCTGCACGACTGCGCCGCGGCACCCCCCGTGCTGCCGAGGTCCCGTGCCGCTGCGCCCCCACGTCCCGCCGAGGTCTTGCGCCGGTGCGCCCCCGTGCCGCGCTGAGGTCTCGCGCTGCCCCGCACACTTACCGTGTTGCAGGTGTAAGTTTCTGTGTAACTGTAGCAGGTTTCCATCCGTAGCCGACCTGCCTGGGTTGCTGGCAGGTTACCGGCCCATCCCTGTATCCGAAGCCACGGAGAAATGGCTTCTTGCCCACAAGGCAGTTGGAGGAACCCCAAGGCTTATTAAATCCCTGTAACGGGACTCCTAGCCACGTGTAAGGCTATCAAACTTGCAGGACGTCCCCACGTTGGGCGCCAACTGCGGGTTAAAGAGACTCCCACCTAGCCCCTGACTAGCTCAGATACTAAGAGAAAGCCTGTTTCCCCCGCATGGACAGAATAAAAGATAACAAAAGAGGCTCTTCCCCCACTGAGGAGAATTCAAGGTTTATCTCTTGTGGGGTCCCAGGAGCGGAAAGAGGGCGAGGCCAGGGCACATAGGTCTTTTCTAGGGTCTGGAAAGGGGGCGGGGAGAAATTGGATCTCTGCCAGCTAAGCAGACCAGAGGAGAGAAGAGTCAAACTACATGACATTCCAGGGGTGAGGGATTTACCATTTCCAATACATTTAGGGTACTGAGTTACAACATAGAGGTGCTTTTTCGTCTTTGGGCCTGTGCTGTTTGGCATTGTTAGTGACTTTTGCTTTGCCAGCTGGAGCCAACAGCACTCCAGTGCTTACTTCATTCTTTACCCCATTAACAGGGTGGTGTGTCTGTGGGTTGGGCTGTGTTACGCTGTTCTTCTGTCATCAAGAATATGAAAAAGCAAAATGTGCACCCTGAGGTACTTTCATTGTGACTCCAAAGCTGAGAAGCATGTCTGTAGCCTCCCAACTGCTGAGTTTGGCTGGAGGAAAGTGATTTCTAAGTTGGCTCTGCAGTCTCAAGCATGGTAATTTCCCCCTTTCTTGCATGTTAAATCAGCATTTTTTTTTCAGTATTGCTCCATTCCCTGGACTTGTGATTGATACTGAAATTGCTTTTCTGTTCAATTAAAGAGCTACCATTTAAGTAAAAATGGCAGGGAGAAAGAAATGAAATAACTGTATCAGTCTTTTCTTGTTAATTAGGGGAAATTTTTGAGCTACCACCAATGTTTAAAATCCTCTGAATAGAGGAAACTGTTTCAGCATATATTTTTCCCTAATCGCAGATTGAAAATAATTGAATACTGTTCAAATTAATATTGAAATGAAAATTTCTGATTCTTTAAATCAAATTTCATACTTAGTTTTCTTACACAAGTATGAAATGTCACATTTTTGATGAGTTAAAAATTAAGTCACCATTCATCTAAAATGGTACTCTACCACAAAAACCAAACCAAGAAAACACATTTTGCTTCTTATTTTCCTGAGCAAATGTATTTTTACTTGTGTTTTGTAGAAGTTATTAAATAACTGTAACAGAAGTCCTTAGTAAGTTGTTCTGTTAGTACCTTTGATTCAAGGCTGAGCATTGGGCTTTTAACACAGTGAAATTACCCAAAATGGGAAAATCAGGCTTAACAAGGAGTTGATACAATTTAATCATGTGCTGACTAATGACAAGTCAGTATCTATGTGCAGCCTAGGCTGTCTGAGAACTGCAAATTCTTCAAAATTAAGCTGGACATGGGGTAGCCACAAAATGGAGCAAAGCAGGATGTGCTGACCAAAGGAGCAATGATGATATCTCAAAAACGCTTGTCCTCAGAGGAAAGGGAGAAGCACTGGTGGTCTGCAACCTGGCATTGCCATGCCTGTGTCCTGTCAGAGAGTGAGAGAGAGTCCAGCACAGGCATAATCAGTTTAGTATTCCCCTTGGGTTGTTACAAACAAAATCAATATGTACTAATGACTGCAGCAATAAATTTCATCATGCTTCATATTGTAACATTCTGCACTTACCCAGTTGTTGGTTTGACAGAGAGCAATAGAGTTTACCCTTTTAAAGTTGTAAATGACTATAAAAATGCTGAGTTTCATTATAAAATACATTCATGGATGATTTTAAGCTTAGGAAATACTGTAATACTTTCACTAAGCATGCTATTAATATAAAGAAATGGTATTTATTGCTTGGTTTCCTAGCTGCAGCTGGGTGGAGAAACATGGCATGCATGTTTATCATGCCACTTGTGGTTTCATAATGTTTATCTAAAATTGATTCTCAAAGAAGCTATCTGAGAAGCTTATTTTTCCACGTTTGTCCAAAGAAAAATCTTCCCTTAACAGATTTCTAGCAAGCAAAATCTTATTTTTTAAAAGTGCTGTTTAGTTTAGGAGATGCCTGTCTATTTAGACACTTCTTCTTGCCTGTATTTTTTACTTTTTTTTCTTGCTGGCAAATAAGCCCTAGGAAGTTGGATTAAATTTTTCATCCCCAAATGAAATATTGCAGACTTTTTGGTCATATTATATTCCAAGCTTCAACACTCAATGCTTTCTTCTGAATACAAATAGACTTTTGAAATTACAGGAGTGTTCCACAATGCAAAAATACAGATTTACTTTTGTCTACATGTCTGCTACCATTTATTTTTCTCTCTTAAAATTTGGAGCTTGTAGGGCAATGGAAAATCCAGGGGCTTTGAATTATATACTTATTAAATCAGTCCACCTGAGAAATCCCGAGTGTCAATTTTGGATAGCCCTCAACTGTTTTGCAGTCACCTTCACAAACGCCACTGAACTGTGCACTCTGGCCCTTGAAAGCAACTTTTAAGCCACAGATCTCGATAAAGCTTTCAGAAAGGATCTAGATGAAGCACAGGAGAAACAAAAGATAATGCTTCTTTACATTATTTAAGTTAAATGTCTTTATCTGATTGCACTTGTATATCCAGGTAGGACTCTTTGAGGCGTGTGGTGCTACCTGTACCATCCTCAGGGAGGGGAAGTTCCATCTGAGTGAACCCCTGCAACAGGCTCAGTTTCTGCATTAGTTTAGGAAGTTTTCCTAAAATAATCTGAATAATCCAGGCTTCCCATCCCTGAGGGCAAATGACATCTACTCCCCAAGTCTGCTTGTCCACAATGATTTCTTATTGATCTGGAAATAAAGCAAGCTGCCAGAAGCCACAGTCTGAGTGTGTGTTGTAGTTGAAAATAAGTCAAAGCCGCCACAGTATTGACAAAGGTCAAGCCTGCCCTGCTGATTTAAATTCTGTGCAGTATGGTTGCACAGCATTTGGTCAAATAAAGCAATAACAAGTGCATGCTTATTCTTGGCAGCTGCACTTCTGTGCAGGGAAGGGGGGAAGTCTGGTCTTGCTGCTGTGTTTGACAGCCAGCTGTTGTTAGAATTTGGGTCCACAAAGCCAGACCTGCACTACCCAAATGCAGCAGGTTTGTTGTAGTAGAGGGATCCTTTCTGCATTTCTTCAAAATATCTGGTAAAAGGAAATACCAGTCTGCAACTGCACTGCAGTGTCCCAGACTGAGAGCACCTCTACAGTGCTCAGCCGTGAACCTTTGGGATTTGAATCTCTCCATCCTGCAGAAGAGCAGGCATCAGGTTGCAGCAGAGCAGAGCTAGCAGCATCACATGTAAGTGGTTACTCAATGCACATGCTGCAGACAGCTGAAAGCTGACACCTGTGTTGCAATACATTGCTCTGAGATTTTTCAAGTTAAGCTCACTGATATATACAGAAGACCAAACATGTAGACACAAAAATGTATGTTTTGTCTTATAGTGTCCTGGCTCTGAAATAATTAACAACTTGGGTGATATAGCATGCTCCAGTTTATCAGTACCACTCATCTTGCCCCCCTTCTCCTCCTTATTTTGGGTGCTCTACATAGGGCACATCTTGAGAGAAATTGCTATCCCTGACCTATTTTCAGTACTACCTAGTGGCATTTTAGGAAGACTGTGGGGTTTTCCCTGTAAGTTCATTGCTGTGTTAGACAGAGCTGGCAGATAGCAGATGTGCATTCTTCAGGATGATCTCTGTATTTTCCATGTGCCCACTTCGCTTTTGTAAAAGTAACAATTATTGCAGTAGAAAGAGCTATATATCTGTACAGAGGGAAAACATGTTGAAAGCACTGCTGTCCTGAAAGGAAACAGTACAGTGACCCTGCACCATACACTTAATGACAAATCCCTCCAGTGCTGCAGTTTATGAGATTGGGAACTTGCAGGCAGAAAGGGTGCAATGGATGCGCCTGTATAAACATGAGATTTACACAAATCCAGGCTCTGCTCTGAACCTTTCCCCTTGTCTGGGGCTGCACTGCAGTGATGTGCTTTCTTCTTTGGATTGGTGAGGGGTACCAGGGGAGAAAGGTATTGGAGGTGCCTGTCCTTGCTATAGCTTGCCTTGTCATGCCTTTCTGGGGACATGAGCTCAGCCTCAAAGAAGGGAGGCAAATAAGCACCATGAGTGCAGTTGCCTTCTCCTTAGAGAGCAAAGGTTGCTTCTTCCCAAAATATGTTCCCTGCTTCCCTCACTGTACTCCTGTGCCCTTATCGGCAAATGCCATAAGGCGCTATTAATGATAGGTGAGTCTTCTTTGAGGTAGGGCTGGAGGTCTGTCATTTCTCTTTTGGGGGATGGAGGCATCCTCTGTGCTATGATTTACACTGAACAACACATGCTGACATCTCAGCACTGCCCTTGAGCTGTGCTTTTCTGTTCCACTTGCAAATGGATCACATGCAGCAAGATGGTGATGTTTTACAGCTCTGTAGGCAAGCTCTCCATTTGCCACACAAGCTGAGGCTCAGGCATGTGCAGGGAGTCAAATGTTGCCCAGTGTGGTGGCAGAGAAGCATCCTTTGCCAGAGCACAGCAGCTGTCTGGGTCAGATTGGAGCAGTCAGGGTGCTTGGGTGAGGCATGAAGCTCCTCACCTTCTGCTGGTTTGTAGCTGAGGGGTTTCCTAAGCCACAGGTAGCATCATTGTCCTTCCTAACTTGAGCAGGGTTTTTCTATTTGTTAATTTCTCAAACTCCCAGAAAGGTTTTGGATTTTATAGTATACCATGGTTCAGCTGCACAGCTCTACCATACATCTTGTGAAAAAATATTTCTTTTGGTCTGCTCTTGAGCTTAATGTTTTTTTTTTAAATTTCATTTGATAACCTTGAGTTTTTGCATCAGAAAATGATGAGCAGTCATTCCTTACACTCTGCTATGCTGTTTGTGACTGTTACAGGCTTTACCATATTATATTTTCCATGCTGGAGTCCTATTCTTTTTACATCCCTCTCTACATAAAAGCAATTTCATTCCCTTAGCTATTTTTACTTTCTTTCTTTATACCTGGTCCAGGTCTACTGTAAATTTTGGCAAGTGTGTTGGGTTCTACTTGCAGTGTTCAAGGCACCATGGATTTGTATGGTAAAACCAGGATGTCCCCTGTTTCATTCTCTGGTACTGTCAGACTGGGAGAACTGTGAGATCAAATAAAATGGTGCAGCAGGATGTTAATGAGCTGGCCCGAATCCCAGGCTGTTACTTTCAGTGACCTCTGCTGCAAGGTTGTTTTCTTGTATCAGACTCCTGCTATTTTGGAATACCCAACCGTGGGGCAGACCTGCCTGGGAGCTCAGCAGATTTCTTGGCATCATGTTTTGGAATCAGCAAAAAACATTCCTCTACTTTTCACATGTAAAATTAGGATGAGCAGTGATTTCTTGCTATACCAGGAAACTGGCTGTAGAAAAGAGCTGCTTTAAGTGCATAAAACAAAAATTACCTGTCCTACTGCTTTGTCTGTCCCTGCTGTCAGGGCCTGAGCAGTATTTCCCCGGGAGGCAGCTTGCTGCTTGCATCTTTGCTTTTGCCTCCTACTTCCCAAACTCACCACCCTGCAGTTGCAGCAATTCAAAGGCAAATTACCATCTTCCACCCTGCTTCTTCAGCTAAAAATGTCCTTTGCTGGTGCAGTGTCAGCCCTGCTATAGTTCATGTTGAAAAGCTACATCGGGAAGGGACGGGATCAGACAGCACATTACATTTCTAGTTTGTCAACTGTCTCAAGGCTGTCTCCAAAAATTAGTGTAATATAACTTGTATGTGTAGCATTACATCCCACAAAACAATAAATTGCATTTTAGTTAGGACATGAAGCTGCTATCAATGCCTATGTTAATTTTCCATGGTTTATTAAGAAAATCATAACAATGCATGCTATTTATGCAGGATGTATTCAGAGATTTATCTCCCTAGTTGCGTATTGAATTAGAACAGTAACATTAGAGATATACAGTAGAAATGCTAATACATTAATCTATCTAGAGCCAGGATTATATCACAAAAGGAATTAGCTTTGTGATCTCTTCATAGATCCATTTTCAGGGCTATCCTTCACCAGCTCATTGACAATCACAGTCCCCTGGACAGATTTGTGTTTGTGTAACTTTTCTTCTTGTTATTCCCTTTGCTATGAACAATGATGTGCTGGGAATTTGAATGCTTAACAGGGTCTGGGAAAATAGCTTGTTTTACTGCTTTAATCACTACTTTTGGGAGTTACTTGCCAATAGTCCATGTTTCTTCCACATCTGTTGCGATAATCCTGATGGGGACATCATAGGGCATTGCAAAGGTCACATTCTCCTGCTATGGCTGTCATTCACTGAATACGTATGATAGAACAGAAACTTTGTTTCTTGAACAGAGGTTGGAGTAATTGGCTTCTCATATTTAAATAGTTACATTATCTGTGATCTCAGTAAAGAAATTGAACTTTTTTAAAGGAGTGGTGTTGTGAAATGACATAGAGAGGAACTTCTGCTGTGTGCCTTTTGGGCTGGTTGTAAGATAGGCTGCAATGTAAGCACTTTAAGGCTGCCTCTTGTCTGTTTTGTTGCTAGAAAATCAGGAGATGCTTCCCACTGTGTTAGTCTTGATGCAGTTTTACAATTTTGATGTAGGGAGTAACATATTTATGAAGTGCTTTGAAGTGTGCTTCATGAACCCTACTTCTGGACTGAGGTTTCAGTTTTCACACCATAAACTAGGACTGCAAGTGAAATTTGGTTATTTGATGAAAAACAGTAAGAGAAATCACTACATGTTTTCCCCCTCCAGAGAACACACAGCATTCTCCAGAAATTAGTCTGAGATCAGGGAAATCTCTACAGCTGCTATTTGGTTACCATATGGGTAAAAAATTGTGTTTACACTTCTTCCAAGACAAACTGAAATTGCTCATTTCCATCACTGAAGTGCCAGTCCTCAGAAAATTTGCCTTTCTTTAGTACTGACTGAATTCTGTGAAAGTGGCCTTCTCATTTGCTCTGCTCTGTCCCTGGGGAGACCTGAGAATGTGGGCTGAATTGAGAGCCAGAAAAATCTCCTAGGCTTTTCTGCATATGTATTTACAGCCTTTCCTGTCATTTTCTGGATACCTTAGCTCTCCTGAATATAAAAGATGTTGAGGCAATGACTGTCCTTTGTGATGTTTACCCACTGCTGATAGCAGTGGTGCCCAGCTGCTGTCCACTGAGCCCCCCATAGCAAAAATAATATGAATTCAAATGAGATTACTTCTTTCTCTGTGGTTTTTTGTTTTTGTTTTTGTTTTTTTTTGTTTTGCTTTTTCTCTTTACACAATGAAATGCTGCTAGTGTGAAAGGATCTGATAGAAGCAAGAAATTAATTATTTGACTTTGAAGCTCTGTGGCATTTTTTTAGTTCTGTAATTTCAATGCAGTTTTGAATGGTTAAATTAAAAGATAAATGAATTATTTGATTAGACATCACTAGGATTTTTTTTTCTCCCTCTGTTTTCCAAACAAATTCAATTAAACCGCACAAATCATATGGAATATTTCACAATCTCCTCTTCAAAATAGAAATATCTACTAAGAAAATGTTCTTGATCATCTTGTCTATTCTGTCCTAAGTCAATATTTCCGGCTTGTTTCAATCACAAAAACTTTTGCTTTCAGTGAAATTCTATAGGAATGTGAAAAGTTTGTAAGTAATGAGCAAATATTTTTGTGTGTGCTGGAAAGATTAATACATGCCTTAGATGTAAAGACAGTAGAAGCTCATATTTGCTTTGAAGAAAGAAAATTACTTAAAAGTATTAATCTTCGTTTGACATTCTTGAGATGCAAATGTACATGTGAGACAATTCGTGTGTGGGTGTGCTGCCCCTGGCTGGTTGCCAGGTACCCAATGAAGCTGCTCTATCCCTCCTCTTGTCAGCTGTACAGGGAAGAGAAAACACGTTGAAAGGCTCCTGGGTTGAGATAAGGTTGAGGAAGAGATCGCTCGGCAATTACTGTCACAGGCAAAACAGGCTTGATGTCAGGAAAATGTATTAAATTTACTACCAATCAAATCAAAGTAGGATGTAGAGAAATAAAAATTAAACTTTAAAACACCTTTCCCTCACCCATCCCTTTTTCCTGGCCTCAATTTCACTCCTGGTTTTTCTCTACCTTCTCCCTGCAGTGGCACAAGGGAACAGGAATGAGGGCTGTGGTCAGTTCATCACATGTTTTGATTCTAAAACAGGCTTTTAAAAAAGTCAGCAAATATTCTGATAACTCACAAATTCCTGGAGTTTTTCAGTTTTTGAGAGATTTCAGTCTCATTTCCACAGTAACACAGTTTAGAGGTTTCAAAATAACACTGCATAGAGCAAGCTGTGTTTTCGCTCATGCTGCTCTTCTGGGTCTTGATGAAGCCAGTCCCTGCATGACTGACTCTGTCTGCTCCATAAATACACAGTCTTCTCTCTGGCGATGCTGTTGGGTGAGTTTGCGTATACTGTTTGGACAGTCAAGTGAGACACAGTGTGTGCTGCTTGCACAGGGGCAAGCTGGAACTGAAGGATGTAAAAGTAGTTGCTAATGTTGTTTTGTACAATTTTGAGCTCCATTTACCTGAGCTCTCTGGCCTTGCTGAGCCCACAGAGGCTCTCAGCAAGGCTTAGGGCTCATATGTGTTGCAATTTCTTCTATGCTGCTATGGAGGAGTGGCAGTAGATGGGTACCAGCAGCACCTGAAGATATGGAGAAAAGGATATGAAGCCTTCAGAGTGCTTTCCCCAGGTAGTGGACCTCAATGAGGAAGGGTACACATCATTGCAGTAACTTTGGCAGTGCTGTGAAGTGTTATTTATCTTAGTGTTTGACATTGCAGGGGACTTCAAACTGAGAGCTGGCTTCCTGTAGTCCTGTGGTTTTCAGTTTTGCTCTCTGCCTGAAGCTGATCCTTTGGAAAAGTTATAGATTAAAATTATTCAACCCTTTCTAGAATCATGACTAAGGAAAAAATTAAGTCTGTTTTCCTCCCCTTTCTTGGACCCAAATACATTATGGGAATTTTCATTAAAAAAGGGTAAAAACAGAGAGAAACTCTGTCCTCTACCTGTCTGTCATTTAATCTCTCCTTGGCAAGATGAGACAGCCTTAAGGTGAGAGTAGAAGTTTCTTATAGTCATTAACAGGTTTTCTTTTCATATTATGCAGTGCCAGTCTCTGTGCAACCATTTTGGGCTCAGGACTTGGATGAAAGAAGCTGGAAAAGAACATCTAGCAATGTGAAAGGGCCCTTCTGGATTGAATATCCTTAGTACAGCAATGAGCAGTGGGCAGAGGCGTATGTCTGAATTGGGGCAGCTTGGTGTAAGCCACGTTCTTCTCCCCATCCCCATATCAGTATTTTAGAACCTTATCACACCCAGTCACCATTGTTTGACACCACTCACGCACGTCTCCAAACTCTGTCATGTGTTTCTGTGGCATGCAGCCACTCTTTAGGTGCCTTCTCCAGCCACACTAAGCAGTGAAGCTGCAGTTGGCCATACCTGCAAAGCCACCTGAAGCAGCCTAGTACATTGTAACTGCAACAGCTATTGGGCTTCCTCATAAGTTAATTCATGGCTTTGCAGGTTTTTCTCTGTAATCACTTAACTTGCAAGGGAGATGACTGCAGCTGACCTGTGAGCTTGAATGTGCAGGAGGTGGTGAGGCTGCATCCTGCCATCATCACAGCCTGGGACAGCACAAGCATGCTGCATCTTCATGTAGTCAGATGAGATGATGTCTGTAAGTCAAGCAGCACATGTGGATGATCCTTGGGGAGCTTTCCCCACTGTGATTTCTCTCTTTGTCTTGAGAAACACATGGCTTCATTCACATATGTCTCAAAGTGTTCAAACATGATCAGAACATTCTTTTGGGAGACCTGTCAACCATGTATTTCCATAAATTACTGCTTGTTTCATCACTTACCTCTTCTGGCTAAATATCTCAGATTTTTGAAAGGTACATGCTTGACTAGAATTGGTTTGCAATTTAAATGGTCTTACTGTAACTTAAGTATCATCAGACTCAGGCGGATTTATTTAGTGTGCATGAAACAGTGATCAAGCCAACATGTCAAGTAGTTCATCCCAGACACCCCATAGAGATGGTGCTTCTGGCTGAGGGTTTATCTCATCCCTGTTGGTTCAAGTTAGTGTTTTAATTCATCTGTGTCAGAGAAATTTGTTGATCAAAAATGCTGATTCATCTTTGTCTTTATTTTTCCTCATGCTTCAGAAGACTTCTGATCCAATGTAAAGGGGATTTTTTAGTTTAGCTGGGGAGAACCAGGGAAAATTATGGATTGATTTATCCCTGCATTGCATAGTACTGGTAGAATAAGCTTGAGTTTTCAGTGTTAACTCATTTTTGGATGCCTGAATCAGCACACTAAGAGAGGCCTGGTCCTTATCATAGATGCCCCTAAATTTGGGCCTTCTGAATTAGCATTCATATTTGAGGACGCTCTAATTGCTAATTCCTGTATTGATTAGGATTCTGCTTCTGAAATTGGGGCTCAACCAGACAATTTTTGTTACTTTGAGCAGATGAAAGATGTGAAAAATTATGCTTGTAGACTGTCGACCCTGTTAATACTAGTGACTGGTGAATAGGTTAAATTGTAACACAGTTTAGGGAGAAATCTTCTGGATTTTTGTCTATCCAGAAGTAGATTGATCTCCTTTAAAGTTTAGATTTTTATTTGCACCTCTTCAGGCAACAAAGGCTTAAGTGCAATGCCCCATAGTCTATGGAAGCAAGCATGAGATTTAACTCTTGAAGCAGGGCACAGAAGCAAGCAAATTGATTGACTCTGCTGGCTCTCTGTGTGATCTTCTGAATGAGATGTCATTGTCTGTTTGAACCTTTGGACTGTGTAAGAGCATAAAGGCCTCATGCTTAGAGTTTATTTAGGATGGCTTTCTGATACGGGCATAAACAGCCTGCCGATCACACAAATCAAATACATGTGTTTCTGAAGAGACTTAGGATGAGTCCCAATAATGTTGTGCTCTTGTGTGACATGTGCACAAGACATGTGATTAAATTTCAAGACAAGGTTGGTAAAGCTTAGATCTACAGTGGTGTATCTGTAACAGCAATTGGAGCACTGTGTGCTTGGCAGCTGCAAGATAAAATGGATAGTTTACCATACTTAAGAGACCTATGAGCATAATGTTTATTTTTTAAGGTTTCAGCAGTGCCTGATGCTCATCAGCAGGAAAACCTCATTTTTAAAATGAGGACACTGTTTGAGGCTACTGGTTCTGACCTTTTGAGTTGGCATAAATAAAAGCCATGTTAATGAAATGTGCTGCTTCTGTAGCAAGTTGGGGGAAAAAACCCAACTTGTCTGCTCCTCAGAAAGACACTAGATGCCACAGAAATTTATGCAGAGCTTTGGTGTAGCTCCATGGTCACGTGAGATATCTGTATCTATGATACTGGGGAAAAGAAGTCACTGCTTGGATCTAGTGAAGCACACAGCTCCTGATGTCTCAAGGTGACAGATAACAATAGTCATAATGATTGTGACTTGCTTGACATGATCCATTTAGCATTCGTGCTCTTATCAGTTGCCAGTTTCAAATCCACAATCCTGAAGTGCAATCAGGAAAACTGCATTTGACGTGGCTTGTGGAAGAATGGCATAAATCCCCCAGCACCAAGCACTTACATGTGTGTTAGGCTACCACTAAGCACCCATTCACTGAGGAGCACCCAGAAAAGTTGGCTGCTCATGAAAACCCTGGAGCTGGCACTGAACTGGTAAGACTGTTGGGTCCGTTTGTGTTTTCTGGGATCATGCCAGTGTAACAACACAAACTCTTGCACGCAGCGATTTTTAAGCTCAAAATATTAATGTAAAGTGGGTACAAAACTGGCTAGGGACTTCAATGTCAGTGCTTAACAAAGGAAACTATTTCTTGCTAAGAATGACTGTTGGATTACTTGCTCTGTGGCAGTGCTGAGGTGTTGGCTCTGCAGCCATGCATGCAGCTGGATGTTACTCTAAAAGGCAGCGGGGGGTGCCTTCCTCAGAGCTCCCAGACTGTGTCTGTGAGGCAGCAGGGGCACTCTGCAGCCTGCCTGTCTCAGCGTCGTGCCAATTGTGTGCAAACCATGGCCAGCAAGCCATTTATCACCACTGTGTGAGCCGAAGTCTTTGCTGTTGTTGCAAGCACAGCCTGCTGCTATGGGACATGGGGGAGGTTATTTTGCTGCTACACCTCTTTGCTCTTCCCATTGCTTGTAGGGATAAAATCCCTTTGGAGGAGCAAATACTCCCTGTAGGGAGAAGGACAGCTGGGATGCAACACTGTCTTCAGGGTGACGTAGTGGGCTCCTGCTTTTAGTGCATAGCAGGAACTCCCAGTGCTTGGGTGGTTTCTGGATGGGATCTGGAATTGTCTTGTCTTGTCAGGCTCTCCAGCCCAGAAATGGAAACTGGCTTCGTAGTTAATAGAGCTACTGCTATATGAGATGGAAGGAAAATTATGGGGGAATTTCGTACTTCTTTCCTTGTGCCTCCCCATGTCCCTTCTAAACACAGGGGCAGAAATGCTGTGGCAAGGCTAATTTTAAAAGCAAATCTGCTTGTTTTCTTTCTAGCCTCACTTTCCCTGGAGTAACATAAAATACATTTCTTTGGCTCAATTCAGTCTAAAAATAAGCCTCTAGTTCCAATAGTGTTGCCCTGGGACACCACTCCCGGCCTCCAGCTGCTGTCTTCCATAGCTCTTCTTGTCTCTGTTGGCCCCATAGGAAGGTTTTGACTCCACTACAGCATCTTGAATGACACTGGGTGCCCAGACAGTGGCACAGAATCTGTCTCTCTCCAGACTCCACCGCTTGGAAGGATCGTGGAAAGAATGAAAGCCTGTAGAAAAAATTTTATAGTGAGTGACTTCTTTTCAGGGCCATTAGTGAGACTGAAAAATCAGGCTTTATAATATAAAGCAATCTTCCACCTGAACTCAGGACAGCTAGTCTAGTGCCACAATATGTTCTTTAAAGCCTGTTTTATAATAGAATTTGGTATTGCAGTATGTATAATTTATAATATATTAAAGCCCATTTCATCATATATTTTAATCTCTGATGATGAATAGCTGGGAAAGTCTTGCAGGTTCTGTAATACCACTATGGCAATATCCTTTGAAAAGAGAAAAGTAGGACAATTGAGACATACCATGGACTGGTCAAGGAAAAAATAATGACTCTTGTCAATTTACTTTTTTTCCTATAGTTTATATTCTTCTTGGAAATGATATCTATTCTGATATTTTTGCACATGTTTTCTGTGGACATTAGGGTGGACAGAGAGCTGGCTTCACTGGCAGATTCAGAGAGCTTCAGCTTCAAACTCTGGGAGACACCTAGGTAGGAGGAAGGACATCCTTTTCATCATGGTGAGAGAATAGAAAGAAGAGTTGTCTCATGGGAACTCATGTTAACTAGTTTATTACAAATAAGCTGTTGTTCTTGGTTTTGATATATGGTTGGCTGGCTGCCAGCTACATACATAGTTTTGTTCCTTATCCTTGTTATTGATTGGATCCTATGGCCTCCAACCCATCTACATACCTCTGTGCTTTCCAAGTTTCAAGGTCTTTGGAGGTTGCCCTTGTATTATGCGGTTTCTACGTTTGTTATTTTTACATTAAAAGTTTTTTGTTTTTTGGCAACTGCATCATTCCCGTCTCTCTGTATATTGTGCTGCAGATTCCCTGGCTGGCCTGGTCCTGTTATGGCCGCCCGCAGCAGCCATAGTTTTCAAGAAATCACTTGCAACATTACTGAAATGTTGCATTTCCTTTAACCTTTCAGGGCTCAACTCTGAAAATATTTGTTTTCCATCTCAGTGCTAAATGACTTAGCCCATTTATTAAGATGAGGAGAGCTCAGCAGCTATTGGTGGACTGGAAATATATCTTCCATTGGATTTCCAATTTTTCTCAAAAATCAAAATAGTACTTTATGAGTCCAACCTAACATGCTTGATTTAGAAAAATGGGACTTGTCTTCCATGCTAAATGGTTGTCTGTTTTTAAAAATCAGGGTGCTTGCTTTTAAGGCTTACATTTTGACTAAACCTCTAAATAGCAATTATTCTTTTCCTGAACAGTAGTCACCAAAGTGTATTCATCATTCATTAGCGAAGAAAGAAGAAATCTCAATTTGCCTGCCTTTCCAAGCAGCAGTGGTGCATCTCTAAAAATGTCACTGAAGTGTCTCAAGTGACAGGGATCAAAAAGCCTGGAGATCTCTGGACCACTATTTGCTTATCAGGTGACACAGGACTCATTCATGGAAAACTGATTTTTGTCATTTACCATAAATCAGGCAATCTCTTCCTGAAGAGCAGACTTTTGAAAGTCCCAGATCTGAGGGCCAAACACCAGCAGTGCACCAGGTAGCTTTTTGAGATGTTTCTATTGCTGGGTGTTATTCTTTGTCTTGTGCTTTCAAGCATGGGAAAGATACTTTTTGAGGATGAAGGTTTATGTCTATAGTGGTTTGTTTTCTTAGCGGCTCTTCTGTCAAATGCTCCAGCCATGAGTTCCCTGTCCACAGGGAACACAGTAGTGGAAACTGAGTTATGTAGGAGGTCCCATGCCCTTTGTGCTTCCTACTTGGTTTTCTTAAATACCTCAGGCCTCTGCTATTTCAATCAATGTAACAAATAATTCTACTCTCTCCATTCTTTGTGATTCTCAGCACAACTGGTTTCCTTCAGCCTCCAAACTCTTCTTTTCCAGGGCTACCGCTTGCCATCACAGGTTTTAACACTCCCTTGCCCTTCTCCATGTTTTACAGAACAGACTCTGTTTGACTGTTCCTTCTCCTTCGTGAGCTGAAGTTTCTCTAGTGCTTTTCTGCATCCAGTCATGTTATGACTGGTGGCAGGTCAGGCAAACCAAATGTAGGCATTTAATAGCCCTAGTTATGTCAGCTGATATGAGGCTGAAAGTAAGAATACACCTAAAATGTCTGGGGACATCTGGGTATTCATTTTCCCCGTTTATCCCAAAGCAGAACACAGATGTTGACCTTTACCTTACTAATCCGCCTGCTTACTCAGGCTTTTGCTTGAGGGGTGACAGCAAGAGAATTTCTGCCTATAGGGCAAATTCCAGGATGTATCCATTGCTGTGCCATTGACATTTGTCAGCCAATTTTAATGTTTTCAAAGTAATTTTGTTCATGTGCCCAGGGAAATTAGCAGTGAACTGTTACCGTGGTTTCAAAATCATTTCTGGAATAAAATTTCTTTTAACTCTTCCTATTTAAGTCATTGCTTGCACAAAGCTACTGATTAGAGGAGAGCTAGAATCCTCATGAGAAACAGGAATAGTGAACTTAATGAGTTTTTATTCTGACTGGTTTTTTTTTTGGTTCTGCAGTTACAGAAAGCCTTTTGCCATGGGCACCTCATCCGTGACGTGGATCATAGTCTACAAATAATGCTAGGATTTAATTTTTCCAGTTTCACTGCTCTTGCAACATAACTTGTAAATGTGCAGCTCAAATCCTGTAACTAGATATCTAAACAATGAGGAGACAGTCATTTTCCAGTGAAGGAAAAACTTCTATAATGATGGGAGTGGTGGCATAAAGGTCCAACTTTACATTAGGTCTGGTGCTCACACTGCAGCACTTGTCTGTTATCTAGAAGAAAATACAACTTATACAAATCATGAAAGTGTATGAAAATGGACACATTGAGTCTCTTAGCAAACAAGATTATCTTTTCGGAAGCAGGAATCTTTCCGATTTGGATAACACTGTTAGGGCTGATGTGTTTCTTGGGGTTTTCTCTCTTCTAACACATATTGCATTTGAGAATTTGAGAAAAACCAGCCGAGAGCAGTATCACATGAACATGTTTTCCTCTTCTTTATGGAAGATGAGTACTTTCTTATCCCAGAACCACTGGGCCCATTCATAACTGAAACCTTTAAAGCTTATGAACTGTGAAATTAGATGACTAATTGACAGGTGAATCATTAGGCTGGATGCATTCTGAGACCTCCTTGTTCCTGTTTCTTGTATCTCCCTGTAGACAAACACATTTACTTCAGCACAGAAGCAAAACAACATCAAAAACTCCTCATGACACTGAGGTCCTACCTAATTGCAGGAGAATGGGATTTTCCCCAGGACACAGTGAATGCCTACTGTATCTGTCCATTTATTTTCTCAGGGTATCATATCTTTTGCCACACTGGGTCATCCACAGGCATGTAGGAATTTGTACTGGTTTCTTGGTTGGTTTTTTTTTTGTTTGTTTGTTTGTTTTGTTTGTTTTGTTTTGTTTTGTTTAGTTGTGGTGTTTTTTTTGTTGTTTTTGTTTGGGGGTTTAAGCTTTTTTTCTGGGGGGGGGGTTGGAGTTCTTGGGGTTTTTTTTGCAATATGTAGGAGAAAACAACTCAAATCAACCCAATCAACAGCACTTCATCTGCTTACTGGAATGAAATCTCCACAAATGATTTTGGAGTGAAGAGGGGACTTTACATTGCAGTTTTGCACATGTCCTGTCTTTTAGATTTTACATAGGATGTGCTTCAGGAGCATTGAAGTTGTCCTCATCTTTATCAGAACTACCCTCCAGCTTAGTTTCACCAGTTATTTATTGTTACATGTGGAATAGGAATTGTAGCCAGATTGTATATCTTAGTTAATTTAAAGGAACATCTGCTTAATATAATGAATTATATAAATGGTATTTCCTTTGTATACCGGGCCGCATGAAATAATCTGTTGGCTACTGACTCAAGTTTCTGCATGCCTATCAGATAAGCCACAAAAAGCATAACATCTGACATTATGTGTGTCCTCTACAGTCAGCATATAGAATAGATACTGTAAGCTTACATAGAAGCAGGTGAGTCCAAAAGAGCAGAATGGAATCTACACATTCCCAAAGTATAAACTTAAGTGGTAACAGATGAATCTAGAAAGTGATTATAAGCCTCAGAGCTGATTAATATACTTTTCAGGCTGGAATCTCTGGAGTCTGAGGGCAAAACTGTTTGTGATAGGCTTGTTTCCATGTCTTTATAGCAGGAAAGTTTGCATAACAAATAGTTTGCGTAAGAACTATTTCAGTACTTTTTTTTTTCTTTTTTTGGTTTATGGAACCTAAATTTCAGGTGGGACTTTATAGGAGGAAGAGTTGGATCTACAGTCAATAGTCCAGGGGATTTTTGGCTGTTGACTTGCCTGTTCCTTGCTGGAAGTTATTACCAGAGGTCTTGTGTTCTTGGGTAAATGTTGGGGGCAGGAGAGGTGTTGGGTGCTTTCTGTTCTATGTTGGTACTTCAGTGCATATGCAAGCTGAGAAGAGGATGCTCTGCAGTGCTCTGGCACTTCAGTACCTGACTCATGTTGGTTAGAAATGGAAACAGAGGTAGACCTCACTGTGCTGATTCCTAATCCACCTTCATCATGTCCCTACCCTGTCTTTTCCCTTTGCTTTGGCTGCCAAAATGGAGATGTGCTAGAGCTAGACATGGCTAGAGGTAAGCCATTCTGACATTGTGAGAGCTTTTGGAATGCATAGGAGAGGCCAAGACTACAGAGGAGTTTATTTGCAAACTTCTCATCTAGATGGCTCATATAATTATTTTCTGTGCTTATCCCACTTTACTCAACACAGAGCTCAGAAGAGCAGTCAAGCCATTTTAGATGGTTTTGTTGCCTCAGACGTGGGAGCACAGGATGCTACCTCATAGGCTGGGCTATGTTTGCTGTTCTGATGCTGGAAACAATCATCTTTGCTCTCAGGACAAAACATTTCCATCTGCCTTACTTTGGGGTTCCACTTTAATCCTATGTGCTAATGTGCTGGTTTACTGTATTAATGCAGATTAGCTGAAAATAACTTGGCATGTCAGGATTTTCTGCTCTTACACTTTGTAATCTCTTTGCTTTGGATGATATTTATTACATTCTGAAATAATGGGTTTAGTGCTTTTATGACCTCTGTAACATGTTCTTTTTTGTGATTCCACTCAGAACTGCTCTTAGCAAACCTTCTAGCCAGGAATCAGTCCAGCACAGTTACCCTGGGCATGCTGGGCCAGGACTCTCTTAGGTTGAGTCCGGCTGCAGATCTGCTGGAAACAAAACAGGCATTTGAATTTATTAATTGTGGCTTATTAATTTCTTTCATTGCAGCTGCAACCAAACAAGCCTTCTTCAGTCCTCACCCTGGGTTCCTTCTCATCAGCTTTGTTTAGGATGCAGCATAAGATATTTGGAGGCTCACTAGGCAAGGTTGATAGAGAGCCTTCTTGGCTGCCAAAGCATTTAAGACCACCTTAGAAGGGCTGTTGGGGGGATTCTACAAACACAGAACATATGGGGAGGATGACCTGTATTTATTTTGGTTGCTAACAGACTGCTTCTACTGCATCCCTATGTGTTCATATTGAGTTTTGTGTATCTCAGTAATCTCTCTAATCTTCTGGCCAGATGTTTGATGGTGTATTGGGAGGCCAGAGGTGTTAAAACTTCAGAGGTCTACACAGACTCTACTTGCTTAAATGCTCTGTGTTAACAGATTTCTGGGGCCTTTCTTCTGGTCACCATCTGCTCTTTCCACTTCTTTGAGTCTGCTAATGCTGCTGTTTGCTCCCATCTGTTTTTCCTCCCTTGACTCCTTTCTTTCTGTACCTTCCCAAGGATGTGTTTCTCATAGACTCCATTATCTTTTCTTCTTCTGCAGAGGGGATCTGAAGTTACACAGCCACAGCTGGCAGTTTTGTTATTTTTGGCAGAGTTTTGCCTGCCCTGTGTTTTGGGTGGCAGAAGCTCTGTGGGAGCCTTGCTAGGCAGCTGGGGATGGTAAGCATTGTTCCTGTGCCCTATGTTGTGCCTGGCTATGGTTTAGCCCCTTTTCCCTAAAGAGCTGCTGCTTGTGCTGGCCTAAGTCAGAGCAATTCCCTCAGCTCTTTGCAAAAATTCCACTCTTTCGGAGTGGAAGCTGGACATGTGTCTTTAATACAGAGCAGGAGCAAAGAGGAGGGAGTCAGCCTTACTAAGGCAATTAATTTTCCTGCTGACAGTGAGCCCACGTGCTCCCTATTCTTTCTCTTCTTTGAAGGTGACTTTTACAAATGGATGGAGATTGTCAAAACCTGTAGCTTCAGGGACTATGCCACCTTTAATATTGAAGTGAAATGAGTTTCCACCATCTGTCATTGTCAGGAAAATGACAACGTTACCATTGCCTCTGTCTTCACAGAATCAAAGCATGACATCACAGGCTGTCTGAATCTCTCTGGTTTTTGTGCAAGGATTCTTCCCTCCTTTTTCAGTTTGCTCCTGTTTGGAAGATAATGAGGGCTACTGTCTTCCATGTGCTTTTTATCAGGGAACAGTGCTCTTCAGCAGACTCATTAAAATAATAGATGGCCTGAGATGGTTAATTATCTCTGAAACTTTCTTGCTGTCCAGCAGCAGGGAAGCTTTCTTACATGGGGTATGGATAAGAAGTACAGTCTTACAATGACAGTTCTTCTATGATATCCTTTAAGACATCTGACAGAAAAATAGTATGTTGATGCCACCAAACCCAGATTAAATGATTGTGTCATTTAGGTGTGTGGCATGATCAGTGTGACAATTGGGAGTGGATGGATTTTGGATTGGGTGGACAGCAATTGTTCAATTGGTAGATGGGAGCTGCAGTGGAATTTGGGAGGTATGTTGTAAAGGTGGATGAGAGGATTAGAAAGACATCTCTTCTGGAGACCATCAAGATTGAGAGGAAAAGAACTTGGGTTCACCAAGCCCTCTAAATTGTCAAAAAATGCATGTTCTGGTTAATCCAGATGATTAACTCTTTTGATGACAGGTTGCATATGGAGAACTGATTGAAATGTGCTTCCTTTGTCCAGATTCTCATTCCTTAAGAGCTAACTTTGAACAGTATTCATAATAGCAGAGAGTTCTGCTTTTGCAAACATTTAAAAAGCATAAGTCTATGAAATACATCTGTTTTGCTTGAGGGAGTTCGCCTTGCCTTATATAATCTAGATGAGAATTCTAGATAAATTTGGTGGTCCTGACAGCATCTGGCCATTTGGGAGCTCAGGTCTCATTTAGCAACAGATATCAGTTCTGCAGCTCTTCTGGTTCTTTGGACTTCTCTGGGGTTAGTGCTACTGTTGAGCAGTTGCAAAAACTCAGCTGTTTTGTTACCTCACTAAATGAGTACTCATTCAGTCAGGAACTATACAGTGGCTGGCACCCAGGTACGTTGTGTGATATAATTAAAATCAGGACTTGTCTTCAAATAGCCATTAGTAATACAGAATCACATTCAGATAGCACAGCAGGATGTGTGTGAAGCAGGTGCTTTGGGAAATCCTATGTGGATTTTCAGGGGTTTTTTTGCCTTTTAGTTTACTTGACTATTTCATTTGAGATGAGGTCCTCTGAACTTGTTTAGGGTGGGTCTGTGACATATGAGATGAAGTCCATTTTGCTATGGAAATGAAAGGAAAAAGAGAACAAACTGCTGTAGCTCACACTCTTGAAAATCCATTTTTTGGTATGTGTACAGGTACCTGACATATACCTTAGTAGAGGTGAGCCCCAATCTCTACCTGGCATCTGTATGTGCTGTTTTAATTCAAATAACAACAGGTGTCTGATTATAGGTTGCATTACAAGAATCTGGAATTACTCACCTGGGTAATGTTAGAGATCAAAGCTGGAAGGAAGTGTGTGTATGACCAGGACCTAACATTTGATGGGCGCTTATGAACTGTAAGAAACATCTGCTCTGAGTGGGCAGCAATTGCTTTTCTATATTGAATGAAAGTGGGTTATCACACCGTGGAATAGGTTTCTTTCTTCCTTTCATTTCCATTGTATTTTTTTCTTCATGTTGTGATTTCATAAAGATTGAATAGTCAAGATGAAAGAACAGTAGGCAAATGCATGCAGAAACAATTTCACTTTCTATGGTGTCAGTTTTGCAGGTTTTTAGTTACAATCATAACCAAAGAGCTCTGGCATGGCAAATGTGAGTAGCTGCATAAAGTCCTCTGCCAGAAATGTCATTTAGCTGTCCTCTCAGATAAACATGGCCTGCTACACATCCTGATGTGACCAGCATGAAAAATTCAGATTTTTTCAGAAATTAACCACTAAAATTAATTTATTCTTAAGAACGGTAAGTTTCTGGGCCTAATGGTTGCAAGGAATGGTTTTAGGATGTGGCCCAAGAATAAGAGATGTCTCTCAAAGCAAGTCCCCTCCTCTGACCCTTGGGGGACTCAGAGTTGGTGATTATACCTTAAACTTAATTTTTAAAATCTAAAAACTTTTAAAAACCACCTCTGGAGGCTCCAGGGCTAGGAAGGGGGAAGTGCTGGATCCAGTGCAGGATTGGGATGAAAGACTCAAATTTTGCTTGACACTTTACAGTTCTTCTGTTGATGCCAGAAGCCATGTGTAGGTCCATTGTGTCAATACCCAACTTATGTGCCCTGCCACCTTTATTAGAGGTCAGTCAAACCCCATAGGTTCAAACTCATCTTCTTGATGATCCACTTCCATCGGCTCCTTGCCATCTTCCACATGACAACTGACACATTTATGCTTTGCGACACACCATTTGATATTTGAGAACACCTAGTGCGCTGTTCCTGCCTGTGCTTTCCTGCACCAAGCCTGCTCCCGGTCTTCTTGGCACCCCAGGAGCAAGAGATTTTTGTGAGTTGCAGGCCAGCTTGAAATAAGCTTGCAGGAGAGTGAGACAGAAAGCATTTCTCTGGGTCAGTGGGTTCCTGTGTTTTGTGCAGCGAATTATTTCAGTGTCTAGTAAATAAGAATTCAGTGTAGGTGAGACCTGCCTCTGTGCTGATGTTCCCCCCCCCATCCTCTGAAGAACTGACTGAAGGCAGGAAGGGATTTAGGTAGTTTCTGGAAGAATTGGTGAGAAATACCCAGCTGTTCTTCCAGAAGAGAGGGTGTATGTGGAACTGACTAAAGCAAGGACAATGAAGCACTTAGCTTGACAACTGCATTTAGTTCCCATTCTGCATAGTCCCAAGCGCAAAGATAAGAAACTATTGTTTTTCCAAGACACTGCTGACAGCTCTTGCCAGGAAGGGCTGGATTGACTTTTTACTGGAACCTTAGCATTTTTGATCAATAGCTTCACAAATGGAAAGGAGTTAATACTCTGCCAACTTTGCCTTCTTCTTTTTCTTTCTTTATCCTTTATTTTAATCATTTTTTTGTCTTATTAAGGAAAAGAGTAGTATAAATGATCAGGGATTAAAGCAACTTTCTCAGTCCCACAATGTGAATTTGTCACTTCAAAACCAGTTTCCTTTAAGGAACACAAACACCGGATTAAAGCTTTACCCCAGACTTATAATTAAAAGGCTAAATCCCATATATAGCATTACTGCTGTAATGCAACTGGAAGAGGATTGTTCTTGAATCCCTTGCATAGGGATTTCAATTATGGATTTGGGGACTGATAGCCACCCATCTTGTCATGAATCCTCTTTCAGGACAGACACCAAACCATAAACGATTGTGTTACAGCTCTTCATTGTCAAGGTTTTATGCAGACACCATCTTGCACAGAGGATCTGTGGATTCACGTTTTTCCCCTGCCAGACAAATGTTCATGAGGATGCACCTGCAATAAGCCCAAAAGACTCCCCTGTGGAGGCAGAAAGCCCCACAGCAAAAGAGTCTGCCCCTCTCCCCTGGAGGGAATGCTCTTAGGCACTCTCTCCTTGTCGGGGATACTGTAAGTTTGCTCCTGACATGCCTTTCTGTTCTATGTTAATCAACTGTATCCCATTGGCCCTTCCCCTCTTGTACTGCCCCTGAGCCCTCAGATGATTTGCTGTTGCTCTACCCTGCCCTCCCTAGCTTTCCTATATCAATCCTGCTCCCTCATACCCCTTGAGCCAGTTTGTTCCTGGACTCCTTTGAGGAGAGAAGAATAAAATCTTCGCCTTGGATCACCATACATGACTCCTGTCTCTCCCTCCTGTGCTGGCCAAAGCGGGGCACTCCCAGGAGAGCTGAAATCACTCCCTGCCTGGGAGTGAGCATGGAGGACGTGCCTGTGCCTTGAGGATGTCCTCCCCAGGACGCTTCCCCAGAAGGTTGCGGCACTCCACCACCACCCTAGGGCTCACCACAACAGCTGGCACCTGAACAGGGACTCTCTTTTGATTGGTTCCTGGAGAAGAGTCTCCTACAGCCTCGGCTGCA
The DNA here is from genome assembly GCA_013397075.1 of Rhabdornis inornatus. Classification (NCBI taxonomy): domain Eukaryota; kingdom Metazoa; phylum Chordata; class Aves; order Passeriformes; family Rhabdornithidae; genus Rhabdornis; species Rhabdornis inornatus. The sequence goes on from VWZS01008598.1 coordinate 25,235, forward strand.
GGAATCAAGTTGCTCTTGGGTGGCCGGCTCCCCAAGGAGGGCGTCTCATATTTAAGTGAGTGCCATCTGCGGGGCGACCGGGACCTTCAAGCAACATGTCCGAAGACTGGTCGATGGCCCGATGACTCCCCAGCACCATTGCTTTGGCCCAGCGGGCTTTGCTTTGCCCGAAGAAAAATGAGTGAATTCTGAACTTTGGGGCCTTTTCTTTTCTGTTTTTCATTCTAGTGCTGGGTGGGGAATAGGAGATTTGAGGATGGGGAATAAACTGAGCCATCCCAAGCTCAGCCCTCCTCAAAGAGATGTATATTACCCAGTTGTGGGCACCCTTTTAGTGGGAAATTTAAAGTTTTCTAAGGGAAATCTAAAGAGATTTATTCATTGGGTTTTTAAGCATTTTCCTAATGTGGATCGGGATTCAGTTCGTTTAAGTTCTTTTTGGGACGATGTGGGGAAAAAGTTATATCAAGTTCAAGCCAGAGGGGATCTTTCAGTTGCCAAGTTTTTCCCGTTGTTTCACGTTATAGCTAAAGCCTTTGAGTTGTCGGGGAATAGTTCGGGGAAAATTTCAGGCCCCCTGTTGCAAACCCATTCCCCTCTCTCCTCTCCCCATGCTCCTAAACCCGCTTTCCTGCCTGAGGGGCGATCAGTGGGTGGTGGCTGTCATGACATGCAGGGTTGCCTCCATCTCCCTGACACTCCCCGATCCCCTCTCTCACCTTGCCAGAGTGGCACTGGCCATGCCACTCTGGACTGATCCCTCGACCTCTTACCTATGCCCACCTATCCAGTTCCTATGTCTGTGCATGCCCCACAAAATGGTGCCGGCAACGCAGCCAGCCCCGCCATTTTGCCTCCTTCCTATCCAAGTTTTCCTGCCCTTCCACCCCAAAACGGCTGCTTTCCTGCCACTCCTCCACCGCTTCCTGCGCCTTCCATCGCGCCCGGCTCCTCTCCCTTCCCTGCGTCATCAGTGGGTGTAACCACATCGGGACCCTCCCCCTCCACTGGGAAATCCCTCCCTGTCACAAACCCCATCCACGCCCCCTCCGTGGTTGACCCCTCCCCCATGGCCCAGCCCACTTCTGGTTCCCATGACACCGGGATTGGAAGTGGCCCTGACGGGGACCGGAAGGAGGCCATCTTGGCCTCCACTGCCACCCACCACCTGGCATCTCCGGTCCGGCCACAAAGGTCTTGCCCTACCATCAAGCGCCCTCCATCCTCCTCAGAGTATGAGAGCAGTGATTCCTCCGACTCAGATTCACATCCTGAGGTTGAGGATCGCTGGGCAAACACCCAGAGGGATGCCACCCAGGAAGGAGACTGGGAACTGGTGGATAAAATCACAGCCTTCCCGGTCATCCACAAGAAGGGGAGAAGGGCATCATCATATGCCCTGTGGGAGCCCCTCCCCTATGGGGAGCTTGAAGATCTTTGTAAGGTGGCCAAGGAGCATGGCTGGGGTTCTTATTATTTTAAAAATCTTTTGGAAGCCACCTTCTCTGCACACATATTAGTTCCACATGACATTAAGAATATATGCACTGTCTTCTTACACCTGCCGAGTGCATGTTATGGGACAGGTGTTGGAAAAAACACTTTACAACGCTGTCTGATGCCTATGCTAAAGACCCAAACAAACAAAATTTTTCCGTGGAACAGTTGGCCGGAGAAGGGAACTTCCAAAAGCCCACAGACCAAGCCTAATTATTACCTGAAATGATGTTAAAAGATACTGCTATTGCTACAAAAACAGCCTTGCTCCTCACCCCGACAATTCCCTCCCTACTCAAAACTTTGCCAACATTAAGCAAGGGGCAAAAGAGTCTTTTATATAATTTGTTAATAGATTAAAAGTCGCACTCGAAAAGCAAATTGAAAGTTCTGAAGGACGGAAAGAAGTATTAAATAAGATTGTAACGGCAAACGCCAATCCCGAGTGCAAAGCAATCCTGAGGTCTTTACCCCTTGACCCTGAGCCCACCATTGAACAGATGGTTGAAGCCTGCACCAAACATGCCTCAACTGAAAACACCGTGGCGCAGGCTGTAGCGGAGAGAATTGCAAATGGGGTGGCAGGAGCATTTGCAGTAGTCACCGCAAAAGACAACCAAAAATGCTTTTACTGCAGTGAACCGAGACACTTTTTAAAAGACTGTCTGGAAAGGGCAACTATCACAGATCATTGTCCGTGTCCCAACAAGCAGTTGCCTCGCCAGCAGCGCTCGGGAAACTTCCAGCAGAGCACGGAACAGCCCTGCACTATGACAACAAATCAGAAGCCGTTTTGTACCACTCTGCCCACCATCCCAGACCACTGGAGGATCGCCCATTGGCTCCGAAGACTCTGACACACACCCAGCTGACATCCCATACAGAGTGATTCAGGTGGGAACCCAGCGCCAGCTGGTGAGTGCACTGACCATCCACTTTGTGGACAAATGCATTTTTAGAGTACCTACAGGTAAATATGTGTTGTGGTTTGTTGTTTTATTGTTAAAGTTGTGTTGTTCTGTGTTTTGTAATGGTTTATCCCTCAGTTGTTCCCCCTGGTTTTCGGTTGTAATGGTTTGTTCCCCTCCCGCCTTTACCTCTGTCCGTCAGCTCTGCACCCAGACCACTCTCCGGAAAGGTCCCCGTCAGTCTCCCCAGTCCCCTCCCAAGACTCTGTCAATCTTCCCTGGCTCCTCCCCTTCTTCCCAAATGTTCTGTGTCATTTGTCCCGTTCCCTGTACTTGATTGGTTATGTTGTATTCTCTCCGCCCCGGTTCTACCCGATTGGTGGTTGTTATACGCCCCCCCGGTTGCTGCTATTGGTCCCTGTATTGTACCCTCCCAGTGGGCGGCACCCATATTTAAGTTGCTGCGCACCCTTTCTCCCTGCCTTTTGGTGGTTCCTCTCCCCGATCCCGGACCTGTACCTCGATCCTCTCCAATAAACCCTTCCCTGGATCTACCTAAAGGTCTCCCTCTGGCTCTTTATCCTCCACCGGACTGGCTGCCGTCTAGTAGCTGACGCTACGCACCCTTACTCGGATTCTCCCGGAGATATCTGGGAAGGGCCAGTCATGGCACAGACCCGCCCGGAGCTAGCTGGGGTGTCCAGCCTGAGTGGACAGTCGGATGGGCCGTATCAAATATGGGCCACCGGACGGCCCCAGAGACATTTTAGTTGTTGGAGACTCTGTGAATGGACCAGATAACATCCACGTCCTTCCTGAAGTGCAGACTGTGGGCCCTGAGGATGAAATCCTCGTTTCTATTAGTTGCCTTGAACCCCCTTTTGAACGATATGCAGGGACCCCTATAGTGCAAGTTTTCCTACTACCAACAGACTACTCAGAACAGGTTCCAATCAACCCTACAATTATGTCGGTGCAGACTGTAGGCTTGAGCAAACCAATAGTAGAATGCAACATCTTTTGCAATGGGTAAAAATCCTTCGCCCAGGGATGATGGACACCGGTGTGGATGTCACCATCATTGCCCGCTCCGAGAGGCCATCAAACTGGGAACTTCAGCCTGTGGTGGGGATGATCCCCAGGATTGGAGGGGTTGCATTTTCCATGTGTAGTAAGCGCAATATGATTGTGGAAGGTCCCAAGGGAAAAATGGCCACCATCCGGCCATATGTTGTAAGGGCACCCATCACCCTCTGGGGCAGGGACCTCTTGTCTCAATGGGGAGCCTCCATCAGAATCCCTAGTAGGGATTTTTAGTGGGGGCCACTGTCCAGCAGCGCGCAACACCTACCACTCCTCGGCTCACCTGGAGACAAGATCGTCCAGTGTGGGTTGAGCAGTGTCCCCTTTCAAACCAAAAATTGTGCACTTTGGAGGCTCTGCTGGAGGAGCAGCTTTCCAAGGACCACATAGTCGAGACCACCAGCCCTTGGAACTCCTCTGTCTTTGTTTTTAAAAAGCCTGGCAAGGACAGGTAGAAGCTCCTCCATGACCTCAGAAAAATCAGTGAGGCCATTGAAGACATGGGTCCCCTACAACCCAGTTTGCCCTCTGCATCGATGTTACCCCGGGACTGGAAACTGGCGATTACAGATCTTAAAGGACTGCTTTTTTAACACCCCTCTCCATCCCCAAGACACCCCAAGGTTTGCCTTTTCAGTGCCTTCACACAACAGGCAAGCCCTTTAAAGCACTATCACTGGCTTGTCCTGCCCCAAGGCATGAAAAATTCGCCCACAATTTGCCAGTGGTACGTTGCCAAATATTGTCACTTGTTAGGAGCCTGTTCCCTGAAGGTATTACCTTACATTATATGGACGACATTCTGATCTGCGCACTGGACTTGACTTATTTAAATACTACTCTAACTAAGACTCTTCAAGCCATTGAGACTGCAGGCTTTGAAATCAGTAAAGACAAAATCCAATTTACCAGCCCCTGGAATTACCTTGGCCTCTGGATCTGAGAATGCACCATCATGCCCCAGCAGCTGGCCATCAAGGATGACCCAAAGACGCTGCGAGACCTCCACCAACTCTGCGGGTCCATCAACTGGGACATCCCCTGCTGGGAATTACGACAGAGGACCTCGCCCCTCTCTTTAATCTTCTACACGGCAGCGAGAATCTAGATTCACCGTGTGAGCTCACGCCTGAAGCCCGAGAGTCAATCAGGAAGGTACAGAAGGCCCTGACATCGAGGCAAGCCCATCGCTTTGAGCCAAGCCTGCCTTTCAGATTTAGGTAAGGCCCCTCAACCTTACAGGCTCATTTTCCAGTGAGACAACCAATTAAGAGATCCCTTGATTATTCTAGAGTGGGTTTTTCTACACCATCAGCCCACAAAAACCATAACAATGCCACAAGAGCTGATGGCTGAAGATCCCAAACGAAGGATCCAGAACCAGACTCGTCCACACAGCCAAAGGCTAGGTGCAACCTAGCTATGTCTACATCATCCCCTTTAAACCCCCGATAAACCCCAGTTAACCTACCCAGCCCCACTTACCTTAGTACCTACCCTCCTGTTTCTCCTCCCTACCCAAGTCCCCTCACACCCTTCCCCAACCCTACTTACCTCTTTTCCAGTTTTTTAATAACAATAAAAGGAAAAGGGGGATAAGGAAAACAAAGGATAAAAGGATGAAGGAAAGTATAACCCCTTCCCATGAACTAATAATTGTATTTCTGCACCCTAAGAGGAGCTCCGTCCTAACCCAATGATGAAAGTGAAGAACACCTACCTTATCACCGTCGCTGTTTGGATGTTCCTCATGACACCACGTGTGACTGGATGGATTGTCCTGCAGCCGAACCAAAACGTGTGGGTCACCTTGGCAAAGTCCCTCCAGCAGCAAGATCTGTGCCTGTCCATGGGCTCAGTGGATAACCCGTTATCCACATGCCTGGTAGGGATTCCCTTTACGTCCAGAAATGGCCCCTCCTTGGAGAAGTCACCAAAAACATCAGGCAACTGGAAACAGTGGCTTCATCCCACTGATAAAGGACAAAGGTGGCCGGAGGCTCTCCCGGCTACCCAGGGAGAACCACAGGAACTGGATTTACTGAAGCCAGTCCAGGCCAGTTTCTGCGTAAAATTTCACTTCTGGAATCCATCCTCCTAGCCTCAGGATGTCAACCCCAATAAAAAAATTTATAATTCGGCTGATTAATGGTTTTTAAATTGTTTGATGTAATCAAACAATTAAAAAAACATTTGATACTTCTGCCTCCTTTTATCCCAGAAAACTTCCCCAAGGAGTCTTCTTTATATGCAGAGATTGGGCTTGGGCAGGGATCCCCTCCCGCCTTCAGGGTGGTCCATGCACCCTTGGCCGGCTTACTACCCTCACTCCAAATACCACACTCCTGCACGATTGGAAAAACAAACATAAATTGGCTTGCGAAAAAACCACACAATTTGATGAAAATTGTGACTGATGTTGTTAATTGGTCAAGAGGGAAAAGATTTGCATTTTCGTTGTTTCTCCCGTGGGTAGCAGCTGCAGAATCTCTTGGTGAGCTTACTAACCTGGAGTGTTGGCTTAGTAAGCAGGCCAACACAACATCAAAAGTGCTTAGTGACCTCAAAGATGGAGAGACTACCAGGCATGCTACCCTACAAAATCGGGCAGAAATAGACTTTATTCTTTTGCCCCATGGACATGGCTGCCAGGACTTTGATGGACTTTGCTGCTTCAACTTATCGTCGCACGCGGAGTCCATGTCCAAAAGCATCCAGGTGCTGAAAAAACAGGTCCAGGACATCCAAATGGAAGAAAAAATCACCAACAGTTTCAACAACTTTCTTTCGCAGTTGGGACTTAAGGCATGGGGACTTTCTTTAGTTAAAAGTGTTCTTTGGGTTTTTGTTATAATTTGTGTAGTGTTGCTTATGTTCTCTTGTCTTTTATATTGTTTTAAAAAGGCTGTTGGTGAGGCTTTTTTAATAAATAAAGGGGAGTTGTGGAGGCAGAAAGCCCCACAGCAAAAGAGTCTGCCCCTCTCCCCTGGAGGGAATGCTCTTAGGCACTCCCTCCTTATTGGGGATACTGTAAGTTTGCTCCTGACATGCCTTTCTGTTCTATGTTAATCAACTGTATCCCATTGGCCCTTCCCCTCTTGTACTGCCCCTGAGCCCTCAGATGATTTGCTGTTGCTCTACCCTGCCCTCCCTAGCTTTCCTATATCAATCCTTCTCCCTCATACTGCTTGAGCCAGTTCATCCCTGGACCCCTTCAAGGAGAGAAGAATAAAGTCTTCACCTTGGATCACCGTACGTGGCTCCCGTCTCTCCCTCCTGCACCAGCCAGGAGGGCTGAAATCACTCCCCACCTGGGACCGAGCATGAAGGATGTGCCTGTGCCTTGAGGACGTCCTCCCCAGGACGCTTCCCCAGAAGGTTGCGGCACTCCACCACCACCCTAGGGCTCTCCGTGACAATCCCCATCTGCCGCAGAACCATTATTCCTGTCTGTAGTTCAGGTTCAGCATATGCATTTAGAGGAGAAACCATACCAGGGCTCATGAAAGCCTCTCGAGTGGGGTCAATTTACTCCTCATTTCCCAGAACAGGCCAGCAAGGAAACCTAATTGCCTATGGGGTCTTGCTGGTGACTAGTGCCTCCGAGTCAAGGAAAACCTGCTTCACTTCCATTTGTTTGCTTAAAGACCTTGGGAGTTCACTGGGTATGATTTGTGAGGACAGGTCTCCTGTGGTTTGCAGATATATGTACCAGAGGCATGTCTACCTCCAGTTTATAATATTAATATTAAAACAATAGAAGCTTTAAGTATGTACTGTGCATGCCTGTATATTGATAAAAGTCCACCAGCAACCACTCTCGTATCACACAGGGTCCACTTTTAGGGCAAAAATAGAAATGGGCCCCAAGAGCTGGGATTCACTAGTATGTTTACTACCTAAAGTGACAAGGCACCTTTGTATAAAAGAAAAAAAAAAAATTAAAACAGCAAAACAGAAAAGAAACTGCCAAAAATGGCAAGCCCTTGGTAAATGCTTTCCACCACTGCATCACTGTCCCTTTGAGAAAAGTTATTTTTACCTATTCCCTTCTGAGTGGACTCAGGCCCCAACCCTTCCTACCTTTGTCCTTCTGCAATAATTACAGTTATTCTTCATCTGCCTTCCTGGGCTAATTATAAGTTAAAACCAGGTGACATCTCCTCTAAGGGCAACAGGCAGGCTTTGACTAAACTTGATTTTTATTTACTAGACATGGAAATAGCTAGTTGCACAAAACACAGGAGCATGTTATTCACTCATCCAAAGCAATTTTAAAAAAATATCAAATGTGTGTTTTGTCGATACTACACATCATTACAGTGTGTGAGTATGGGTGTTCTTAAAGGTATTTTTCTGGTTTAAATCTGGTTTAGTTAACTGCATTGTTCAGAATTTTATGGTTTTGGTGTGTCTGCAGGTATTGGATTTTCAAGGCAGCTTGACTTCAATAATTATACTTGACCATATTTTCACGGAATTTAAATTATCTATTTTAGAGCAAGTAAAATTACTCTGTTGGATAAGCTGATTTGGATATAATAGAAATGGTCATTTGAGAAAATTTCAGCAGTTTTCTTTTTATATGTGTTGCATAATGCAATAAGACACCCAGACATTTCTGGAAGAACTTTAGTCCCTCTGAAGCCAGAGTATATCTACATGAAATCTGCTCTGCATCAACTTGAACTGATTCAGATGATACTCTGCCTTCCTAAAGGAGGCAGGGCTCCAGTCCAACAAGGCTGGGACAGAATGGCTGACAGGGTGGCACTCTGTGCCAGTATATCTGAAATACTTCTGGTTTTGGTGGCATGGGGATACAGTTATCTGGGGCTACTGCTGCCTTCGGCTTTTTGTGATATTAATATGGCCAATCAGTGTGTTTGAAATAAAAATTAATACAAGCACACTCAAGCTCTGTTCTCAAACACAGAAATCAGTCATATTATAAAAGGCCCCTGTCCTCTCTCTCTTGCTCTTATTCTTGCTTCTTGTGCCCTCTGTTCCCTGAAATACTGAAAATATATACAAAAACATAGCCTTCTGTGAACTAACAGAAATTGAAACACATTGTGTAGCAAGCAAGTACATTGCTACAGCAGATGAGGAGGCAGCTTACGGAATGGCATTTGGGGCCACTGTTGAATTATCATACTGAGATTTTAACTAATTTGAGAATTTTGTGGAGAAAATTGCTGAAATTACAAGGTCGTAATAGTGATATAAAGTGTCTGAAATATTTGGAGCCATCAAAACTGCTTTTCTTCTGAGGAATTACAGCCGAAATCTCTAGTTACTGTGTCTAGCAACTGTCATGAAAAGTGGACCCCGTAGGCACTAGGTCTATGTTTCAGCACTCATGTTGCAAGGCAGAAGGAGCTGCCTTTGGATTGGCTCTGTCTTGCCCGCACTCAAGCAGTCTGTATCAGTAGAAGTCCTGCATCCTGCTTGGCTCTTGACCACAAAGTGACTTTTCAGTGCTGGTCATCTTGGGTCAATGTCCTTTGGGAGCTTGCCATGTCAAACGATTACAGGAAAAGGTCATGTCAGACTGACCAAATCATCTGACTCTTCCTATCATCTTTCTCCTGTGTTTATACGGTCATTTGAAACTATCTATCTACTTTGTTATCACTACATTGACTCTTTGCTGTTAAGGATCATTAATATTGTAAGGGCCATGCACTATCTGTGTAGCCCAGCAAATTATAAAAGACAAAACAGGTATCTCACAAATCATGTACTCTGGAGGGAATAAATCAGAAGGCCCCTGTCGAAGTTACAATTTGAAGTCAAGCACTCGAAGCTGCAGTAACAAAGCCCTCGTGGCTGTTGTGGGCACAGTCTGCTAAGTCACACTCAGAAAGGGCTTTTAAGTCAAAAGTGTAAATTCTGCACAGACAAATTTGACTATGATTTCCATACAATTTTTGGAAATATAGATGGACCTGAAAATGGGATTGCAGTTTTATCATCCTTTTTCTGCTCCCTTAGAAATAAGAAATACTGCAGCCCATTGAATCTGGTGGATTTGCTGGACTCCAGCTACTGCATACTCCTGCTGGATAGGTATCCTGAGCCCAATGGGCTACTCTGATGCTCTCAGAGATGAAGAAACTGCACTGTCCCAAAAGTGGGTGGCAGAAGTCACCACTGTCCCTCTGGCTTCCATGAAGCCAGCTCTGTCCTTCAGGCAGGAAGTCAAGGACTGTGGGAAGTGTTGACTGGTCTGTAACTGAAAGAAAGGTACTTACAAGGACCTATTCATATCCTTTATGATCTCCCCCAGCATCATTTAACTGACTAATTTAGACAGCCTAGACAACAAATGAGGATCGGTCTCCTCTCTTTCTACAACTCTGTAAACATAATCCTTGATTGATTGGCCTCTAATATATCAGGCCTAAATGAAAAATTAATTAGATTGGCTGCAACCCTGAAGTGAGCACTTTACCACTTTGTTGTTTTGTACATTTGATCCTTTCTTCTTTGATTTATGGGCAAAGAAGAAAGGGGAGAGGAAAAAGAGGAGGAAAAAGAGGTTTGTTCTTGATATCCCTTGAAGTCAGATGGTTTTATTGAAACTGAGTTCTGCTTAGCCAAGAAGCAAAATGAGCAGCAGCAGCAGTTCCCTACAGCTAGGAAGGTCCAAAGGGAGCTGCTCCTCTCCCAAAAGCTATGCCTTTAAGGAAAGCCCCCACATTGGTTTTGGCAATCTAGATTTTCCCTGGCTGTGTCCATGATTCCAGCATCCTGGTTTGCATGGCCCTTCCCTGCAATTAATTTTTTTCTCCCCGAAATAATGGGGCAATTATTTGGATCTGCCTTTGGAAAGGCAGATATAAGGGCCAATAAAAATATGTTTTGTTGGAGATGGTAAGGATCACCATGGCTGATTTTCGCAGAAGTGCCAGAAGCTTGTGAGAGCCAGCCAATATGATGTTGGTTTGTCTTGGAAAAATCTTCTGACTTTGTTGAATAGTGGCACATCAAAGCACTAACTAAGCACATGACACTCACCATGTTTCACAATCTCAAAGGGTAAAGCATACCTCATGGTGAAAAATAAACCAAATGTTTTCTAGGTTTGTAAAGTATTGTAGCATTCAGAGCAGAGTTAGATGATACAAAATAAATTCTTTTAAAACCCCAACAGTACAGTGAAGAGTGGAAAAAAAAATATGAGCTTGACACATCCAGGGGTGAACAGCAAGGACAAGTGAAGAGCATGTTGTTAATCACAGCCAAATGTTTACCAAAGACTGAGGCCCAGAAAGGCAGATGAAAAGTAGCAGTATATCAAACACAAACCAGTATCATGGCCAGGAGGAAATAATGTGACTCCAAAATGAGGCACACTTGAAATAAGAAACTTTATGTTATTTAGAGAGTTATTAAAAGTGAGAGCAGAAATTAAATTGAATTCCAGAGAGCATCTATATGGCCAGATATATAGAAAATTTTGCCTTAGCATGGCTTTATCCTGAAAAGGAAAACATTTGGGCCAGGTTTGAAAAATAATTTTTTTTTTTTTTTTAAATAACAGAAAGAAAACTCCTATTTGAAAGAAAATACTTTGATATAAACAGTGCCGATTTCAAGAAAGCTTTTATTAAAGTAGCAAAATTAAAAGGGAAAAAAAACCCCAAGATTAAAGTATCATGTGCATGTGATGTTTCAAGACTTTTCTGCTTCCAGACAGCTCTTCATCAGCTGTCCAGACACAGGAGACCAATAAATAGGATACCCATGCTGGTGTCTTGACTTCCTGCTCAGAAAATGCTTTCTTTACAAGCCATCTCTTCTGCTTTCTTCCTCTCACTCTTTCCTTTCTTGATTTGACAGGATTCAGCCCCAAAGCACTACCATGAAAACTAGTCTGGGTGGTTTTGAGGTAGAAACTACATTGTGTGTCTGTGTGCATGGTTTGCTGTGCAACATTTAAAAATATATTTTAAAAAAGGCTTTATTATTCCATGTTCACCTGACCAACAGAATTCAGATTTTTCCATTTCCAGATCAAAACCTCCAGGATTAAGTCAGGCAGAGGGAGGAACTTCTGCCACGATTTCAACAATTCTTGCACTGATTCATTAGAAGACTAGTGACAGCTCTGGGGGCTCTACCTCACGTAAAGAAACCTTTCAAAAGAGCCCTCTATTTTTAACTGCCACAAAAGCAAATTTACAGCCATGGTGCTTTTTCACTAAATGAATGGGCAAGTTTATCTCCAGCTGGTGCATGGTGCAAGCCAGGCTTGCTCACAAGACAAGCTGGAAAAAGCTCAAACTTCAAGCAGTGGTTATGTGTCTGCAACTGCAGGAAGAGAGGCTGCTTCAACCTGCCCAGGCTGAGGGAGTATGCATCCAGTAGTTTGGGAAGTGTTCATGGTGTGGCTTGAACAATATGGCCTGAGATTTCTAGTCCTAAAACGGAATTTTCCTGTGGGTGCAGGCACATGGTGGTGTATTTCATGTATAAAATATAGCTTTGCCAATAGTTGGCTAGTTCAGTCATCTCTGAAAAGGGTAATTTCTGCTCCTGTTACCCTAGTGAGATTCTTCCTTTCACTCTGGTGAAAAAAACCAAAAACATGGCTCAATTAGACTCCTGTCCCAACTTCAGTGCACCTTTTCACCTGGGATTTTTTTGCCGTACAATGCTGTGGTGAATTTCTTGAGACTATTTATAGGTTTTATATGGGCTTCTCCACTTTATTATCCTAATGGTGGTCTCTGACAGTTATGAATGAGACCAAACTGGGAAAAGGTGCTTGTTTTGCCCAAAGCTGTTTTTGTGCTCAATAGAGATGATATCTTACCTAAAATAGTACAATATGAATATGCTCCATGTGACCATAAGACCAAAAAAAGCACAGGCATGGGCATAACTGTGTATTTTCTCATTACAGATTTCAGATTCATATCCCCTCGACTTTTATAAAAAATACTAGTATTTCCAAGGAGTATCTGAACATATCTTAGAAATTAATTATAGCAGGTTCTGCTCTGCACAGGAAAGGCCTGCCTGTGGTAAGGATATCAAATCCACAGCATGACTGGATCAGGAAAGCAAATCCGCACAGCACTTTGGGCACTAGAGGTTCGGTAGCTGTGGGCCTGCACTTGTAACTGCTGTTGTGTTGGGTGGGATTTTCCAAGGAACTTACAAGCCATGTGTCTATGACATCTGGCTACTGAACACCATTATTAAATTGTGCAGAAAAGCCCTTCATGTTCTCTGTGGCTGCAGTAATGCTTCTTCAATCTGGCCGTATCACAAGCAAGCAAAGGTAATAGCAGATCTTCTTAACAGGGTATATGTAAACCATTATATATCTCTGGTCAGCTTTTCTCCTAAGATTTTCATCAGTTTCTGACCCAACCTTTCAGACTTCCTTTTATGTTTAAATTAGTGATATCTCAGTTGTTTGGGGCAAGGTGTTTATAATGTGAAAGTCATGGATTTGATGCCCATATGGGTTATTCACTTAGAATTTTGACTCAATGATCCTTGTGGGTCCCTTCCAATTCAGAATATTCTCTGATGCTGTAATTTTGGTGATTTTTTTCCTATGAAAATTCCATGGGAGATATTCTTTGGAGCAGAACACAGAGCACAGCTAGCAGTTCCCATGGCTTCTGCTCCCCTATTGCAGACTGTTATCACTGTGTTGCTGTCTGAGACAGGAAGAGCTACTGCTAAAAAACTCGCTGAGAGAATAGCTTTAAACTTTAAATTTTCAGTGAAAATCACTGACATTTTAATTTTCTGCAGATGCTTATTTTCTTTAAGCTTTCATTTTCTGCAGATTGTCTTGGGGGAAAAATGTTTTACATAATCTATTTTTCTGCTTTTGGATGCAGGTAGGGAGAAGAAATTGTGATGCAACTTTTAAATACATACATTTAAGACTCTACCACAGAGACTTCTTTTATAAGTTTTTGGATATCATCAAATGAAGCCATTATTTTCTGAAAAGGATTAAAATGAAAAATCTTTAAAGTCATAAAATTGTCCTGGTGAGTTAGCTCTGTGTGAATGGAATGGCTTGGGTATTTTCTTTTTTTCCCCTCTCTTTACAAATAGGAAAATGATATGTTGTAACTTTAACCTGATAAGATCAGTGTCTGAAAAACTCAGGGTGAAATATTATCCCTTTTAAAGTCAGTGTCAAAGTCCCTGCCGATTTCAGTAGAGTTATGATAAATCCTTGTAGAAAATGGCACATTGCATTACAGTATTGTCAACTTCATTTTTTTCCCCCTAAGTAATATATATTGTAAGCCATATACCTGGTGCTTTCTCTCTTCTCAAGAAATACAGCTTTCCATGAGAAAACCAGATACGGTGATCCTTTATGTCTTGTACTTGAAAGTACTTCTATAATTTTTAGTGTAACTACTATGCAGTACGAGGTGTGGGAAAAATTTCCTCATTTCCATCTCAGAAATATGTTGGCATCAGGAATGTTTGTTCAAGTAATAATAATCAAAGGGCTGGTTATTCAGCTGGTATTCCTGTTCATGGTATTAAGTCAATTTCTGATCTGGTGGTTTATTTCTTGCTGGATAGAGCAAATGAAGTTGCTGCTTCAGGCTTAGAAAGGTCAGATGGAATAGTCCATAGATTTGGGTTAGAGGCACAAATGAGACAGGGTCACATTAGTGGTGACAGCCTTCAAGAGGAACTTTATTCTTTCCTATTAGCTCCAACACAAGCAAATTATGACTGCCTCTCTGCCTTCTGTGCAGGCTGATACTGTACCCAAAGGACAGAGGGGAAAATAATAGACTGCCATTTCAGACCTCTTTGGGTCTTCAGAGGAGCTCAGCATCAATCAGCCACCATCATGAGCACCAGGAACTGTAAGGACCCAGTATTAAGATACATGAACTTCAAAATGGGGACTGAGCTCATTTAGAAACCCTTCTCTGATTCCTGTTTTGACCTGGTTTAGAAATCTGTCCCTTTAACTGCAAATTTTTTTGACTTGCACATTGATCTGATTATTTCAAGCCTGTAAATGGCTTCTATGATAGCTCTACATAACTTGTTCCAGGTTTCCATTTTGCTTCTGTCTGAGTTTATTTTATTACAGGGAATGATATAGCCCAGAGGATCTTTCTTCATACCAAAGTTGCCAGTACTTTCCTCATAAAATGTAGTCTGTATGTGATGGAAGTAGGTTTAGCCTACAAGGAAAATATCCTGAAGCAATATCATCATTACAAATCTCTCATTGGTCTGGAATTATGTAGGACCCAATGGTGAAAGCATCCTCCTTAATAGTTTACACTGAATCTACCTAATTCTTCTCAATGTCAATGAAGCTGCTGTAATATAATATGCCTAAGAGTTTGCAGGATGGGATTTTAGGCTTTCATTTGGCATAGCACTTGAGCACGTTCTTAAAATTAGGAATACGTTTGTGTTCAAGGTGAAGCATATACTTTTTGTTGCCAAACCAGGATGCTTTTTACTCACTTTCCTGTTTCAGAGGCCTCTTTCCCAAATAAGGCCAGGTAGCTGGGCTTTTCTGCCTGCTGGAGCCTGCCTAAATTTAATAAGGCTCCTGGCAAGTGGGGCTTTACCCTCAAATTGTATAAATGTGAATCACACTTTGGAATTCGCAAATAACAACTGATGACAGTTACAAGAATGGAGTAAATAGTCAGTGCATTAACTTACTATTAGCTAATTTCATCAGTTTCAGGTCACTTTGTGACAGTGCTAAGGGCTGACTTTGACAAGCTGTGTTTCATTGGTCAGTGCGCAATGTACTGCTTAAAATGGATTTTGGTTTTCCATCCTGATTTTCCTCACCCTGTTAGTGTATTTGGGCTATTAGGGGCCTTATTGTTAAAGATAATTTCTTGAAAATTCAAGGAATTGAAGAGTTGAATTAACAGCCTCACCTGCCAGTTAGATACCCCATGCTTTTTGCAGACTAGTTAGAGTAGTCATATGCACCCTTAACTCTTGCTTTTACTTGAAAATAACGAGCTGGCATGCCAGTCTTGTAAAGTGAAGTAATTTTGCCTTCTAAAGAAGCCAATAATGAGGGGAGGGAAAGCAATCACTGAGGGACTGCGAAGGCTTAATCTACAAAATGTCCTGCTTCATTTTGATATCTTACCTGTTTTTTAAAATGCTTAAATAATATCCCCAGTAATTTTCAGACAGGATTTTTTAAATTTCAAAAAGTCAGTTGCCTTGACCTACTGTTGTTCTTGTTCATTGCCAACAATTATTAAAGGAACCTCACCTGAATTATTTTTTAAATTGTTGTCAAGATGCCAAGAATTGAGTATCTTGAGTTATTTAATACCCTGATCACTTCTGATGTTCTGATAACTTCTGTCCCTGGTTCATAGAAAATATCTTGTATTATATGTGAAGAAATTTGATTTTTATTTCTAGGGTGGAAGCCATTTTGGGTTATACAATCTTTTGAAGAAGGGGTGCAGAAATGGGGAGCACTTCCCTTGAGGGATAGCTAGCAGATGGTTTCTCTCCAGCAGGCCTCTTTGTGGCCCATATGATGGAATAAGATGCCATCAGTAAACCAGCCTTGTTCTATCACTTGTTTTTACCACGAGAGGTTGAAGCCTTCCATCAGATAATGCTCAGTGTATCCCCCATTCTTGATGCCAATTTTTTAAACTGGATTTTTTTTAAAGCAATTTAGCCATTTTGATTGACTTGGTGCCTGACCCTTGTCCCATGTGACAGCCTGAGGTGATCTGATGCACCTGGGAGAGGAAATGGAAGCGCTGGGCTGGCCCCATGCCTTGTTTGGTGAGCTTTTCCATAGGCCTGCTGTGCTCAGCCTATGTGTGAGAGCACATGGCAGCTGGCACAGATGCAGTGCAGCACCAGTGCCAGGAGTTTGGGGTATCCAAAATATGGGTGAGGGAAAGGCAGCGAGTGCAAGATGGGTACCAGCCCACTGACTTACCTAGAAGGACTAAAAAGTGAAAATAAATGTAAATCCTGAGTGTAATCACTGCCCTGATATGTCATGTTTACTTAGTGGATAAGAAGAGGAGAATATAGCACTAAGGACAGCTGCAATAGTCATTGAGTGCTTCAGCTTGAGAGATTTTTCCAGTGGTAATTAACATATTTAACTTATTTCTAAAGATTTGCAAACATTAAATGCCACTAAGCATTCCATGCCATGAATGTCAAAGAAGCTGATGTAACTTTGGGAGTATATATTTCATCCATCATAGCACTCCTGTCACTTAAATGGCACTCAATCCACTTAAAATTGCAGTGATTATGGAAAAACATCAAGTTTCATCAGCAGTGATTATGCTGTGATTATCACTCATGCACTTCTCAGGGCTTCTTCTGCTCTTATGCAGCTGCGAGTTTGCAAATACATATTGCGGAAAAGTCTTTGGGGCTCTTGTAGATAAATCTGACATTTCCATTCCATCAGTCAGTCTTTTCAGCATGTTAATTTGCTCTTTGGGCAGAGAAATGCAACTCTTACAAGTGATTTGGAACAGGAAAGAGGTTAAAGTCACAGTGAAGACCTTTTCTACCTGCAGAGGACTATACTGGTTAAACTAGATGTAGGGAGAGTTTTGATCAGCCACTATGTCTGACTTTATCTCATCAATCTACTGAGACCTTTTAGAGGTAGTGAACCACCTTTTCCATCAAGGGGATGGAGATCTAAGTAATCTTCTCTTTGTAGTAAAATAGGGAGGAATCTCTTCATTCCCTTGTTTACTTAGCTAAAGTAACAGACTTAACCAAAAATTTTAGGCTATGTATTTCCTTGGGAAGAAAATAGCAGAGAGACATGAAAATGGAAAGTCCAGTCCAGACCCAAGTTGCTGTCAGTGGAAAAATTTCTGCTAGTGCCACTGATCTTTAGATGGCAAGGAAAAGCATAGGAACTGGGAGAGAGGACAGGAAAAAACAGTTCAATGTCGACAAAATGCATTTCTCATTAAGTCGGTAATAAACCTAAAGCACAGGAGAAAATATGCTGCATTTATTTATTTATTTATTTATTTATGTAATATTACTGTAGCTTTAGGAGCCAGATTTCCAAAAGGACTCAGCTTTCTCCTGAGAAGAGCAGTGAAGTTCTTTTGAAAGTATGAATTTCATACAACATCTGTATGAAATCTGTATGATGTACTCCCTTCCATCTGCCTCTTTTTGTGTTTGCCTTCCATACTGTAGCAAACACTTTGAATAGCAGGAATTCTGTCTCAAAGAGTGGGAAGCAAGCAAACGTAACACCACATTTGCAAAAAGCAAACCATTCACTTCTAAATCCCACCACTGCACACAGAGCCCAGGAGACAGGTACAGAATATTCTGTCTGCTTGCTTATTAAGCCCTCTATTTTTTTCCCATTATTTTTTAGGAGCACAGGTCAGTTCTGTGATTTGCAGCCTGGTTGCTTGAAGCATTCCATTGGCAGCAGTCTGGGCTTTCTGAGTAGACTTTGCCACTTGGTCCAGCCGTGCAGGGGACAAGAGTCCATGTCAGCTGTCAAATAAGTGAATTTATAAGGCAGCAATCCATGTGTGATGAGCACTGACTGATCTGCCTTGCTTTGATTATTTTTGCTATCCAATATCTCCAGCTGCTTGCAAACAATCTGTGCACCCAAACTGAACCAATAAAGCCTTTCAAAATTTAAATCTATATATATATCTGCACATTAAATTTAAGTAGAGCAGGCTAACTTTTCTAGAGAAGATATTTTATGGGAAAATATTTACTTGAACTGACACTTGATATATTGGGAGAAGACAAAAATAGGTGTTTCTTCTCTAGTTTGCTAATTCTACTGATCCTGAAAATACCACTGGTTGTATTCATTGCCGTTTATGTTTACATGAAGTTCTAGATATTACTAGCTGTTGTTCACATATGTTCATACCTAGACTGTATCCTTGAAAGAAAAGCATTTCCTTTCTTTAATGGAAAGGAGAAAAACTCTGCTCAGAGAGGTAGATTTTCCAATATATTCTTTGACTGCTGCAGATGTATGCGCTGAGGCAGGTAGTAAATCCCTCTTATTAGTGATCCCGGGTTTAACTGGTGAGTGACTGAGCAGTTTTGTCCTTGAGAAATGGCATACATGGAAATGATGTGTCACAAAATCCTAGCCTATGCCATGGAGAAAAGCAGATTTCTCCTAGCCATCCCCAGGACTTAGCACTCCTAGGTAGCTCTGCCCTCTATACAGCAATGCAGTACATATATGAACCTTCATGCTTAGTACTTCAAACTAAGCCAGGAAACGGGGACTGTGTTGTAGTTACTTAACATCCACATCTACTGCTGCACTCTTAGATGAATCTTATTTAACTGCATATGAGTGTGTATGCAGAAATGGAAGGAGAACTGGAAAGACTGGAGCCTTCCCTCTTTCCAGATATCCTGTGCTATCTTCTGTGTCCTTGCATTTTAGAGTTGGTCCCCCTCTCCTCTTTTGTCTGTGCTATTATTGAAATGAACAGGGTCTCCTAGGTATTTCCTGTTTTGCTGCTTACCTTTTAACATGCCTTTTGAATACTTGGGAAATACTTGTACAGCATAATAAGTGACATTATTTAATTCTGTGCCTTCGTAGTTTTAAATGGTTAAAATTTTGGAACATTGCAAGTTACTGATAATTAATTTTCTTCTTCTAAGCTTGAAAATACAAAGGTGAGAGAGTGAAAACCTTTGCTGTCCCTTCTCCTCTTGGTGTTTATTAATTCTCTCCAGATTCAAGTACATAAAAAGGAAACAAACCCATATTTCAGTTGTAGGTGGTATTTAGACATAAAGTTCCCAGATTCTATTTATAAAGTTTTTTTCATTAATAAACAGAAAATCTGACCATCCTGTCAAAAGTGACATTTTCTTGGATAGCAATGGATTTATCTATTTACTTATTTTGAAAGTCCATTTTTTCATGAAGACGTTTTGTTTGGTTGGAACATTTTTACAGTTTCTCTGAAGACTTGGTCATGAGGAAGCTCGCAAAATATCTGGGGGAAGTTTCATAAATAACAAGAAATGAAGAAACTCCTATGCGATGAAGCAGGAAATGAATGCTGGCATTCAATGTTTCTGCTGTGCTAGATATCCTAGGAGGATTATTACTATTTTATCCCTCTAAGATGGAAAGCAAAACAAACCTCTCCCAAAAGATCAAGTTCAAAACACTAGATTTAAGTTTTGTTGTTAGCTGTCTGTTTTGGTTTTGGTTTATTTTACATTCTGTTTAGGCAGACAGTGCTAGAGGAGTTGCTGTATTCTGCAATGGAAAGAAGAAATTTTGCTGTGAAAGCCTACCCAAACTACCATAAAAATGGTGATTAGAACTTCAAAACTCCATTGAGTAGTTGTGCGTTTTACTGAGAAATGAGGAAACTCCAATCATATTCTCCATCTTCGGCAGGATGACCTTACGAGTTTTTGAATTTACTTATCCCAAGAGATCACCTTTTTCAGCCTGAAAGTCTAGTTTGCCATGCTTTCTGATGGTGAGAGGGTGCTGGCAGCAAAAGCATCATTCTTTCGTCAAACCAGCTAATATAGTTGAAAAATAATGTTTCAGGTAACAGCTCTTCACACAGTTAGAGGAAAGGATTTATGAAAGCTGAAAGGATTTGCTGAAAGTCCACTTAGATGCATACCAATTAAAGTATGTTTGAAAGAAAATATTACACTATAGGCTAATGTCTACAGCAAAGTAGGAACATCAGCAAAGCATATGTTGCAATAGACAGGTGTCTTTATCTCCTGGAGAAAAACAAGTGGTCCTTTATAGCTTGTGAAACAAAACAAGGTAAGAAAGGGCAGAGACTATACTGTTTCATAAAATTAATACCATATTGAGTTTTCCAGATCTTGGTACAGTCTTGTTCTCATGTTTGCTCTTGGATGGCATTTTGCATGGCTCTCAGGTGGCTCAGAACTGACAGACCAGCAATGGAGTGAATTTTTTGTGTGTCTTCCCCATTAGCAGTGTATTCCTTATCTTTGAATGGTTGTATAATCAATTTCTAGTGCAGGTTGCCTCAGTCATAATTGTGTCTTCTTACCCATACTTTCTGTTCCTTGGCTTAAATATCCAAGTTTAAGTACAGGAGAAAATATTTCTGTCCTGAAGAGCATCAATTTTTAACTGGCAATTTTTTCCATTTTTAAAAAAGTTTGGAGAAAATCATGTCACAATTTCACTGTATTTCAGTAATCTGAAGCAGTGCTGATGGTTCCAATATTTTAAAGAAAATGAGGTGCTGCAATAGGGAAGATATATTTCTGTTTTCCTTAGCTGCATATATTCCCTTCCCATTTACTCCTACTGCAAGGGTCTGCTATCTCTCCTGTTCGTAACCATCATGCTTTCACACTAAATTTATTTACAGTGGAGACAGATCTAGCCATGCTTATGCTAACACTGGTTTCAGTTGCCCCCTCTGGATATTTCTGAGAAAGGAGGAGAAGCTGTGTGCCCTCTCAGCTTTTGTTTTGCAATGCAAAACCTGGCAAGTTATTTTAGTTTCTTGTCCTAAATTGGGCTAGCCAGCAGCCTTATTTAAGTAGTCCTAGTCTATATCTTTTTCTGTCTTGGCCACAAGAGATTGCAGTGGCACTTGAGCTCCCTCCTACTTCCTAGACTGTGTCCACCACATGGGAGTCCTGTCCATCATTCATTGTTACCTCCACAGGTTTGACTTTCTAACAGCACCTTCAGACAGGTGATTTGAAATTATTTTATGAGCTGCCTGATCTCCTGAGGCATTTTCTGCCATAATTTCACACAGTGAAATCATTGAAGGTGTTATCACCAATGATCCCAAATTACTGCCCAGAAACCTGCTCGGCTCCATCCCCTGGGCCTTTTCCCAGCTAATTTTGGCTGCAAAATTTGCCAGCTTAGCCATAGGATGGCAGTTCATTCCAACATCATAATATCACAAAATCACATTGGTATGCTCCAGAAGTCACACAGAGGCTATTAATTTAAATAATAAAGAAAATTATTCCCCTGGCCAATTTTTACCTTCCAACCCAGTTCACCCTTCCCCAGTGCAATCTGTTATCTCTTACTTGGTTTCATAACTGCTTTTAGTCCCTCTGATAATCCCCATTTTCTCAATTTTGAGTATTTCCCCTGTGATATTATAACCAATGCTTTATTTGACATTTGAATAGTCTCCATTCTCGTGTGCTCTTTATCTAGAGAATGAATTATCTTTTTAGAGGAAGGTACCAGCTAAGTCTCATAAGATCTCTCTTTGGTAAGCTCATGCTACACTTTTCCCCCTTCTTCTGTTTGTCTGCCGTATATTGTTCTTTCCTTCAAAAGTTATGTCTTTGCTGTTAAATTAATATTTTGTTATTGCCTCCAACTCACACTTTTCCTCACTTCCACACTTAGTCGATTGGTATTTTTCACTCTGTGACACTACTGTGAGTTGCCAGATTTAATAAAAATCCTTTCTATCAGCTTAGTGCTCTCATGAGATTTGTTAAAAAAAATAAAAAGGCAGTGAAGGTAGAGGGCAAGCTCATAGTGGCACAGGAGATAGAGCCAAAAGAGTTCAAGGAAGTAGACTTACACTCACTGAGCTTAAAAAAAATCCCTCCCCTCTGTATCTACTACCACTTGAGGATATCTTCCCTTCTCTTTCGAAGTCCTCAGGTGAGGACCAGTTGATTCAGAATGTTCTCATTTTTGGGACTGAAAGGACATAGATGCACCAGGAATAGATATGAAGTGTGTCCATTTTCTGGGGAAGAAAAAACAGTACCTACCCTGCCAAAAACTAAGGTGTCTTTGCACTGTTGTGGGCCCTATTCTGCATCTGGGCAAGGACACCCTCAGGATTGACAGCCAGGCTGTCCCCAGGCCAGCCCTGTGTTACAGCTGGCCGAGTGTCATGTTTCACACTGGGCAAGTGTGAATCCCTTGCAGCCAGGCTGGCAAGGTTCAGAGGGACACAGGCTTCTACAGCCCAGATATTTCCTGCCCTTAAGGAGTAGTTTGTGCTGGAAATTATGCTTTTGTGAACAGTCCTAGCTCTTTTCCTTTGTGTTTGTTCATGTTCTGGGGAGGAGCTTCTGGGCACCTCCTTGGGCTTTTTACCACTGTTTGTTCAGCGGTTGTCTTGAGAGGACAGGGCACTGACATACTCAGTGCTATATAAACACGGCGAGGTGATTCCTGCTCTGAGTGATTTCTAGTCTAAGGAGAGGTACTGGGAGAAAGAATTTATGGATAGTGCTCAGAAATGGAGTAGAAAGTATTTTGCAATAGTCACCCTGCACGGGGCAGAAGTGAAAACATAGTTCAGTAACCATGACTTCCAGTTCTGTACCTTGATTTGTCTAATAGTGGAGCTTGTACTTTAATTTTGTATCCCTTTATCCCTTTTCTTTTTCAGATTATGATTTAAAATCTCCACAAATTAACATACATCAGTAAAAATTAATGTGACTTAATTATCATCCCTGCTTTTGCAAATTGAGTTTGGCCTCTGTGACCATCTTTAAACAATCACTGCCTTTCTGACTTGCTCTGTGAGGAACCAAAGTCCAGTGGTGTTGTGGCGGGCCCTGGGGCAGTAGTGGAGTGCTGTGACCTTCTAGAGAAGCGTCCTTGGAGGACGTCTCTGAGGCACTAGCATGTCCTCCGGCTCGCTCTTGGGCAGTGAGTGATTTCGCTCTTTTGTGAGCCCTCCGCTTCGGCTGATGCAGGAGAGGAGACAGGAGCTATGTGTGGGGTTCCAAGGCAAGCTTTATTCCTCTTCCTCAAACGGTCCAGGCACAAACTGGCTCACAGGGTAGAATTGAGCAAGACAGATATTGGATAGCCAGAGGGGTGGGGTAGAGCAACAGCGAATGGCCTGAGGGCTCAGGGGCGGTACAAAGCGGGAAGGGCCAATGGGGTACAACAAGTTAACATGTAACAGAAAAGCATGCCGGGAGCAAAACTATAGATCACATGATAAGGAGGGCGTGCCTAAGGGCTTACCCTCCAGGGGAGAGAGATAAGCTCTTTGGTTGTGGGGCTTTCTGCCTCCACACAGTGGTGCTAAGTCACATCCAAAAATTATAACAGTCTTCTAATGTGGAGAAGGTTTTGGAAATCCATCCCACAGAAAATTACTAGCTGGGAAGCAGCAAAATTCAAGTGTGTCATGGTTAATGGCCTGCCTATTCCACAACTGCACTGCAGTTGTACAATTGCCTATTCTACATTGCATGATGGCCCTATCAGCATTATTTTGGCAGTTAATAATGTAAGGATTTTTTAAAAAAAATTCTGCTCTCAAAAATAGTAGAATATTTTTCTTTGGCAAGTGTGGATTTTGTGCTAATATCAATGAAGGCATTTTGTTGCCAGGCTTGGTTGAACAAAAATAAAACCAAGAGAAAACAAAACTTTTAAAATCAACTTGCTTTTGCTATCCATGCTTAGATAAGAGTTATTTGGGAAACTTTTCAGAATGGTTGTATTTTTCTTCTGCAAAGTAGTGATTTGTCAAAACAACTTTTTTACTATAATGTGTTGGTCTGATATAATGTTCTGTGAAAAGATACTGCCTAGACATTAGATGAGATGAAATTGTGTGATCCTCAATGCATCTCAGAGCAGTCACCTGCTCTGTGTTTGAGGCACACAGCATTCAGCCTGCCTGGCTGCTTGTGCTAAAACTCAGGCTGTCCTAGATTGATCTGCCTCTCCTCCTTGCTACACTACCATGTTATGTTTCTCTCTGTTTTATCCCTTCTCCAGACCACGTCTCCTGTAGCTCATGGTGGCCTAGGACATTGGCCCAGATTCTTCTCTGAATGATATGTTACCTATTGAATGGAAACAAGACTCTGAAACAGGCCATCTTTCTTGGTGGACAAAGAGGGAGCTGGTATCCAGTCATTTTTACTGAAAAGTCTGATTCTTTGCAAAAGTCAGTTCATGAATCCTCTGGGTGAGGGGCTCTGGGAAAGCTGGGAATTTAAACCAGTAAGAGAAAAGTAAAAGGCAGCATAATACTGTGCTGTATCTACTTTATATACACTTCACTAGAGGAAAAGATACCCTATATGAGAAGCTTTTGATAGCCAGGAACTGTATAACAAGAGCCAGGAACTGGAAGCTGAAACTGGAGAAATCCATCCTCAAAACAAGATAGATCCTTTTTTAAAAAAATAAACCAACAAAATCCAACAACCCCCTTGCCACCCCCCCCCCAAGTAACTGTAGACATTAATCATCATGACAGTTTCCCAGAAGATGTAGTGGGTCTTTAAGGATTTCAAATTTGAGGCAACTTTTTACTTTGAAAATAATTGGTCTAGGTCTGTACAAGTTTTAGAGGAAGATGGGAGAACTGCTATGGGACATCTTCTGCCCACGATAGAGAGAAAATTAAGAGTTCATTGTTGAGTACCCCTTTATCCCTAAACTTTCAGTTACTCGATTTCCTGTTAGTGTTTAAGTACTGGTAATGAAGTTTTATTGATGCCTTTTAGATTTTATCAAGTGCATATTTATTCTGTGTGCTGTGCTGAAGAGTCTAAGCTCTCCATATCTGCAAAAATTGCAAAATGCAGGCCTGAGAGTAAATGTGTTTTGCATGGCCAGTTTGCCTTGTTTGTTTGATTTTTTTTCTTTGCTTTTGTTTTGCTTGAATCTGATTTAAATGCCCAATGCTACATATATAATTGAAATATTTTATTCTTGTGATAAATGTGATTCATGCTAATTAAATTGTAACTATATTAGCAAAATTGTATTTAGATCAATAGAAGACAATTGTTACAGAGTGAGGGGGGAGATGGGTGAGACAGGGCAAAGGATATCTTCCAAATGTTGGGAGTCGAAGAAAGATGTTGGAAGGAAGTCAAACAAAGATGTTGGAAGGGAATAGTAGAAGGACATAGGTCTGACAAGCAACATCTAGAAATAGAAAGTTTCGACCTTGAAATGGGACAAAATGGGATGATTCCAGGCATGGGACTCAATTAAAGTCTTGTTATGGAAAACATCTGCTCAGTCACATAGTGGGCATTCGCTACCTGCAGGTTACACAGCAGACACGGACGAAGATGATGAGCCTTCACCAGAAATAAGACCCTCAAAAGGATGAAAGACCCACTAACCCATTAGTAGAGCATGCGCCACACAACATAGTGACGTGTAATTTAGGAATAAAAAAATAGGAGGAGTTTTGTAGAAACTTCTGTAGCATATAGTATATAAGTGGGATTGTTAGCTTTGATGCTTTGGTACGTGAGGAGGGGCAAGTGTATAAGTGTATTCCCGCATCCCCGATTGCAGGGGGGGCCCCTCCCCGGTCGGTTTTGCTTATGCTTTATACGAATCTCAATTATACTAAATTACTTACTGCCAAATTTAACTTATCCTAAAATATATGTATTCAATACTTCGATTGTATTCATCTCCAATACTTTGATTGTATTCATCTCCAATACTTTAAATGTATCCATTTATAATTGTCACTATTAAAAATTTGCTGCTACATTTAATCTTGTTGTTTGATAAATTGGAAAAATAGAACATCATTCATAACATTCTCAAACTTATACAGTCGTATGTTTTAGCACAGTCTCTGCTGCTCCCTGTATCTCTTTGCTCACATAGATGCTGCTTTCTTGTGTCATGTCATGCAACATAGACACCCTGTGCTGTCACTATAGGGACAGAGCATAGAAGGGACTCCTCTCCAGGTCAGGGGAAACAGGTGTCCAGTCCTTGGGAAACACTGACCTCCCTCACAGCACCGGCATCCAGACAGAAAATGCAGAGCTGGCTGTGAGCAGGCAGCACAGGAGCCAGGGGGTGCACAAATGTGCTTCCCTTGTGGGTCACAAAGCTGTAACTTGACACAGTGATGCCACCAGTGCAGCCGCTGCAACCGGATGGCAGGTGGGCTTGAAAGATGGAGCTAAGCAGTAATAAATTGTATAATTACTGAAGATTTCTGCATAGATGGGATGATGGTTTGCAAAGGGAAGTGTTGCACTGATGCTCCTTACATGGCAGTTTTGTGTTAGCAGTCAAAGAAAGGAACCTATAGATCTGTTTTGTTTGGGTCCTCTTTGTATTTAGCATGGAGCCATCCCTCCCACAATTTAGGAGGGCAAAAATCCTAACCTTAAAAGATTGAACTAAAAATTGCATCTGTGTGCAGGGAAAGCAAATTTGTATTATGTGCAAAGTTAGCACAGTGGTGCAATAAACTTTGTAGAGGACTTGGAAAGTCCCGCCCCTCCACTTCCAGGGTTTGAAAAATACTTTTATTTCTATCTGAGGCATACAGATAGAATGGGTTCACCCATAACCTATGTCACTGTAGCAAGTGACATGATGTGAGTCCTGGCTTTCCCCTGACTTTGAGATCTGTGCTTCATTCATTTGTGATGTGCCTCCTCCTCACTTGAAGCAACACAGTCACCCAGGACAATGAGGTTTTTGGCCTATTCATGGTATGTGGGTTGTAAATTTCAGAAGGAGAGACAGTTTGAGTGAACCTCTGTGCTGTTACAAAGGCTGACTGTGAATACCCCAGTTTCATAAGATAATAAGCATTCTTGCTTCGTGGCACCAGTTCAGCCTCCCTTTCCATCTCCCACTTGTTCTTCTCACCTTGACCTGAATCCAGACATCCCCAACTGCTCTTCATGCTGCCTTATGAGTGTCAGCTTCCATGACTTCTCCAACAGGAGGGACTTGCAGGGAGCCAGCTCTGCTGGGAAAGCTTCAGACACATAACTGCATCATATCCAGGCTGCTTTCTACCTAGCAGCCACACAAGAAATGGGAGACAGCACAAGCCTGGACTTGATAGTAGTTGTACTATATGAGAAGACATGTGGAAGAGCAGTTTGCTGCTCCCTTGATGCTTTGAAGACCTTTCACAGCCACAGCTACAGGGTCCCATTTCAGTAGTGATGGACAGAGAATTGGAGCAGTAAGAAGAAAGGGATTTACATATCTAAAGCAGGAGGATTGGTGATGACTATGAAATAATTCCTGCATGGCATGTTTTCCTAAAGCTAAAATTCTGAGCTTCCTGAAAAGTCAAATCTTTGGAAAAAGGAGTTTTGACTAATTATTTCAAGATAATTAAAGCCACTAATGGTATACAATCTCCTTTCTGCACAGAGGAAATACCAGGTATTTAGTTTCTAATTTAAAAACAGAGTTATCTGAAACTAACTTGAACACTTGAAAGGGCTGCTGCTAAACTCAGTGAAAATAAGATGATAATGTACGCTTTTGAACGTTAAATCAAACCACTGGGACAAGAGAAGTTGGGAATTAGATACATGGTATCACCAACATGACTTTGAAGAGTTTGTCCTGTCTGCATGATATACAGTTTGTTGTTTGTTTTAATCAAGAAATTTGTAAGAATTTGTTACATGGTGGTGCAGTATGACTTGATACCATAGTTCAGATTAAGTGTTCGACTGAGTTATGTTGAATATGGAAGATACGGTAGAAACAAGATTTTCCCTAGTACATTTTTACTAATAGGTTCTGATGGAAGGATAAGTTCAGGCAAAGACTAAAACAGGAAAGAAAAGCAATTATGTGACAAGCCACAGTATTATTAGACAAGCTATTGCAGTGGAAAGCCAGGATAGTGAGGAACTGGTTGGAGAGAGGTTCAATGGTAGAGTGGAAGGAGCTTTTCTCCATTGTGCTGAGCTTATATTCCTTTGGTTTTACTTCCATGTATGTTGTAAGTCTTTATTAGTTAAATATGAAAATAAATTAAATTGTATAATTTTCATATCACTTGATCTAGTTGTTTTGGTATTGTTTTTGGTGCTATTGACAGTGTGCTGCTTTGAATAGGGTTAATACTTCTATTTATGTCTTACTGTGACCTGAATTGCCCTACATTCTGAAGATGAGGCAGCTTGTAATGATGCAAGGAAACCAGACTGGAGACTTATCATTTGTGCCATTTCTGTGCTCTATGTTTTTGCTATGTATCCACATGGGTCTCAGCCAGTATGAGTGTGTGCTCAGCTCTGCTGAAGCCAAGCTTCGCTTCTGCCTGTCTGCTCAGTATTGGCTTTCTTGAATTTTGTATAGAATATTGTACAGAAGAGACTAACTGTTCGGGTAAGAAAACTCTTGGGGGCCACTGCATAGGCAGAAACATGAACTGGTTCAGGAGATCGCTTTGGTTAAAAACGGAGGAGCAGAGGAGTTTTCACAAGGTTCTGATATGTTCCTGTTCTGATATTTATCCTGTACATTGTGTTTTCTGGGTATTTGCTCAGGGCCCTGTTGGAGACAGGCTGCAGGGTTAGAGGGAGCCTTGGACTATTTCCTGTTCCTACAGTAATCTCTTCATTTGAGCATGGGAGGGTTCAAGTCTATGTAGGGCTGTGCAGTAGGTTTATCTAGGCTCCACAGGTTATGGCCATCTGCTCCAGACTGGTAATGCTGAGCCGAGTAAACTGGACCTCAGGAGGTTACTGGGTGCTGCTGGTGGTGCCACCATGAAATGATCTGGCTCCCTCCCCAAGCATGGCTCGGCTCAGCCCTGGCACACACACCAACTCCAAGAGGGGCTTGTGCAGTGCAGGTAATGCATGGGAAGGAGATGGGTGACCCCTGACCATGAGGGATGTCACCCTCGGGGATCCTGGGATGGCTCAGTTTTCTGGGTTGGAATTAAATGGGATTCAAGCGAGCAAACATCAGCTAAGACACTGCTGACTGGGACCACTGGTTTAATGAAAATCTCTTGGTTTTTGCTCAAAACATTTTGGTCCAAAATTTTATTTACTGCTTACGTTGAAAAATGGGGGTATTTGAACATTCAGATGACTCAATTTATTGTATAAGACAATCGGTAAGTGAACTTGCCAAACACCTCTTGGATTTGATTTTTATTTTAAAATGTCTGCTAAGTCACCAGTATTGTACAAAAAAGAGGACAGGTTTTAATAACTATAAATCCTTCCTATATTGTATATGCCCAGAGAGGGAGAAGCTGTGACTGTTTTCTCCAAAAAATCTGAATTTAAAGTATGCATTTGTCACTTCTGTGCTACTTGATGTTAGAAGATTATTGCATTCTTTCCAATTATCTGAGCAGCCCGCAGGTCATTTAAAATAAATAAGATGTCAAGGTTTGCTGACTCCATCAGGAAAGTCTGTCCATTTTTAGTTTTAACTATAAAATATGTACCTTAATCTTAAATATCATGTAAGTTGCCATTATTATCTCAGAGTCAATAGCACCATTAAAATTTTCTCATCTTTCCAATGAGAAAATAACCTAATTTTTCTCCTTGCTGTTTTGGTCTATGTGGGAGTCATGCGAGGCTGAGAGGATGTCCTCTGATGTGCAATGTCTTCAATATGCAGTAGAGCTAAAGGGCTGAACTGTTATGGGAGCTCAGCTCCCACTAGCCACACTTCATCTCATTAAATACCTTGATGTGGTAAGAAACACTGTCCCATTTGATGAGACAGTTGTTTAAATAGCTGAAATCAAAAGAAATTATCTGCTATGTCAGTCTCTATGGTATTGCATTCTTTTGGTAACTGTACATTGCATATCTGGTTTGCATACAGTTACCCAAGTAACTTCTGCACAGGCTCCCTCTGCGCTAAACCCGAAATCTTCCCAGTTAGAGCTATCTTCTTTCCTCCTTCTGAAATGGACTTAGATTTTCAGTCTGCCTTTTCTTGTTATGCAAAAATTGACATGTTGTGAGGAGGTTTAAAATCAGGACTAGTCAATCCTAATTTTATTAGGAAAGAGGAAAGAAATTAAATCAGACTGCCTGTCACAAAGAGGTCCTGGACAGAAATGGCCTTGGCACATTTGCATTAGTAGAATCACTGTGGTGCTCTATGCTGGCTCCAAAATCAGCTACACTTTTTCATGGTGAAACATCACACATTTTTTCTTGTGCTCTTATAATCATGATTACTTTACTCACTATAAATCTGAGAGAGACTTTTGGATTTTGAAAGAGAGATATTTTCAAAAGGTACCTGATTTCTTCTGATTATGTGAAGCAAGTGTCATACCATAAATTATCCTGATATATCAATGGCAAACATTGATTCCAACTGCAGGGGCATGTGCTGCTTATACAAATACCTGACACTGGATGCAAGCCACCTTATTACCATGTTACTTGAAGGTGGATAGCAAGGACCTGAGATCAAAAAATGGGCCTGTTTATCATGTTGTTAAAACTCAATCTGTCTGGCACTGAAATGTTTTTCAGCTTTTTAAAATGAAAGGGAAACTGTCAGACTGAAAATCACATGTCTAACAGAGCTGTTATCTTTTCCTTTTCACAATACTTCTTGAATAAGAGCTCAAACACTATAGCTGGAAAAAAAAAGGCTAGAAAATACATATTTGCCTTTTATGGAGATATGGAAAATATTGTCCAGGTTGGATTGTGGTAGAACAGATCCATAAGCACTGACCGAGCTCTGTTCCAGTGTTCCTATGCCAGCCATGGCATTGTCTTCGGGAAGGACAAAGGCTGGGTTTTGGGGAGGCTTGGGACAAGGAGACAAGTGTGCACAGAGCATTATCTCTCCAGAAGTCCCAGAAAAGTGCCTCAATTTTCATTAGAGTCGATGGCACAGTGTGATTTCATGTTAGCATTGCTTTTGTTAGCAATGGTCCCAGGTACCACTGCTTCCCAACCTGAAAATTTTATTGTTAGATGCCACATAAATATCTGTGACCTATGAGTTGTTCCCTTCCTCCACAGGACCGATGCTGCATTCCCTGCTGTATTAAGATCTGGCATCTATGTTGTTGAACTCTTGTCTGCTACCACAAGTAGCCCATTTATTTGTGTCACTATGACTTAAAAAGTCATCCCTGAGTTGCTTCTCCTTGCAATACTATGGAGGAAACGTGAATTTTCAATTTATGAAGGCTTATGAATGAACTAAAAAAACTCTACAGTGAGTAGCCCAAGGGGATGCAAGCTAATTGTTCACTAGTAGATGAGGGTGAGTTAGGCAATTATTTGGAAACTAATTTGTAAAACACTGACTTTTGCTTCTTCCCACCCCCATCTCCATGGGTGTCCAAGGGGAAAAAAACCCTTTTGCTGTAAGTGCTGAGGAATGGATTTCTGCACAGTGTTTATCTTCTCTTGACTACTTCTGCTTGGCTATGTCTCCCTTGAGAGGGTATATGAGCCCTTCAGAGGCATGACTCCGTGCTCTCTGGGCTTCCTTAGCTATGGGTTCACTTCTATCTAGACATGCAAGAATAGGATTACTTCTCTTAAGCTGATTTATCCCCCTCAGGCATAGTGTTTCTCTAAATCAAGTAACACATTTAGGATTATCTTAAACTGTAAGATTTTAAGGTATGTGTTCATTAATTTTAATGCTGTTCAGTCAAAGTCTGAGATGTTTCCAATTCATGCTGGTGCTTCCCTCTTGCTGCATTACACTGAGATTTGAAGTGGTGGAAGAGATTCCAAGGGATGCATATGAACGTCAGTAAGTTGATGTAGGTCTGGTAATTTGAGAAGGTGTCTGATTTACACTGGTCACAGGTCTGCCTTCACTTCCTATTTACATTAATGTGCATCTGGCTCCCCCGATATACCATGAGGAGAATTGGTCGTACAAAGATTAACACTAGGGTGATCATAATATCCACTGGTTGTCACAATAAATCTGTTTATCAATAGACTCTATAGACACATTCAATATTGGTGTGTTTCATAATAAATTACTGTAAGTTGCTGTTCTATTTCCTTATTGCATTTTCACAGCACATTATAGGAGTGATAAAATTCCGTGAGTCATAACTCCTAATGGCAGAGATGATCAATTTGACTTCCAATTTGGGAGAAAAAGCCCCATACACAGTATACACTCTGCCCTACTGCAGAATAACAGTTCTGCTTGTCTTTCTGGCAATACTGGGACATTATCAGTAATGATTAGCAGTAATAGCTTTTAACAATAATTTATTTATAGGTATGGAAGTGTACTTGGTTCATTGGTCTTGGAACTAATACCACCAATATCATACAAGCATGTGAGAATGTGTATCTTTGAATACATCTATAATTCAGAGCATACCTGACATCTTTTTAAGGCGCAAGAAGTTGTGCACAAATAGATGAACTTTTGCTCATGGTTTGTTCTACCTGTGCCAGATAACCCATGACAGTCTGTGTGATGGATACCTGCAAATCTCCTGCAGAAGGAAAATTAATGACTTAATTGCAAAGTTCAGCTTGCACTGCTCGCATAGTTCTGGATTCATCATCATAATTCTGGATTGATGGGGGGTGATTCTTTTCTTTTTATACTTTCTTAAAATTTTCATTGAGAAGTTGTTTGAAGGTCGACAGCCTGCTAGTAAGCTGGAAAGTCTCTGGAGCAAAGGTTAGGAGGCTTTGGATGTTTCCCTTTCTGCCAACTAAGCAAAGCAAAAGCTACACTGAGGCCTTCCAGTGACTCCTCCATAGCACTTAAAAGTGCATCTCCCATTTGCAATCTATTGTCTATTCAAATCTATTTAATTTACAATTAACAAGACACCTCTAACTCTTTCAACTTAATTAAAGAGCTACTGACTCTTAGAAGGATTGAAATGCAATAAAGAAGATAACCTAGTTAGGGTATAATTAAGGAAATTTATGTAAGTAATAAACATGGTATTGCTGCCTTCTAAAAAAATTTACCCTGAACTTGTGTTAATTTCTGTAAAAGCTTATTTTAAAATAAGTGTTCAGACATTTAATTAGAAAAAGCCAAGGTAGCTATTGCAAATTAATTATATGTAATTTCCTTTAAGTAACCATTGAAAGCATGGCATACCAAATAGCCTCTGTGTGGTCTGCCAGCAAGCCAGGATTTTAATCTCTGAGTCTTGGATTAACCCCTTCTGCATGGCTTCTGCTTTTAATTTAATAGGTGCCTACTTCATACTCTCCAAAGAGGAAAATTGAAAAGTCATTGGAAGTGTGAAATAAAAATGATCTCCTTGTTTAAACACTCACTTGACCTTGGGTTAAAAACAAAAAGTTCATTTTTCAGGACTCTGACTGGAGCAGGAAGTAAGGGATAAAGCATTGTTGCTGCACACTGGTGACCAGTACTTATTTTGCCCTGAATGTTGTAAGCTCAGTAGGTATAGCTGCATGGGCTTATAATAAACCAGAAAATATTCTTATTAAGGAAAAGGATTTTATTGCCAGTCCTAGCAGGGGTATCTGCCATGAGTTTCAAGATGTAACCCCACTTTACTTCGAAAATTGTTCAGCTTTTTGAGTAGGGGAGAAAGAGTCCAAGCACTGATAATTGAATACTTGATGCAGAGGTGAGTCTGCAATGTGCTCGCTCATGCTGCAGGAGAGCGTGGTGGCTCCTTACGGACCAAGATGGCTACAGCTTGTGTGGAACAAATCTCCAAAGCACCGCAAGTCTGTTTCTTGTAGCTCAGCTTCATTTTGACCCGGTGAGTTTGCAGCTGTCTGCCTGGCCAGTGATGCGTGAAAGTACAGTCCTGAAGCTGCTTTGCCACCACCAGTGGTAATTGCTTGGCTTGCATGTGTGTCTTGCTGGATGCAGGGTATACAGCATTTATTGTGCACAGGGACTTCAGAGAGAAAGACTCCTTTTTTTGGTTCCCATACCATTAGGCTAGGGATGAAGATAGCACAGCTACACATTTAAATGATGTGACTGTGGCAGTTAGAGCTATTAGTGCTGGTGACAGAACGGCAGATGCTTTCTGATTGAAGACAAAAAAAATCTCCCCCACAAATTACATTAAGCCCTTCTTTGCATTTTGAAAGGCAATTTGTGCTTTTACACCTGCCATTACTGTCAGCTGGCATGTGCTGCCTCTAACCAAGCTGATTTCTGCAAATTCATGATCTGGGCTGGTGTTTTCATGTACCAGCCACGCTTTTCCCTGCTCCAACAAGCTCTTGTCTTGTTTGCTAGTTGTGCTGCATGCAGGTTCAGTCTGAGGGGGAAATTAGGACTTTCCCAGGTAGGTTCATGCTTTTCATCTGCTTTTAGGGACTTCAGAGATGCCTGATTTTAATTTAGGAGTTTTTTCATTTTTATTAAAGGGGCTATTATAGCTACCTATATTTGAATTGAGTGTATAATGTTTCTAATTCTACTCTAAACTACAGTCAGAATGTAATTCATCTGTTTCTGTGCATTGTCACCTAAAAAGAAAACCCTGAAGAACAAATGCTTCACTCCCATATTCAAACTAATCTTGTCTGGATATCCAATTTTGATTGGTGGCTGAAGTGCCTTGAATCAAAACAGATATTTGGAGACCATGAGGCCAAATCTTCTGTCAGTGCAGTGACACTGTTCTGTTAGATGTGGGGCTCAGAATATATTTATATGCCTGGTAGCAATGTAATGAAAGATGACAGATTAATTATTGTTGGAGTTGGGCCAAGCAGAGGACGTGGTACTCTAGCAGGTGCCCCATTCCCCATGTGATAGATCATGTTTGTTCAAGCACTCAGAAACTCATTAGGTTCAACCTGAGTTATTTGGTAGAAACTGTTATTTAGGTAATTGCTGCTGCATTGTTTGGGTGAGCTTGTGTTCTCAAGACATGTGCAGGAGGGGTATTGGGGTCTGGCGGACTGTAGGGCTGCAAGAGTTGTTTAGTTGGAGGGGGTTAATCCAACTGGAACTGTAGGAGTTACAAAACCCACTTGGAGAGATGTCCTTGGCTTGAGTTTCTCTAAACAGCCATTTGGTTTCTTTACTGTTACAAACTTCCAGAGGGGAAAAGTTGGAGGAGTAACTTATTTAGAGTCTTTTAGAGAAAGAAAAAAAGAAAACCAAGAAAAAAGAGAAAAGAAGAACTTTCCTTGTCCCAGTGCATCTGGAGCAGAAGAAGGAACCTGAGAGGGAATTTGATCTGCAGCTGCCTTTGAAAAAGAGACAGAAGCACTCTTCTGCCATGCTCTGGCATGAAGGACAAAGGCTGGGGTTTTTTTCAGTGGTATAAAAGGATGAGAGGTGCTGCTCAGACCACCTTTCCCCTCTCTGCCACGCTCTTGGGGGATTTCAATATTTCTTACTCAGGTGCTTGTTCTGCTCTTTTACCCGCTTCAGCTTTGTTCTGGTGTCTGCCCGCTGCAATGGAAATTGTCACTGGCAGGAAATGTTTATGGGAAGGAGCAAAATAATACATTATCAAAAAAAAACAGAGAACATTGTTCCTCCAGTCAGATGTTTATTTAGTGTTTATTTAGTGTCTGCATATCAAT
This sequence comes from Rhabdornis inornatus, assembly GCA_013397075.1. NCBI lineage: Eukaryota > Metazoa > Chordata > Aves > Passeriformes > Rhabdornithidae > Rhabdornis > Rhabdornis inornatus. Next base: position 61,021 of record VWZS01008598.1, read on the forward strand.
TATCTGTTTGAACAGGTTTCAATACAGAAAGTGAAAAACCCCTGAGAACATTTTAAAATATGCCAATCCTTACTTAGGCAGGCAATGGAAAAGGCTCGTTTACAGTTTAATTTCTAATCCCTGTGGGCTGCCATGTTGTATGCTGAAACATAAATAGAAAAGTTGGAGAGGACAGCTCACTTACAATAAACAGATGCTGTTGCTTTGCTTTTCTGCTTACCCACTCTAACCATGGGTCATAGCACAAGCCACAAAATGTTGGGCACAAACTCTGCCAAAACCATTCTATTTTGTGCTTTTCCTTTTGAGGGATAACATATGGTCAAGAGCTTGTAAATCAACACTGATGAGGAGGGAATGAACAGGTTCCTATCTGGTGTGGTGAGGACCTGCACAAAGAGCTGCTACAGCCCTTTCCTTTGGCTGGCCGTATTAATATAACAGCACACAGCCCCACAGAACATCCAAAAGAAGCAAAACCACATTTCCCGCACAGGTTCCTGCTGCTGCTGCAAATGTGCCGGGACAAAGAAAGTTCTTCCTTTCTCTTTTTTCTCAGTTTTCTTTCTCTAAAAAAAGTCATGCTGCACTAATGAGCATCCCCTCCAAATTTTACCCTTTAGTAGTTTATAACATTAATGAAATCAACTAATCCCTCTAATAAAATATTTATTCAGGCAAGGCTACCAGTTTTGCTGTCAGGCCTCCCATATCAGTGTTTAATGAGTTGCTCAATACTGTTGTTTTCTGGGTGATACAAATATTATCCCCTACCGTTTCAGACCTGGGCTGAGGAGTCCTCCCCTTTGAGATTTCTGGAAAGAAGACAGAATTGGCAAACTTTCAAGTGCAAATCTTTCTTTAAATACCTGTTTCTATAGTTATTTGAAAATCAAGAGAGGAAGGCATGTTAGGAGCCTGGGAGGGAAAATCCAGCTGTAGCAGGAGATGCAGTGGCAGTCCTGGGCCCAAGTGGTGAACCAAAAACGGACATCCTGCTGCTAACACAGCCTTGGCAGGGCAGTGGCACATATTTGAAGTGATGGGACACAGAGTATATTTAATATAGAGCTGCAGAGTTTAATTATGGACAAGAATCAAATTGATATTCATAGGGTGATAAATAAATAATGTGTATGCACTCACACAAGGAAGGACAAGGATATTTTTCTCAAGTGAAAGAAATAAAATCAGCAAAACAGAAATTAAAAATGAATCTATTTAACAGAGTTTCTGGTTATGTGATGAATGCATCAGTTGGTGGGCTCAATCCTTCTCTTTCTCAAGGAGTCACTCACATCTTGGCTAAAGACTACAAAATGGGCTGGGGTCACATATCTCATTCTCTGATCTCTGCTCTGAGATTTCCAGCTAGTATTTTTTCTCCTCAGGGGGTGAATTGAGCCTCAGGAGGCTTAGCAGCAGCCGAGAGCTAAAAGGACAAGAGGTAAACTGGAGGACTTGATTTGATGGTGATGAAGAAAGAAAGGAAAGTGGAACAGTGGAACAGTGGAACAGTGGAACCTTGGTTGGCTGAGCTGGGGTACAAGCCAGCACACACCTATTCAGCAGGAGGCTCTTTAATATGGGTTAGCCTTCAGTTCAACCTTTTCAAAAAGAGTTGGGCAGTTCACATAGGACAATCAATGTATCAGTGCTACAGCTGCTTTTTTATTTTCCTAATTTCAGGAAATGTCTCTTAAACAGTTTGTGCTTCTGACAAAGTTCCTCTCTGGAACACACATGTTTCTTCAAGATAAGATCTCAACTTTCACATATAACCTGATGTTTCTTGTACTGGCAGCTATGGACATAAGCTTAAAAATAGGAAAGAAATTATCTGAAATTAAAAAATGAGTAAGCAAATCAGCATATTATGCTCTCAACAAAACGATTTAAGTTTTACTCTTGGATATGGAGAGTGGATTTGAGGACACACCTCATAATGATTTCAATATGTGCTGCTATCAGTATTGTGTTAAAAAAAATGAGGGAACTAACAAAGAGTGACAGAAAAAGGCAGCTTGGATGCATCAGGGACTTGGGTGACTTTAATTTGTCCAATGAGCACCTTTGCATGCTTCAGACAGACTTATTCCTGGCTATGCCTGAGTTGGTGCTTTGCTAAGGACCAAGCAGCATTTATTTCTAGAGATAAGATAGGAGAAAGATCACACCAAAAGAGTATGTGTGTATGTGTGTGTGTGTGTATCCATATGTATGTATAAGCTTTAAAAAAATAGATATAAGGGGGGCCTTATGTCATGCTTTAAAAAAATAGATATAAAGGGGGCCTTAGGTCATGCTTTTTTTTTGTAGCCTTAGCTCCATGGGGCAAGGCAGCTTCTTCATGTTCCTTCAATTCCCTTATCCCCTGCACTCAGCAGCTGCCTGCCCCAGCATCTGGGGGAAAATCTGAGAAATGCTGCCTTGGCAGAGGAGAGCTTGACTAGCATGGAATAATTAGTTTTTAATTAATTTTCTTCTTGTTTAAAGAAGACACAGAGAATGTAGTGTGGAAGAACAAGATCTGAAACAAATTGCTATCTGTAGTAATAACAATTTTTGTCTTCGTTATAAGTTTGGTTTTTTTAACCTTGGCTGATGGACCTACACAAAAGTCCTGTATCAAGGGTTAAAAGAGCAGGCAAAAGTGTGATAGAGACTTTGCTTTATTTTCAAGTGACCTAGGAGGTTTTTCAGTGTTTTCCAGGAGGTGTCAGCAGTTCTTTAAAACTTTCATCTTCCGTGATGGAGAGTTCTGACAGATTTCTTTTTCTAAATTAAATAAAGGAAAGATTCTCATGCTAAGGAAATAGTAAATGTCATCATCCAGTCCTGCTTCTGAAGACAGGGGTCCTTGCTGCTGGTTCAGGCTAGGTTTGCAAGCTTTTGGGCACTGCATGTTTTGGCAGGGCTTTTTACCACCAGACTCTTGGCTAGTGGACTGTGTTGGCATTGTTTCCCTTCCGGTGTTCTTGGTAAGCATCAGCCCTGCAGCTGGCTCTGGAGATCTTGTTATGTCATGGGGCTTAGCAGCTTCCAAGTCTTCCAGAACCTGAGCTTTCATGACTATAAAGCAAATTTTTGCCCAGGTCCTGTGAGAAAAAATCTTGAAAAATATAACCCTATGTGCATACATCAAAAGATAATTAAAATAATTTTAAATACTTTTTTTTTTAATTTAAAAAAGAAACAACCAACCTGAGTTTGGGATTGGATGTACTGCTTTTTGGACAAGGGGAAAAACATCTCTATTTATACTTCTTTCATTGTCCATAGCTGGCTTTCATCGGAGCTGTTAGGATAATCTGGTCCAGGTTCTCGGCTGGTATAAGCTGGCAGAGCTCAGCAGGCTTCGCAGGGGCTGAGCCACATTATACTGCTTTAGAAGCCAGGAAAATAATCATAATGACAGAGAGAACACTTTCCACCTGAGGCTCAGAAAGGAGACAGGAAAGCCCATGGAACCTGTGAGGGAGAGCATAACTGGAAGCAGCACTCATTTCAGCATTGTGCATCTTTTAGCAATAACAGAAAAAAAAAAAAAGGAGGGAGGATGTGCAGCCATAATCTGGTGCAACTTGGAACAAAAAATCCTGTGCTTTAAATCCTACTGTTGGTTGATGCAGCAACGTTAGTGAGAGACATAGGTGATTTTGCCAGTCTCAGCATTTTCCATCTGTTTTCACATGGCTAATTAGTAAAGAAAAAGGGTAATCAGTGGAATAAAAACTTTACAACATTTCATTTCAGAGCTTGCTGTGAGAAGGTCTCTTAAAAAAGCACAGGTATTGCATGGAGATAAGGGTTTTCTATTTCAAAATCTAGCAGAGTCCAATAAAATCAGGCAGATTGACAGGTGCAAAGAATTACAGTCAATTTACTTTTGAAAATGAGTACCATTGGGTGGATAGTGGGTAGATTCACTCACTAAGGTCTGCTTTGGGACTATTTGATCCAACTCTTCTATGTGATCATAGATATCATCTTAAAGTATTATCATACTGACGAATGATTTTTCACATTGCAATAATTAAGTGCTGGGATACTCAATAAATGCTGGATAGAGCAAGTACTGAGCTAAGAAAGCCACACTTGCTGTGATGTATGTTTTCTTAACTTCTTGTACTAGGTTCTGGCAGGATATTTTATGAAATAATCTTTTAAAATAGGTCAGTTGTGTAAATATAATTAAGACATTTGCACATGAGTTAGAGCGGCTTATTAAAAAAAAGCACTGCACTGTTGAAACCATTAGTGGCCAGCAGAGTTAGAGATGAAAAAGAAGATAAATCTGTTGTGTAGAATTGTGTGAGATGGAAGATCCTCTGCAGAGTATCTGCCTGAGTCTTACCCCATGCTAGCAGGTTTGGAAAAACAAGTTGCATCAGCCCAGAGCTAGTGGAGTCTAGCCAAGTCCAGCTTGCTCTCATGTGGGCTTTGTTGTGTGTAATAAACTTTCCCTTGGTAGAGACACTGATAAGGTCTTTCGTGTCAATGCCAGCTTGTAGGAAACTTGCAGGAAGCACAAAACAGAAAAGGTAAACCAAAACTGGGCAGTGGGCTCACTACATTATCACTGCACACACAGAAGCTTTGTTTCCCCAGAAAGTCAAATTCTTTAGCTGAGCTGTCTAAAGGGAGGAAGAGGAGAAGACAGTGAAGGATAAAACCCAATGTGAAGATGTACATTAATGGGCTCATAAGAGCAAACAGAGTAACTATGTGAGAGCAGAAATGCAAGCGGAGGCTTTTGGGGAGATTGCAGAAATCCGGTCTCTTTGCATCATCCCTGTCTGGCCTTTAATCCTGCTCGACAATTGTACTCTGCCATGCTTGGCTGTGATATTAAAGAAGAGGGGATCTTTTTTTCCAATTTTTTCTTTTTACTTTTTTTCCCTTCCTTTTTTTTCCTCCTTTCTGGACTTCCTTTCTGGAGCATCTCCTCTCTGCTTGCCTCAGCCCTGCTTGGCAGCAGTGCGCCTACATGCTGCAATGCGCTGAGCCGTGCTTAACGTGTCCCCAGGAAACCTGTCCCCACATGCCCTGGGACCGAATTTCAAGGCATATCGCTCTTAGCTCATTTTGATGTTTCTATCTTTCCGTGATCAGGAGCCATTCTCTGCAGCCAAAACAGACACTTTCCCAATGGCATCAAGTGAATTTTTAGCTGTCCTCTGAGAAGATGCCTTCAATAAAAGATGAGCTGCTTGCCACACTGACTGGCTGGAGCTCTGTGGCGTCTCTGGTGGCTCCTGCCTTTTGCTGTAAGTTTACACTTGTATGAACATCAGCACGGCTGCCTCGTGTTGCTGTAAGTGTAGGTTTGCACGCAAACATGGCCTCCGCAAAAGCCACCTCAGGCAAAAGCATCTCCCAATGCAGTGTTCCCCGGGGTCTCCAGTGGGTAACTCTGCCAGTGGTTTGGCAGTGGGGCATGTTTTAGTCATGAGGGATTGGGGTCCCTTCTCTCCCACCTCTGCCCTGACCAGGGAGTGTGGCATCAAAGGGGCACATCACTGCAAGGAAGTTTGACTCAGCTGTGGGAGTATTTGTTGAAGGTTTGATACATGTGAACCTTGCACTCTAAAGAAACACCATGGAAGCCTCGTCCCTCTCTTTTAACTCCTGAGCTCCCATCTTCAGTTCCTTCAGCAAATAAACCCACCAGTTTTCTTCTGCAGCCTGGGAGGTGCAGAAGGTCTGTGGGTCATTCAGCTTCCCCTTCTACTGAAGCCAAAATGACTGAAAATCCACAGGAAATTCCAGAATGGAGGGGCACACGCACACAATGAATCAGGTTAGATTTTGCAACTCCTGAAACCTCCTGGGTTTCTTCATGAGGCTAATGCTTCTGTCTTGCTGCCCTTAATTACAGGTTGGGGAGCTCCTTGTTGCTTCAGGGCCACCCCTGCACTGTGGCACAGATTACATGCTGGAAATGTCCCTGGGGTCTAGCAGTTCCCACCAGTATATGGCTCTTTGCCCAGAGTCTGTAAAATACAGGTGAAAAGGTGGGGATCCTGCATGGCAAAAAATCCACAACTTTTGCTCTCTCCCAGGTTGCATGTTCAATGGGAAGTTTGTGCAGAGGTGAGGAGGACCAAGTGAGGAGGCTCCACAGGAAGCTTGGGGCAGAGGCATGTTTGAAGATGGCATGGAGAAGAGAAAAACCAAAGTCCTGGTGAAGTTCTGTAAAGTTGGTGGAACTATACTCTGAGCTATTTCAGTACTGTTGTACTCAAAATGTAATTAGATCTGTGTGCCACTTACTAGTTCTTATGGGTTTCTACAACTGCTTTATGGGAATTTCAAAAGCAGACTGAGACTGTCCTACATCCCAGGTGGAGAGAACTTAGCTGGATAATAATTTCCATGGGCTATCTTGCTTGTTTCCCTGTGCTATGCAGCCATCTGCATCCAAGTCCTGGGGGAGGCATATTTGAAGGTAATGCTGAACCAGGTTACCAAAGGAGAAGTACTGGAAGTTTTCAGGAGATGAGACCTGGGGTGTTTTAGGAGGCTGCAGGGCAGGGGAGCCACTGGAGGAGAGAGGGATACTCCCAGCAAAGATGCCGAAGCTACCTAGCTAAAGGGGAGATGATTAGCTTTGCAATATATTTGTAGGAGGACTGACAATTTGGCCAAATATTTAATTTTTCTTTAGAAGCTTATTCTTCCACAGCTGTCAGCACTGCAGCAAAGCATGTGGGAAAATGCTGCTGCTGAAAATAAGAGTTGATGAGGGGAAACTTTTCACAGGTGGCTGTCTCCTTGTGATCCCAGGACACACCAAACTTCAGTCAAGTTTATTCAGTTACTCAGGAGCTTTTGAAAAATTACTGAAAGTCTCTCTCCTCTCATTATTGCGGGCTTCCCAGCAGGTAGCCCAGGCTTATATAATACTTAAATCAAATATGGCAGCTTCTCTCCTGTACTGGTTTTCATTTTCACACCAACATCAGGATGGATATTTCTCTTACTCCTTGTTGCCAGTGGACTGATGTTAACCATTTTAAAAGAAGAAACAAATACTATCACTTTTTTTATTCAGGTGTGCCAGCTAATGCCAATTGCTGCAGCTCTGGGTAATTCTGGAGATTAAAAAGGTAGTGCTCTAAAAGGAAAGACAGATCCATGCTAAATGCAGTAGTGTTATTTATGACTGTGTTTTGCTTTCTGTTTCCCAAAATCTACTCCATAAAGTCAACACTTGGCATTAAAATCTATCTTAAGATATCAGGCTTAAGTATGTAAGGAAAAAAAACACTAACTTCTAGCAGCACATGTTCATTACCCTGGAACTGAAAAAGTCCACTAAGAAATATTGGAATGTTTCCTTGAAGCCTTTTTTTTCCACCTTTCCATACATATTTTCTTAAGCATTTTAATCAGGCAAAAGCTTACTTTATCATCTGACTTTTTTTTAATTTTTTTTTTTTTTTAAATTCCTACAGTGGTTCCTGACATTTTGGGAAATTTCTTATTCAAAATGTTGAAAAGAAAGTGCTGTCAGTTATTTATCAAGTTTTATGCCATGATTTGGGAAAACCGACCTTGATTCTCTTGTGCCATTACAGACTGTATGAAAGGAATAAACAAATATTTTTCAATAGCATCTCTACGTAAAACCAGCGAAGTCTGTCAGTCACCTTTTCCAGGTTGTATACTTGAAAAAGTAGGCAAAAATATTAATTGGCTTGCTGATTATATTGAGAGATCCAAAGCAACTTTAAATGCTTTGACCTGGTTAGTGAATATTTCTTCACTAAGACCAGTATTTAAAATTCTTTCCTATGTAGTCCAAACTGCATAACCAGGAACGGGAATGGAGAGGTGCTCAGAGCCTGGCGCTGTGGGAATAGGTGCAATAGAAACTGGAAAGGCTAAAGAGGTGCTCACAAAGGACTGATTAGAAAGTCAAGGAAAATGAGACATTCTCCAAAAGCGCTTCTCATCTGCTGCTGTTTATGCTGCCGTGGTATTCCTGCAACTCTCAACTCTGCACCATGCCTGTAATAGCTTTGCACCTTTTTTTTTTTTTTCTGAAGAACTCACTGAACAGGATGCTTATTCAGGGAAGCTCCTTTGAGAGGCTGGAGGTATTTTTTATGAGTCATTCCCTACGTGTTTAACATGAGCAAATATTTTAGAGCTCCACAGTAATAGTTTTAAGTAAATATAAATCTGGTTTCACTGCACAGAAAGAATCTGGACGTTTCACCCGTAGAATAAAAGAAGTTTTCTTCTAGGCATTTATAACCCCTATCCTCTGTAAGCAAAGCCTCTCTGCATTTTGTATTTTAAAAATAATTTACAGAAAGTGTTTATGTATTGCATCGTGTGCAGTCTGAGGTAGAATGTAGGCTGGATGTATTTTGTGGGCATGATAAATACAGCTTTTGATGAGAGTCTTGGTTGTAGATGTTAAGTGAAGCAGAACAATAACAGCAAAAACTTCGAATTCGCATACTTTCGCCTTCCCTCCGTATTCTCATTTGAGAATGAAAAATCAGCAGTAAGGGCAGAATACTGGACTGTGTTTTGCAACAGCAAAAGATAATGTGGAATCTTCTAATTCGGGCAAAACCAGGTTAAAAATACCAGATTGTCGCATAATTACCAAATTACGACATCTAATTTGTAGGTTTAACTTGCTAATTTTATGTGATATATGGGTTGTGAAGGAAGAATACCAAGCACTAGAAGCTTTCCTTTTGTCTCTGGGAATTTGTTTTGGTTAGGGGGAGGAAGAGGAAAAAAATCTGTCTTTACCACATGCAACTGAGCCTTATTCTCTTGTGCCAGGTGGAATAAAAAGTAACTATACAGAGCATTGCGTGGTGTGTTTGTTTTAAGAGAAATAGAGAATGTGATAGGCATTTTGTGGGATTTAGATGCCTCTTATGTGTGTACATATGCTTTTGTGAAAAAGAAATTCCTAGAGCAAAGATTAGCACCCTGAAGTTTTCTTGCCAGTGTTTCCACTGGCTGTCAGGAGTGCCAGTGTCGGTATTTAGGATGAATTTGTGTGTAAGTGCCAGTCCTATCTGCACAGACAGTTGCTCCACATTTTTTTTCTCTGCTTTGTAAGTAACTGTCAGTATTTGCTAGCCAATATTAAGCAGGACTATTCACTTTGTCAAAAATGCATTCTTTTAAATTATTTTTGAAGTGGGGAATATACTGTTCTCCCCCGCAGTTGATAGACAGGGTTAATACCCTTGCAGCTGAAATCTGGGGACTGGAGCAAAATCCAAATGGCCACAGAAGAGACTTGAGAAAATGGCTGCACGTGAACTTGACAGTGAGGGAAGCAAGAAGGAACAAAATGACCTACATATTCTCGGACGAACCCAGCTGTTAATGAAAGAGAAGGGCATACAGGCAGTTGCACTTTTATGTGTGTACATTCATAATACTCACACTTGAAGTAAACTCACAATCTATCTTGAAATCATTCTGGGGTATTAAATGGCTCTCTATACAGCAGATGCGTTTGAGCTGAATCTTCTAGGACTGCAGCAGTTGACTTGAAAAACTCAGTCAATATTGGTAAAAATTGAAGCACTGCCTTTTTTGCTCATGGACATGTAAACATTTTAGTTGTTAGAGGAGGTGCTTCTCTGCAGCTTTTAGCTGTGTTTTAGTTAGAACAAACCAACCCAATACAAAAAACCCAACCTAATCCTGGCAACTATTTTCCTTTGTATTTCAATTTTAAGAATTTGCATCCCTTTGTAGAGAGAAGGGGGAAGGTTGCAGGACACACTTATTAACCATTAGGAATAACACAATGCACTCAAATGAAACCCTCTTCAAATCAATAGCAATCCCAATGCAAGACAGATTTAAATTCACTTGAGAACTGTATTTTACCTTGGAGATAAGGGAAATGGTTGCACTGAGCTTAGTTGCATTAATAATAATAATTACATATTGAATTAAATACATTCTGCCCCACATACAGCACATTTCAGCAGCAGAACCTTCATTAATAAGAGATGCAGAAATGTATTGTATGGAAGAATGAAATCTGAACAGGGATTACAAAGTCACTGTTTTGTTTGTAGGTTACCCTGACTCTGCTGTTATTTTTCCCTCCCATAAATTCAAACTCTTAAAGAAAATTGATTATGATGATATTTATTGTTACGGGAAACAAGAGTTACAGGCTGTATTGTTGTACCTTGGAAATCTAACAAGATCCAGAGCACATGTGGAAGGACCAGTACAGTAATTAAAGGACATCTCAACTCACAGCAATCTTTATTTCAGGGAACTGTATCCATGCTCAAAAGCCTAAGAAATAAATATGTATAGTTTTAGAAAACAGGTGGCAAATGTGCATTCTGAAACAGAGGAAAGGCTGAAATTGAAATGCCATAACCAGACAGGCAGATGCAGTTTCCTGTGTGCTCTTGTAATTGCAGATGCGTTCTTGTGATAACAGATCCACTTTCTCAGTCTTGCTTATTTTTTCTTTGGTCTGGTGTTTGGAGTCAGAAAAACCTCAGGTCAGTAATATTCTTACTGTCATAAGAGCCCTGTAGCTGACTGCAGTGTAAATGGGGTGTCCTTTCACAAGAGGGGGCATTGAACCAATATTTAAGGAAAAGGGGGAACAGAGAGCCTGGAAAAGCGATGCTGCAGGCAAATAATATGCTGCTGTCTAAGGGAGCAAGTGAGGTATCCTGGGCCATTGCTGCCTTTCTCAGTTTCTTTATAGACTGTGGAGTTCAGGGGTGTAAATCTCCCTGGCTAAACTCTTTGTTTGTTTATTTATATGCAATATTCTCACCATAGGGACAGCAGAATGTAAGAGCATTTCCAGTGTTTGAGTTGCAAATGTAGATATCCTCATAGCTCCATTTTCCCTGGCCAATATTGATTTCCCCATGCAAGCCATGTTTGCACAAGGAGGGTACACATCTCAGGGACACTTCTCATGTCCTCCTCAGAGAAAGGAGAACCATCTCCTGGACATTGTTGCTTTAATACAGGGAAAAGCTTACCTTCCAGCATATGTCATAATTTATCTGGTTTTTTTGGCAGTTTTACCTTGCATGGCTCAGCATGAGTGGAACATGTTTGATTTGATCCTAATTTTTTTTTTTAATATATATTAAATCTCAGATGTTGAGATAATTTACATTAATTAAACTTCAGCTGGCTCTAAAATTGTCATGTATCAATTTCAGCAGCATTTATAGAGAACAAGATAGAGGATTTAAATTACACACCATATGGGTCAATGCTAGGGACATTTGCTATTGTGTTAATTGCTTAGAGCTACATTTTCTATCCTCCTTCTGAGTGAGACATTTGCTCTCATTCTTGCTGAATTAGGTGAACAGTTTCTTGCTTAAATGGAGTAAGCACAGATTTCTTCTGCTCCTGCTGGCTTTTTCTCTGCTGCAAGGATCAGCTTTTCGGAGGGGCTCTGTTGCCGTTAGCACCAGCCTCACCTCTGCCTTTGCTGGGAGGCAGAGGCAAAGGTGTCTGAGGGGTCCCTGGCTGACACACCAGGATCCCACCAAATTCTCTTGAGGATAAAGACCCTGATAACTATGAAAATAAGCAGCCTTCTTCACTGCCGAGGTGGAGAGAGGCATGCTTTGTTGGATCCTGAAATGAGCCTGAATTTTCCAGCCACATTTCTGAGAGCTGTCATCACAGTTGTGTGTCAGCTTTGTTGGCACAACAGGGACAAACCCATCAAGTGATCCCCAGCCTGCTTCTGCTGCAGGGGAATCAACATTTGCAAGGTGCAGATACCAGTTTTCAGGTCTGTGTTGAGTGTTGGCAAAGCGGTGCCAGACATGCCACTGGGAAAGAGGCTTGAGTCAAAACCAGCGGGCTCATATGGATGAATTTGTACAAATAGGGGTTATGGATGCCACACCTGGCCTGGGAGAGAAGAGCTTTCCAGAGGGAGCTGCAAGGTAACATCACCATTTTCCTAAAGTTTGCGAGTGATGTTTTGAGCAAGCCTACTGAGTCAGAGTGTTTTCATTTGGGGGAAATTAAATTTAAATGCCTTGACAGCTCAAAGAATATAAACTAGTGAGTAGCATCCTCTTAAGAACTTTGGGATTAGGGAATCACTCCTTGGTGAAACATCTCCCTTTTCCTTGTCTCTTTAAAAAGGTCCATATCCTTCTCGAAGTAAGAGACATAGAAGGGGTCAGATGGTTAGAGGAAAATTATTCAGTATTCTCAGCAAAGCTTTCCTCCATGGAGACCTATCCAAGTGAGCCCTCAAAACCTGGGGTGAAATCATAGAATGAAACCAGAGATCTTAGTCCCCATCTGAATCCCTGGCTGATGGAAACTTTTGCAAAAAACCCTTCCAAATACCAGCAGAAATCAAGTTTTACCTTGCAAGAGCAGAAAGCACTTGAAGGTTTCCCCACAGCTGGATTCAAAGAAGCGGCAAAATAAAATACAGAAAAATGTTAGGGATATGTTATGTGCATCTGTATCTACCAGTTTGCAGAATCTTTCTGCTTCTATCTGGTGCTTCTTGCTTGGCAATATTGTAATGGGATTCTCTCATATTAATATTTAAAATGAATAAATAAATATCTGATGAGATACTGTGGATCTCTGCAATATTTTAATAAATTCTGTGGAAGGCAAAAAGAGAATTAAAGATGAGATTAAAACAGCTTGGGTGATATATTTCTCTGGGATGTGGTAAAGTCTCTAGGTATTTATGCTGTGCCATTGATGTTACAAGTTACATATATATTAAAAGCATGTGTGTCTCTCTCTTTGTCTTTCTTTCTCTCTCTTTCTTTCTCCATAAAGCCCATGCAGGCTGTCTGTCATCAAAGAGGGTCCCAATTTCTTCTAGAGCTGTTGTGATAATAATGATAGCCTATGGCAGCATACTGTTTTTAAAGCATCAGTGGTTCATACGTTTTCACTTAATTTTGGTCTGAATCTGTTCTAGCAAATAAGTCAGCTGAGGATAAATCAGCATGAGGATCTTGTCTTCCTGATATTTAGGGGAAATATAAAGCATTTTTTAATCTCTCTGGCTCTGCATTGCAGAGTCCAGTTCTGGTACGAAAGGATGCTGAGCCCTTTATCCATAGTTAGTGAGAAGCTGAAGATGAGAAAAGATGACGGAAAGAAACCACCCTATCTCCACTAACAGAAGTAGAATCTCCGAAAGCCTGCTGTACTACAGGACAAATACTAATATTAATCCAAACATTATATCTACGTCATTTAGCTGTTAACATAGATCACACTTGCTAGACTGAGTTTCTTCATAAAATGAAGTCCCTGGTTTCTGCAGGACTGTGCAGGAGCCTCAGGAGTACTCTGCATTGACCTGACTCCTCCTAAATCAGGAGCCCTTGCACAGACCTTGCCAGGGCCAGGCATTTAGACTGCTCCTTCCCCTTCCTTCCAGATGTGCTGGAGGTTAACAATTTGGGGTTAAATTCTCCTCTGTCTCAGATGTGAACATTTCTGGAGGTCCAGGACCGTACTTTAAGTTCACTTTAGTGCTAATGTGAAGAGGATTAGTTATTACAGGTACAACCACCGTGTCTTGAGAAATTCTCCAAATGAAGTCAAGTGTGAACTAAAAAACCCTTTTTCATCTAGGAATGAAATGAATGTTTTTGCTATTTTTTTCTGCATAAGAAAACACATTTATCTTTCCCTGCTGTACAGCACCATATGAGTTTGTAGGGCACTGGTGGAAAAGGATGGGTAAGCCCCCCAAACTTGTTATTTATAGGTATCTCTGTCATGTCGGCTGTGACACAACATGACCAAAGATTTCTTTGAGTAAATTCCATATTTAGGTCCATTATTTGCTTCCTGTATCTAACATGGGGTTTTGCTCGATATTTCTAAATGGCAAACATTTTTCTTGATGCAAAATGTACAATTGACAAACTGCCATTGGGAAAAGCAGCGCTATTTTCACCAGGAAAACTCTTAATAAGAATAAACTATGACATTTAGTCATTTTTCCAATTGTTTCTCACTGAAACTTTAATAACCTCCTGCTACATATCCTAAGTCATTGCTCAGCACCTACTGTGAGCCTTCCTATCAGGCAGCTGTATTTTGCAGGCAGATGGAAAAATCTCGTTATGTTTTGGCCAGGTTCTGCCTTTGACCTTCAGCTGCATGCAAACAGAAAGCTCCCAGCTCAATGCTGGAGCCCTGCGGACTCCAGAGTCATCAGCTCCCCCGCTGATGCAGCAAGGAGCCACAGGAGGGGATAATTGCTGTGCAGCTTCCAAAACATTTTTCTACTATCTGCTTCTATGTTTGTGTGCCACATTTCTGGCTACCTGTATTCATCAAATTCATGCTTGGAATAGGCTATTGGCTGCATGCTAATAACCCCTTGTTCTTTAATGTTCTCTTTCTAGTTAATTAATCTATTTATGATAATAGTATGTCTCATTTTATGCTTTCATTCTAGAGGGTGTATTTGTATTATCCTGCTGTATAGTGTTGACTGGTCCTATTATAGTTTATCATTAAAGGGAGCAGCAACACTCTGGCCTGGCCTGCCAATAATTTTTCAATTAATTGCTTAGTGGTTGCTTTTTCTTCCCTTTTGCTTTTTGCCAGTGAATATACAAGGTCTTTAAGCTTTCCATCATGCTTTTTATTTTTTTAAACTTTGCAACTTTTTGCAAGCTTTTTTTTTGCTGAGGTATCTGAAGCCCGTGTTGTGTGGAAAGGACACAGGAGGGCAGGCAGGCAGTGTGGGCTGTGGGGGAAGTATGAAAGGAGGGCAGACAGGCAGGGCTCTGAGCCAGCAGTGCTCTGGGTTACACTCCCAGATCTACCCCTTATGGAAATTGGAGCCCACAAAGGGCAATCCAGCAAGTTGACAGCACCAAGTCTGGCAGGTGGCATACTCAGGACTGGGGCTGGGATAAATCATAAAAGTTCAAGAGATGACTGCAGCCTTGGACATTGCTATGCAGTGGCTGAGAATAGAGTGGCTGAATGCAAGTCCCTGGGTTTTGCTTATAGGCGATCCTCCTGTGGAACAGGGTGGCAACAACAAGATGTAACAACAGATTTGTATGTTCAAGTTTTGCCTTAACCTAGCTATGGTCTGTCCCCCTTGCTAATGGGGCAGCTGTTTGCATGTTGGGTTCCCATTAACACCGGACCCACAGGTATCTAGTGTCTGCACCCACCCCGGATAATTGCGGAATGTTAAACAAGGGCACACCCTTGGTACCAGCATCATATTGCTCCCAACTTCCACTCTGCCACCGTGGCACACACACTGCAAAGGACAACAGCCACCACCTAATACATCTGTGCCTCGGCTGGCCAGGCTGCTGGATTAATGTTTGAATTTGTCTACATTTCAGCCCTCTGGAGCCATCTCAGAAAGGGTTTCGAAAACAGAATAGCTGCAAGCCACTAAGTACATCTAATGAGGGGGTATTAGTGAAATAATTGGAGTTGATGATCAGTAGAAATGTTTGGATTTTCTTTATTTACAAGCACTTCATTATAGACTTGACCTGCTTACTTTAAATTAATTTTGTTTCCAGCAGCATGGCTACTTGTTTCCTTCCATTCTCCCAAGTGTTTTATTTTTAAGCAGATTCTCCTCTGGACTGTGTTCATGCCAAGTTTTGTCTTATGTTCTTTATCAGTACAACAATATGAAATATTTAAAAAGAAGTTATCACTGTGCCAGTATGAAAGATTAAATAGGTTTGTCAGCCTTGGTTCCTGAAGGAGGGAACCTGGTAGGCAGAAAGAATCAGAAGAAACAGCATCAAATATACAGATTAGAGTTGGAACAAAATACGGGAAGCTCTGCTTCATGCTCAACAGCTTTCCCCTTTGTCATGCCAAAGGCAGGGGGGAAGGAACAGAGCTGTATTTGAATCTAAATTTGCTAAATTTGCTCTTTGAAACTAAATTGGCCTTCCCCTGCAGAAGAGGGGCAGCATAGGAAGCCCTTGTGCACAGAGGCATTGTCACCTTGTTGGCACTTCTGTGCTTTTATCCTGGCTGCTGTGTTACCCTAAGCCTTTATTTCTGCCTGGGAAATCAGCTGGCTTTTTCCTCTGGGAACCTGCATAAGTCATTTAAGCCTCCTGATGTTATTTTTTTTTCTCCTGCTATGCTAAAACTGCCTCCTCCAAAAGGTGCTGTCAGTGTGCATATGGCAGCTTCCCAGCATGTCTGGTAGAGGCCTCTTGGGGGATTGATGGGCAGGAGATGGCTCAGGCAGCTTTGCACAGGCAAAAAAAACGGTATGTCTAGACAGGAGAAATACTGAAACATTCCTGGCAACTATGGTGATACCAGATAGCAGAGCATGCCCAACCCTGCTGAGTAGCAAAGGCCCTTTCTGTGAGTTGCTCACTCTGGTGCAGACATCACCAGACTGCCTTTCCCAGCAGTTTGTTTCAGCCAGGAAGGAGCCTCTGGTTGGCTGCCCCACTGAGGGAAGCTCTTTATTCCTGACATGGCTCATGCCGATGAGCTTGGTGTGTGCTGCCAACACGTTTACAGCATGTGAAGGTTAGGAGGAGGGTTGGCTGTTAAGAAACTATGCAATGGTTTCAGGACCGTGTAGCTATAATAATGTTTTAATTCTTGTAAAGTAACGTACATGACAGAGGTGGCCTCAGAGAGGGCATGTGTTGGGGGCTTTTTCCTCTTTTGCAATCCATATGACTCATAGAAAGACTGTAAAAAACATATTTAAATTTTCACACACTTCAGTGTAGGGCTTTTACTGCCCTTTGAGCATCCGCATAACTCTTATATTCTTGTTAGCATCTTTGATGTTTTCCTTTGCGTACTAAAAAACAAAAGCTGAAGTCTACTGATTGCATCACTTTGCTTTAAAAAGCATTGAACAAATAAATACTATAAAGCTATAATAATTTAAAATTGCTATTGTGTAAGTTGGCTTTGTATGTGCATTACACTAACATGCATTTTTATTTTATATAGGTCAGCTCTGTAATTGTTGAAGTGCATCCATGTCAGATTGCTGAGGCATCTACCCGTACATAGAGTGCCCTGCATATAAAATGTGTATGCAGCATGTAGAGAGCGTAAGTATTCAATGCTAGACAGGCAGGTTTAACCCTCATCTTCAGTAAGCCAAGCCAACCAGCATTAGGAAAAAAGCAGCCATGCCTTTGGGCACAAAAGGTTTCCTGTTTTGTAGTCTGCAGCAGGAGTAGAAAATTCTAAAGTAAAATGTAAGGTGAGTGGGAGCACCCCACTGATGAGCTCTGCAAGTAATTAAACATCTCTGCAGTAACAGGTAGCTGGTACCAACAGTGTGGAGGGCTTATTAGCAAAGCAATGCCATGACAAAGGAGTTGTCTCCTGAGGAGACAGGATCTGTTCGTGGTCTGGAAATGCAGTAAACAAGCAGCCTTCTGCATTTGACAGTGGCTAAAACCAGACTGTTAGAAACAGAGGCAGCCTAGAGACACACCTCTGCTACATCCCTCCCCTATTCTGTTCAGCAGGGAGGCTCACAGCTTTCAAATGGTTTTGAGAGATAGGAGATCCCTTTTTGGCAATTCTAGGTTTGAGTAGGCAGTGCTGCAGGTGTTAGTTAGAAATACCATTTGGGAAGCAGCCGTGATACCAAGGACTGATGAGAAGCATAATTATTTGTAAACAGGGAGAATGAAAGTTGCTGCATATTCTTTCTGGTTTTATCTCCTTTTGTTGTTGTGCATAGTGATGCCTTTTTTTCTGTCACCCTATCTGCCTATAGAGCAAGAGAAAATGAAAGTTGTGTACTCACTACTCAAAGGCTTAAAATGAAAAAGTTAGGGAGGAAGCATTGCTGTTGACATGGCTTTCTGCAATAAGAAACTGAGGGCCAGAGTAAGAGAATAGAAGTCATGCCCAAATGCTTTTGTGTTGTGGTGCTGGTGAACCACTCAGCACAGGAAACATGAAATGGCACAGGAGTATCCTGCTGCCACAGGACCCCTGCCTAAGACAGTCAGTCAGTTCCTGGCCAGGCTGTTTCAGTCCCATGAGAAATCAGGGTGTATCGCATGTCTGGAAGCTGCAGGGATGTTGCTTGCTCTGGATCTGCTCTGGGCAGTAACATGCCATGGTCACATGCTGCCTGATTTCAAAGGCTATCTGTGCCATTGAGTACCAGCCTTTGGGGACAATTGCTCGCTGCCTAGCTGCATTATTTTTCCTATGAAGAACCCATGGGAAGACAAGTAAGGAATAGAGACTGGTTTGTTTCAAAGACATCAGTTTCTATTTTGCATTAAAATTTTCGTATTTTTGAAAAAAACAAACCTCATTCCCCCTCCCCTTTTCAAATCACCACCAGGTTCTACTGCTTTAGAGGAAGTTTGCATGTTTAAAAATTCAATATTTTGAAATTAACTTTATATTCAAATAACCCCTTCCTTACTCAGGAACTCTTGAGTTTTTGAAAACTAAAGAGAACTCAAGGGTGTCAACAAGTGCATGCCTTCAAAACAATCCCAATGGTGGAGATTTGGAAGCATTTATGAGTTGTTTTGACAATCCTTCTGCTGAGCTACTTTATAACTTCAGGTTCCACAATACTTCCCTGACTCTGTCCCAAAAATGCAATTTAGGCACTTAAATCATAAATCATTAGGAGAAAAAATTTTCACTGGTAATGTATAAGCCCTTTTGAGAGTATGACTCCATGTTTCTGGCAGCAAGTCCAGAGAACCCACACGTCAGACAACAAAGCAACTTTTGCTGACAAGAAAATTCCCTCAACTTTGAGAATTAAACTGCTGTGACACCCTACAAGTCATGTGCTCTTTGCAGCAGCCTGTCATCAAAGCTCAACATCTTATTCAGGTCCCACACTGGTAGAACAGTTGCCAACGCAAACCAGAAGCTGCTCAGGCACCCCTCCAGAAGGAGCAAAGTGTGACAAATTTCTTCTGTGTCACATCTCATGCAAGAAAATCAAGGAAGAGTTTTAAAGTGGTACTCAGAAACAAGCAAAAATAATTGGTGTAGCAAAGTTAGATGACCCAGCTAATTACACAGTAAACAGGTAATGCCTTTCTACGTACACAGGGGACAGGAGATAAATACAGATCCTGAGCTGGATTCTTCAACAGTAGAGTGTGGTTGGTTGGTTGGTTGGTTGGTTGGTTGGTTGGTTGGTTGGTTTCTGCAAGAGAAGGGGAAAACTGCACAGTCAGGCAACTGCAATGTGTCAAGTTGTAACTGAGTGTGCCCTGCACTAAGCCTGCATCTAGAAATAGTTTAGATGTTCATTTTGCCTAGACCTGGATCTTTGCTGTTGCAGGGCTGGCAGACGGGAGTACAATCTGCAGGAGACATTGTTCTGGAGAGACAGCCCAGATACTGCCAAGCCCAATGCTTTGCTGTCCTCTACAGAACAGGGGAGACATTTCTACCCTCTGTCTGCAGCCTGACTAAAGGTGAGTTGGAACACTTCACCACATCACAGACTACAACATTATGTAGAGTGTTATGATAACACTCCTTTTCCTGTGCATCCCTGCCTACTTTCCTATGTGGCACATAATGGATGCATCCAATTCAGCTTCCTTTTCTAGTAGTCCAGGAGCTTTTTTTACTTTCACATACTTACCTTAAGGGTGAGAAAAAAAAATTAAAAAGGCATCAGTAATCTGGTATTTCTTCTGTATTTGTGTATTTGTAAGTTGTGCTTGGCCTGGGGACTTCTTTTCCCAAATTTGGTGCTGAGTGGATAACATACATATATGTAATATAAAACATATAGTTACTGATTGAGGTATGAGTTGGTTATTGAGCATTGATATTTATGAAAAATTGGATTCTTTCCCCCACAGTACAGACTACTCCCATTAAAGAGTCCCTGAAACAGTTTGCTCCACAGAGCAGTCATGGAACAGCCTTAAAGAGAGTGTTTTAAAGTATTATCTGTTCATCAGTCATATTATTCCCTCTTTTTCTGTGTCATGGATTTCTCTGATCAAAACCACTGGTAATACTTTACTTCAGGCAGCTTTGTAGCCTTCACCTCCCCTCATCTCCTGCCATTTACTTGTTCCTGGTGCACAGTATCAGCATATTTAACATAATAGAATCATTGACTATTTTGTGTTCTAAAAGACTTTTAAAAATCATCTAGTCCACCCTCCCTGCAATCATTAAGGACATCTTCAAATAGATCAGGTTGCTTAGAGCTCTGTCCAACCTGACCTTGAATGTTTCCAGGGTGGGACATCTACCACCTCTCTAGGCAACCTGTGCTGGTATTCCACTACCTCTATTGTAAAAAATGTCTAGTCTGAATCTTTCTAAAGTATTGAAAGGCCACAATAAGGTCTTCTTGGAGCCTTTACGTCTCCAGGCTGAGCAAACCCAACTCTCAGCTGTTCCTCACGAGAGAGGTGTTTTAGCTCTTTGATCATTTCTGTGGCCTCCTCTAGACTTGTTTGTCACCAGAGCATAGCAGAGGGGCAGAATCACTTCCCTTGACCTGAAGCCATGCTTCTTTTGATGCAACCCAGGGCACTTGTGGCTTTTTGGCACATTTGGTTTTTTGAGCTGCAACCACACATTGTTGCCTCTCATGTCCAGCCTCTCATCTACCACTGATGCATCCCTTGCTAAGTTCAGCTCCAGCCATGCCTTGCCCTTCCTGACCCAAACCCTACACAATCAGGAAGTGTCCCTATATACTTCCCAAGAAGTTATATATCTGTCTCTGCTTCCACCGCCTGTGCGTTTCCTTCTTGTCCTTCAGTTTGACTAGCAGATCTCAACTAATCCATTTGGGTCTCTTGCTGTCCTTTCTTGATTTCTTAGACCTGGGCATTGCTAACTCTTGGACTCTATGCAGCTCCCTGAGGTCAAGGGGACAGACCTATGCAGAGTGACTGCCAGGATGCTGCCTGATCCTGCCCAGCTCCTGCCATGCTCATGGGGCAGGGGGAGTTCAGTTCCTGCTCTCTGCAGCACCAGGGGGACTCTTGAGATGGCTGTAAATAAATTGTTGTGATCACTTGATTGTAAGTATCATAGTTTAATATTGATTATATGTTATATATTATATAATATATATAACATATATTTATTATATATTAATAAAATATTAATATTGAATATATGTTGAATAATCCACTTATAAATATACAAATAATAATGAATTACTAGTTTACAAATATTGGCTGATTATTAAACACTTCATTATTAATAAACAGAGAAAGTGTTATTCAAGTGTAAGATGTGAAATTGAAGATGCTTTTTGACAGTTTTCTCACTGAAAAGTGCCTTCATTCCCTGGGAGGGAAGAACCAGTTCAGTCCTGGGTTCGTCTGCAGAGAGCGAGAGCAACTAGGCCAGTGGTGCTGCCCCACAAATTGCTGAGCGGGAACCATGCACATGCTGGGACACATCACTCCTGCCCTTGAAAGGACATGGGGAGAGTCCTGCTCAGGGTTCAATTAATCCAGGAGGAAAAAGCCAGGCTGCCTGTGCTGAGGATGAAGCTGCTGACTGGGGACAGCCCTGCCCATCCTTAAGCTAAATTACGGCTTCTGTTCATTAGAGCAGTGGGGGCTTTGACAAGATCATAAGTAAATTACTGTTCTAAGAATATGAACTGTCACAGTTGTACATTGTCGAAATATGGACTAATGAGTTAATGACTGTTCCAGCTGTTGTGCACACCTTGAATAAAGAGTTGGGCCCATGAGCACAGTGTGAAAAGGCCAGGCTCAAAGGGGCTCTGAGCAATCTGATCTAGTGGAAGGAAGCAGAGCTGAGCCCAGCGGAGAGGCAGCGTAACCCAGCTCGGATGATGCAGCTTCCAGAGGGTTTGTTTGTCATTGTTTTTTATTGTTTTGGGCAGGGGGCAGGAAACATTAGCCGCAATAGCCTCCTCTGCCATCTTGCCTTTGTTCCCACTGGACATGGGGCGTGGTGTGCAGGAATGGCCCTATCTGATTCTTGCCTGGAGAAGCCATGTGGACACAGCCTACGACAAGGGTCCACCATCTTGTTTTTGATCTTGGTGGTAAACACCTTTTCGTAAGTAAAACACACTCTGTTTTTGAATACTCTTATTATTAATATTGTGGTTGTTATTGTGCATTTCTTCTTCCGTGGCTTTGTGCTTTCAGTAAATTGTTATCTCAACCCATACGTTTTGCTTTTCTCCCTCCCTTACCTAAAGGGGTGGAGTAAGAGGAGTGGCTTATTTGGAGTTTAATTTCCTGCTGGAAAATTCATCCCCACAGTGAACAGAAGCTGAAGGACCAGGAGTAACCTCAGTAGCTAGAAAAATGGTGAGTTTCAGATAGAGAAACATTTTTCATTGTTTCCAGCTCTTCTCTGATTCTGCTGCTCCTTCTGGGCTGTGGCAATAAGGACTGGTTTGATTTCTGGTATTCACAGTCAGGGAGGATTTGCACAGGAAGGAGCACGAGACATTTTTGGCAGTGAACACATATGGACATACAGGTTCGGAAATTGCTTTCACCATTTGCTCACCCAGTAGGCTGCTGTGCCACTTGGACCTGGTGGACGTGGGGCTTTTCAGCCCCACAACTCTACTCCTGTGTAGCTGTTTGTGCTTAGTACAGAGCTGTTTTCTAACAGGCATGCTTTTCTTAGTCATTTTCCTGAAATAAAGGTGTTTTGGGACTTTTCTGCCTTTCTTTCGCAGACACAGCTGTAGCATTTAGTGTTTATATGGGCTATGTAGGCTGCAATCATGCTATGAAGTTCCACTCTAGACCCAGACCCTGAGCATCCACTAATCCTCTTACCAAAGTTAATATCCCCTGTGCTTCCATGATAAGCAAGAGTGAATAGAAATTCTCAGTCTGCTTTATATCTTGAAGTTCAGGACAGAAATTAACATACATGTATAATGAGCTATACTTACATAATAACAATATTGTTTTTAACTAGAAAAACGTTCATGCCATTTTCCTCCTATAATGGTATCTCCATTTAGCTCCGCTTTTAACTTTCCATTGGGGCAGACATCCTTTGATGCTAATTCATGAATGCTCAGTGAATTCCCATCACTCCTAATCCCGTAGCCTCTCATTCTTTATAAAATGTCTTAATGCCTTCAACAAGGCCCATTAGCACTGGAAACATGGCTTTCCTTGGGCCCCAGCTCTATTAAAAGGAAGCAAAAGTGAGGGCCTGTTTATAGGATAATCTTGTCCGCCATCTAATCCTCTTTCATTTGGGTTTATTTCCTGTTGGGTTTTTTACCTCTTAAATAATTGCATCTGGCACCAGCCATTCAGAGCACATTTCTCTGACTTAGCCTGGCACCTGTAATGCCACCCCCTGACACAGCTCAGGCTTTCTAATCAGTACCCATTGCCATCATTGCTGCTGGTCCTTGTGCAGGCAGGCAGAAGTAGCACCTCACTGTTAAGCCAAGCTGGGTTACTTCCAACACAAATGCAGCCCCTCTTCCCATTTCTTCCTGTATGTTCTCTTTGGTTTAGGCTTCTACATGGGATTTTTAGTTCCTAAAGGCTCATGTTATGTGCAGCTTATATGCAGCTTCTTGTGTTCCAAGTAGGAATAAAATGATGCAGTGTTAACTTTTTTTCAGTTGAACAAGAGAAAATTCAGCTATGACGCCAACTTAGATGCTACCAGTTAGAAACAAGCGGTTTCAAATTAACTTTAAAAGTCAGAGCTGGCATGTAAAAAACAGCCTTTCCTTCCAGATATAAAGCAAACAGAACCAAGCCAGACTATCAGACTTTGTATACTAAGTACGTAGTTCTTATACTGTAAAACATCATTATGTTCAGTCAAGACAGGAATTTGTAAGTGCTTACAGTTGTGGACCCTCTTAAATGTCTAGTCTGGTGCTGATTAATCAGCACTGATTGCTCTTACTTTTAAGGAAAAAAAAAAACAACCTCTCTCCTCTGCTGAGAGTTGTGGTAACTCATTGATTTCAAGGGCAGAATGGACAACTGACTTGCTTATTCTATTCCATTAATCAAGGACCATTGTATTTTTCTAATTCCTTATTCTCCTCATGGTTTTGTTGAGTAGTTAATTAGCCTTAGTTAAAAAAAACTGAACAACCAAAAGCCACAAACCAACCAACCAAGCAATTACAAACAAACAAAATAAATCAATAATTATATAATAAGTATTATAATGTTACATAACAGATATTTTCTGGCATTGGCATCAAGATGTTTTTTCCTTTTACACCTTTTTTTACTAGTATCCAATCCTCTTGGTGAAGATTCATGTAAGTCCATTCCCATTCTGTGTGAGGAGAATGTACAGCAGCCATTGTCAGTCACCATGACAGTCATTATACAGCTGGGATAATGTCATTTTGATTGCATTTGTCCTTTGTTAGAAAATCTTTGTTTTAGCACAGGATAGTCAGATAGAGGTTCTCTGTGCTGCAAAACAGAATTAGGTGTCTCCAGAGTGGATTACCCAGCACTAGAGTCACACTTGCTGAGGTAGCAGTCTTCATCAAAAACCTTGGCTTCTAAAGCTGATGAAAGAAATCCTGGTCCTAAGGCTGTGTCTCTAGGCAGAGGGAATCTAACTGGATGTTTAATCCATGCACCAAATTATCACAAAGTCTGAAGGTTGCCAGGCTTGCTGCTGCAGCAGTAATGATCAGTTTTGATGTATTTGAATGGGCTGCAGAGAGATTTGGGCTTGAAATTCTTCCTGAATTTCAATGGGTTTGTGTACTGAATTTTCTGGTGGTCATTTGGAATCTAACAACTTATTACAAATGAATATCCACACATCGTATAAGTATTTCAGTAAGGGAAGTAGCAATTACTGTGGTTGGAGTGTTTAAACATCTGATAAATCAAGTGGGTTTCCAACTTCAAAACAGCACTTTTCTAGATTGACACTCATTAGCAAATATACACTGCCAATGGTTAGCACTTAATCACTATCAGTCACTAATGCTGCTTATTCAAACAATTAGTCTTTAACAATCTTATTCTAAATTAGCCATGAGTGTGAATAAGGCTGATGCTGTGTAGCTAACACTCACGCAGCTCTTGGTGCTTTCCATGGCTGAAGTCCTTAAAATCAGATTCAAGAGCTCTTCCAGAAGGGAAGCTGGAAGAGAAGTTCATGTTCTTCTTCCCTGTTTTGCCTTCATTTTGTTACCCTTTCATTTTGTTATGCTTCTCAGCTCTTCCCAAAAAGTGAAGGGATGGGAAACTCACCTCCCAGCATTATTTGTCCTATTTTTAGGATCCAAATCTCCCTCCTTCCCCACTGGAGTTCCATGCAGACTTCTGCTCACCATGCTGATAGTTTTTACTGATGGTGTTACTGTGGCAGGAAACACTTGCACACCGTGTATGTCAGGCCAGTTTAGCGTGCTTGTGTTTGGATGATTATATTTTTCTTTAAATACTTGTAATTTACACTTCAAACAGGCCCTGTGTTTCCTACAAGCTCTTTTGGTGGAATTTGGATGGTCAAGTTTTAGTTATTTAATATATGAATGTACACTGGAATAGAAACTTCTCCCTCAGTAACTAAGGTGGTGAAAGTTGACATCTCTGGAAGGTGGGAACATTTATCCCATTTGTGTAAAAGCATAGATTAGGGCAAGATGTGTCTTGCACTAAACTCCTTTGAAAGTCTAGAGATCCTGTTGATGTGGTGGTTTCATGTGAATACAGCTTAGCAAGATTGGGATTCTGCACTGATTTTTCCCAAGCTCATACTGCCTGAAGGTTGAAATGAAGCTGTCACTGGAGGAGCCCACCAGGTGAAATGACTGCATATCCTTTCTCCTGAAGTATGACACGATTTAAGAGCAAAGCTGATACTTTTTAAGGGCCCAGGATTTTTCCGACTCTGTGTCAGGTTGCCAACAGCTAACATTTTCACCTTTGTCACACTAGATTTAATGTATGTGGGAAGACAGGCAATCTGATAATGTATTGCTACTATTGACTTAAAGGAAGGTGCAGGAGGCATGCTTTTCTCACAGAGATCTCCCGGGGAACTTAATGTCGTTGTTTACAATAGGAGCGGCAAAGAAAGGTACAGCAGCACAGCTTCCTCTCAGAGGTAGAAGAAGCAGCTATATTGTAGAAATACACACATTTTATAGACTACTTTGCTGAACCAAGAATAGGATCAGCTTATTGGTCCAAGGAAGGCAACACCTCTTACAAACATGCTTTTACCAAAACATCAAGTCTTACACGCATGCATCCTGTAAACAACCGCAGGTGCAACTTTTGTTATTAATTCTTTCCTTTCTGTTTTCCCAGGCTCCCGTATCCACAACTTAATATTTGACTACAAAAGCTGTGAGTTCTTTTATCCAGGCACACTTGATTTTAGAGATGATATGCAGAGCACCAGTCTGGCTTGCCCTCAGTGAGTGTTAAAAGTGCTGTTCCCTGCTTTGCTTGGCCAAATGAGACTATTCCCTGACTGAAGTAAGGCATCAGTAGCTAAGGACTAAATTTCCAAAATGCCAAATTTCTCTCCTATCCACCAAGTGTCCCCTTTGCAGCACTACAAAATTGCACATGTTCCTGTTTCGGCTTTGGACCAGCAGAGCTGTGGCTTCCTGTAGCTTCCTTTGTGTTACAGCCACTTAGGTACCAAGTGGACAACAACCTCTCTTGCCTCTGTAGCTCGGATTTCAACCGAAAGATTCAAACAATAATGGTCTGACGTGAAACTTAATGACAAAATGTATTAGTGTAAAACTGAAGTGATTTGAGCCTGCAAGTGCTCTCGGGGTATTTTTTGTTTAATGGAATACAATGCTGTTGGTTCCCAGTCATGAAGCAGTGACATGTGGCAAGGGCTCTGTCAGTGTGGAAGGCCTTTGTAAGTGTTTCTCTGAGAGCCATTATCTGAGGAAAAATTCTGAGCCAGTGTGAATAAATAACGTGCTGATACGTTTGTCCAGCAATACCCACTACAGTGAAGAAACATTAGGTAATCAGCTGGAAACTAGTGGCCTTTCAAGAGTGTGTTGATACCCAGAGCAGAGTTATAATTGTTTCTTCCACTGCACTACTGTAAGTACGCCATGCTAAAACCACCAATAGTAAAAGAGAATGAAACATGGCATAGACAGCACGAAGGTGTCAGACAAGTTCTCTTTCTGATGCTAAAACCATCCATACTGTAATGCTGCTCCAATGAAAAGCACCAGTGGAGAGATGAGTCCATACAGAAGGGATTGAGCTGTCCTGACACTAATGGCAACCAGTGCAGAGCTGTGATTTTTAACACATCCTTTGGATGTGAAAGTTGAATTTCTTATGCTAGTGAGCTTTTAAGAAGCCTTTTTTTCTTCCCTTTGTGGCACGTGGACATTTTTAGGGAAAGTTCTGACAGCCCTGATGCTAGGATCTCTACCAGCTAAGGGGAAATACGGACGAAAAAGGTGTTGGGGAGTTTTAAGAAACTTTATTAGCATGTGCATTAGCTAGTGACAGCCTAGTTCTCTGGTTGGGGGCACTCTGGCAGTCAAGAGCTATTACTGCCTTTGCCACTGATTAGTGATAGGGGGTGAGCAAGTTGGGTCACCTCTATGTGTTCTTGGCTCTTGAGCTATATATCAATCAAGTAGTTTCAGAACTCTTCAGTGCTGACTCCCAGGAGCCAGCAGTCATTGTGTGTTTATGTCTTGTATAATGAGAACTTGCAGTTGCTTGGACCTTTAAGCTCATAGCAAAGCTATTAGTGAAAGCCAAGTTCATGAGACTGCTCTGGACTTCAGCTTTGTCACTATAATTTCTGAAACAGCAGTCAGGGGATCCCATTGACTCTTTCTTCCAAATTACTTGCTAATGTAATGCAGTAGTTGAGCACATTTCCAATTAAATGCAACTACTTTATAAAACAATGTTTAAGTTGATGGCCTAAATTACTCCTTAATTAGGTCATTTTTTTCCTAATTGATTAAAAATAGGATTTCAAATTAAAAGAGAGAAATTGAGTAACATCACACAAATGATATTATTCAAATCTGAAAGGGAAAAAATCATGAAAAAGGAAAGAACCATTATATTGAATTCCAGATCAGCTGTAGGTAGGACTTCTGGGATTGTTCTTTAGAAAATCTATTATTTTCTATCTTTGAAATTAGGGCAAGGATGCAATCAAATAAAAAAAGTTTAAAGCCCAGAAGAAAAAAGCCATTACAAGGCAGCTGATCAAATATGAAATTATTATTATTATATATAATTTGTAGTATGATAGTACCTAGAGACCCAGACAAAAGCCCCAGAGAATTTGCAATTAAAGTCAACAAGACAGAGGATGAGGTAAAAAAAACAGAGATCAAGAGTTTAGCTTCCAAAACCTGTGAGAAAAATTGGAGGCAGCTCAAGAAATAGGGCCAAGAGGCTCATTGGCCTCTGTGTCTGTGGAAGGCCACAGCTTCATGCTGTTCTGTCCAGCAAAGAGAGCACAGAAATCTGGTCATGGAAAGACTCCAAAATACTCACCCTAAACTATGCTCTGTACTCTAATATAAAACACTATAGCCTAATCTCTAGTAGCTTTAGCTCTTGTCAGTGTCATAAGCAACCGAAGCCACAAAGAAAACTCAGATTCTGGCGAGGCTATTCAGAGACAGTTTGCAGTGTGGGGATTCAGGGTTTTTTTGGTGAAAGAAAAAAACATAGGCTGACTGACAGGGATAGATAAAATTTAATACATCTACAGTGATTTCTGTAACACTAGGCAATTCAGGTGTATCAGTGTTAAAGTGTATTGACTTTGGTGAAGGGTTGTCCGATAGATGATTCTCTCTCTCTCTTTGCTACTGCCACCCTGATTTATTTGAGAGGAGAAGAGAAACTAGGCCCTGATTAAAACTCCATTCTAGCAGTTCAGATGATGTTTCACAGCATCATTTCCTTAGCAGAGCAGAAATACAGACTGTGTGCTCCTGGTTTTCTTCTCATCTAAAGAGCTCTCTCCTGGCTGTGTCTTCAGTTAGTATCCAGCAGAATTTATGTAGGCTGGTGGCTTTCATGGCCAGATTAACACTCCATCTCTGACGTACTTACAATTTGGCTTCAACCTTAGTCTTGTGTGTCAACAGTAAGTGTCCATCTGTTCCTGTCCCCTTAAACTTACTATCCTCTACTCTTACTATCTTCTGGCTTTTCATTTTTTCAACCTCCATGGTGTACAGAACCACTCTAGGCAATTTTTGGCCATAGTTTTTAGCTGGTCATGCTATGCCCACAAATGCAGAGTAATGATCCAAGAGCTGTAGTGTGAAATATATGCAGCAGAGGGACTTGGGCTCAGCTTGAGTAGACACACCCAAATGCCTCCTCTAACAAGGCAATAGCATTTGGGTCAAACCAGAGCTCCGTTTCACACAAAAAGGCAACACCAAGGCAAAGAGAGTAAGTGTACAGCAGTATCCTTGCAGCCTCTAGTGATTGACATCTTGGAGGTCTCCTGAGTTAGCTGTGACATCTTCCTTTCATAGGCTTGAGCTGCTGTCCTGTATGAGTTTGTACAATTACACTTTGCACCCATGTGAAATGATGGTGTACTGGGGAACATGTTGAGTTTTTACAACAGTGTGTGGCAAGTAGTTCTTGGGTTCAAATATGCAGTATATGTAAAAATATTGGTCTGTTTGTTTCTAATCTGAATGCTGAACATGAAATGTAGTAGTCTCTGGTTCTTGTATTCTGAGAAATACCAAATAGTAACCATTTTATTCCCCTACTCTGTCAGCTGAGATCTTTTTCCTTATAAACCCCTCAGTCATCTCTTTCCTATAGTACCAAAGCCTAGTCTATCATCACTCCTGGACAGGAAGCTGTCCAATTCCTTTGATTAGTCTTATAATCCATCTCCAGACCCTTTCCAGTTATTCTTTGATCCTTGCTGAGACCAGGACCAGGACTGCAGCTGGTATTTAGAGTGCAGGCACATATTAGAGTTATGCAACAGCACTGTTATCCAACAATATTGTCTCCTGTTCTGTTCTTTTTGCCCTTCCCCTAATTTATTGACTTCTTAGGCCAACACTGATCTTAAGTGATTTAGAGCATACCACTGAACATGTACGGCTACCACTTTTTTTCTTCATGCTTTAGTTTACATTTATTGAGCCTAACCCTCATCTGTGATTTTTATCTGCCAGTTTCTGATATATTTTTCTGCAAGGACTTAATTTTTTGCTTAAACACTTTGAAAAATTTAGGAACACAAGCAAACTGGTTGTGCACAATCTCTTACCAATAAGCTGAACCAGTTCATCCCAAATAACTCTGAAGGAAATTTAGCACTAAGATGTCTCTATTCACTCCCACTTCTTTTGTCCATTACTTTTATCAGTGATCTGTGAGAAGACCTTTTGTTTACTACAATCAAATATGGTTCAAAAAGAGAAACTATGAATGTCCTTGAGGCTGTTTAAGTTGTTCCATAGTCCTTAAACCATGTTAACATGTTAGAGATCTTTGATTATTGTGTGTCTGTCAATTTAGATGTTCTTGTAACATGAACTCTGGGCACTCATTCAGTGAATCTCAAATGCCCGTAGAGAAAACTGACAATTTCCCATGCAGAAATTTGCTAAGAATATAATTCAGAGAATGTGGATATCTGGGAAGCAGAAAAGCACACCTCTCAGGCTGCAGTTTTGATGAGGAACTCCCACCTGCTGAACATTTTTTTCAATGTTTTTGCCAACTTTAAGTATTTACAACGCTATCTTGCATGTGTTTGCTGTAGAGCTGTTAGGATAATGCACTCTTCATAGCCATGAATCTTCATAGCTCATGTTCTCATAGCAGCAGCAGCTTCTCCATGCATCTGTTGCTGTCCAAACCGTGCTTTCACTGACACCTTTTATTTACAGCCCCCATCTTATCACAAATAGGTATCACTGCCTTCTCTAGCACATATGAGCTTTCTGTTTTGGTAGGCAGCTGTCATGCACAACAGCTTTGACCATTTCCCCAGCAAGATCATTCTGCTATCTGGCACTAACCGGCTAATCCCACAATAGACTGGAAAAATCTGAGCACACTTGTTGGAATGGATACTGTCTGCCTTTTTTCAGAGGTAAAATTAACTTCACAGAACATATTGAATGGCCAAAAAATCATAGGATAGTGTTCAAATAAGTCTATCTGATTTAATTTTTCAAGCCAGTCCAAAAATAATTGATTAATATCTATAGAATTATATCACTAAGGATTTCATGTGCTTTCCAGAAAGATATATCTATTCCAGCCACCAGTGAAAGGCAACCTCTACTTAACATCAGTATTAGTTTACAATATGAGGAAGAGAAAAAAGACAATCTTACCTAAAGTACAGCAATATTCATTCAATATTATGCCTTTTAGGAATAAAAAACCCATAAAATCTGCATGATTTTGGTGCATAAAATTGGGCCAATTATATGACATTTAAGGAGAACAGTAACATTTCTCATCCCAAGAGCTAAATACTTTTTGAATGTTTCATGTGGCATCTTTAATTCATCCTCATATCCTGAAATTTCTGTCATCTGAAATATACTGTAGTTGTAGGTATTCAGTAAGTTCTATAGTGACTTTTAAGGAAACTTTGCTGGTTTATTGCATCAGAAGCCTGGGCTGTGGGTAAACATGAACTTGGCAGTACATCTTAGGCTTTGTGACATTCTGTGTGCAGAACGTGGGGTGATCTACCTCTGTACCCTTTAAAGAAACAGCTGAATTTCAGTAGCAGGTGAAGTACTCCTAACTGCATGTCTTTTTTTTTTAAGATGTGGATCAGAAATATAATTATTAGACATTGTTAGAATTTTTAATAGGCATTTATGTACATTTACACTCACAGTAAACTCAACACACGTAACTGTCAGTGCCAATGGGAAATACTGCCATGAGCTCATTTATGACAGTAACTCTGAGGGTGCCGACTTACCTGATGTTTTCATCTCTATTTTAACAACCTGATGGGATAGCAGACTGAATAACACATGTTTGCTTTTATTTAGCTCTGGCTATACCTCCAAATTTTCTCCTACCTGCTTGATAATTGGATTTAAATGGTTTTTAATTACATTGTCTGAGGCTTTGGTAATGTCAGCCCCGAAGTATTTGTACTATATTTTTTGGGTGCCCACTTAAGATTCCATGAGGTGAGCAGGGCTGAAGGGCAAGATCTAGAAAGCTGCATCACCGCAGTCTCAGAGTCATTAATTTTGTGCAATGATAACTTTGTACTCAGAGAGCAATAATCATTATAAGAAGGAGGGGAAGCATGCGAGTCCTTAATTAACAGTAGGATATCATCAGCATAAAGTAATAGTTTAATGTTCTACAGAATCAGTGTTATAGCCTTTTAGATTGTTGGGTTTTCCATTTTAGACAATGCCAACGTAAGACTGTAATTGACTGTATGCCGTTACCTGGCTATCATTATTACTCTCCAGGCACTACCCACAGCACCGCATTTCCTGTAAATGACCCACAGCTTCTATTTAATGACCCAGATAAATGTCCCTGTTTCCAAGAGACCTCTCTTTCCATTGTGCACATGAATAGCAACTGACTTTCTCCCAGTCTGCTGTCTTGCCTCTTTACTGGCTCACAGAGGCGGCAGATTTCTGCCCCAGTGGACAGATTTGCAAAATGAACACGTGGTTTATTTAATTTTTAGGATAAGCTGTGCTGAAGGAGAGCCACCTTCTCTTCTCTGCCTAGGTGAGAAGCTGAATTTCTGTCATCTTGCCAACATCACCCTGAAAATAGCTAAAAGAGTAACTTTCAGGGACCAGCAACTCCTCAAGGAGTTAGTTCCAGCACCAATGGACTTGTACCAACCAGCAAGTTCTAAGCCCAAGTCTCTGCGACATTGCTTTTAAGAGCAGCATGAGGAGGCACTAGTCAGGCCCAGCCTGTTAGAGCACTGTTAGGCTGTGACATCTGTGGGGACAAAAAAGCCCTGTGGATTTTTTGTCCCATGCAATTCATCTCGTATTGCATCCTTTTGCTTTGATTTTTTTTCACAGACTGAAACTGAGGCATCTAGAAATCTTCACATGGCTGACACTGCACAAAGAAGTGCCTGTTCTACCAGCACAGGTTTGTGAAGACAGAAAATAAGTAATAAACTTTCACTACTAAAAAAAAGATAATGTAATTAATACCTTACAGAAGACGGACACTTTGAACCTGGTATTATTTCTCAGAGGAGACTGACCACTCTATTTCTGTGTCTCCAGGGTTGTGCAGCAGTGAGGCTCAGTGGAATTTCTCTGTGGAAGCAGACTACATTAACACTACCTTCTCAGCCTCACATATGAGAACTAGGACTCCTAGATTTACTTCCAGTAAAGCTTAGGAGAGACACAAACGTGTTTCAAGGTTAATATATTTGTTGCACATTTTAGGGAGTGAGGGAAGAAATTAATTCCCATAAGACTAATTCTGCATGAAGGGGAGAGCTAATTTTGGAAATGCAATACCTCTGCTCTGTAGGTGTAGCTAATACTTGTGGGTTCTTCACAGAGCTACATACTGTGCTTTAGCAGAGAACTGACACTGAACCCATATCTTCCCCTTCCCTCTTGAAAATGTAGTACCTTCAAATGCAGCTGTCATTGTTCCTATGAACAAAAACTATCACTATTAAACTGCACATTTCCTGTTGTGTTTCGGGAATATTTAGAATAGCTGCAATGCATATGTGTTAGACAAGGCTACATGTGCCTTTTCTGCTTTTAGGCTTCATGCCTTTTCAAGGTAAACTGACACCTTTTTTTTCCAGGCTGAAAGATCTCTTAAGGAATCAACACCTATTTATTTGGCCAATAGGTAGGATTTAGTTATTATTTGAAGCACACTTAAAACATTACTTGCTCTATCAATGTATTCTCTTTGCATGTCATGTAGTGGACCAGGCCATAGACAATTGCTTAAAATAGAGGATTTGTTCCTTTTTTAAATCAAGGTAGTCTGCTGTTGATCCATTGTAGTTCATACACACTTTTGTGAATGCTTTGTTTCAACTGTTTTTTTTCTGCGTTCTCTGTCTTAAGTAAATCCGGCTTGTTCTTTTCTCCTGAAATAAATTGCTAAAGTATATTTAAAATAATGCAGTGTTGTTTTCAGTCCTTCATGACCTTTACACATAGAGAAGGCATATGATTATTAGAATGCATATTAATACTTAATTCTGGCCCAATAGTTTCCTTACACTTACTGTGTAATGAGAAGAGAAAAGCTAAACATTTAAGCTAGAATTAAAATACTGTGGAGTATTTATCCTAACTCTTAAAAAGAACTGAACCGTTTCAAATATACTGACATTTAAACACACAAATGCTGAGGTCACCTGTAGTGACTTGCAATTGATATCCTTGACTGAAAACAAGTTTACCCTCATTAGGATGGCTGCTTTGAAAACTTAGCTACCTGAGTACAGATCCAAATATGAACAAAAAGCAGAACCACATCATCTACCTGTGTCCAGTGGCCTGGAGATCTATGGGAACTACTGGATTTTAGTCCCAGTGACAAGCATTCTACACACAGCAGACAACTGTAATTAATTTTCTGTTTAGTGATGTGCTCCAGGCCAATGACTTTGTCCTGCAAGAAAAAGGTAAAAGCTAATTTGATCCAGAAGCTGACTGAAATGGGTAAATAACTTTAAATTTTCTACAGTAGAGTCTGGCTAAGTCTGGGATGAACTCATGCCTCACATGGAACTCGCATTGCAGGGCTTTGTCCAAGACTTCACTGGACCACTTCTGCCAGTATGGCTTTTTTTTAATTAGAAAACAACCCAGACTAGAATTTTTATGATGCATTGACTGTAGTACTTCTTTTCTTCCATCAAGTAGTTTTAAATCCCATTCCAATTT
This sequence comes from Rhabdornis inornatus, assembly GCA_013397075.1. Lineage (NCBI taxonomy): Eukaryota > Metazoa > Chordata > Aves > Passeriformes > Rhabdornithidae > Rhabdornis > Rhabdornis inornatus. The sequence goes on from VWZS01008598.1 coordinate 95,906, forward strand.
TTTTTTTTTGTTTATGGTTTTTTTTCCCCAAATCTTCATCCATTTGATTGATGTCAGCATGGTCAGCACTTCACCATAATTAACTCAACTTAGGTACACCTGAGGAATTTATGACAATTAATTGCCTTGGTATTAAAACTGTACCCACTGAAGTAGTGTGCTGACACAGAAAACAGTGAAAATATCTCTAAATTCTGCCTTGAATTTTTTTTATTTAATTCCTATCTAAACCTACCTTACATCAGCCCAAATTGCAGACCAGCTTCATTGGAAAAAAGGATTGTGTTTTTTCATAAGCCAGAGACAATGAAAACACCTGTTTTTTATGAATTCCTGTATTGGCAGAGATGGGAGCTGGATTTCCATCTGCAAAAGAGAACCAGTTTCAGAAAACATTTATACTTCCTTGTGTGATTCTTTCAGTATGCACCCAAACCCACAGCACTTACTGAACAATAGCAATATCCAAATGCAAACTGAATGACTTGCACTGCCTCCCTTTATGAAAAGAATATGTAATTTTCTCTATATGAAATGGAGTTTTCTGTCTGTCATTCATGAATTACACTAGTAGAATATATTCTGACATTCAAATATTTACATATACAACTTAACAGGTCTTTCAGATACCTGTATTGTTAATGGATACATCCACTTGATGACCTGGTTGTTTGTGGGCACCAGTGCAGGCCAGAAGATCCAGGTTAAAAACACTGCTGAAGAAAAGCAATAGAGAAGAAACTGCAGCACTGGGCAACTACAGTCCCAAGCAGGGAATAAAGAATGCTCTGGCTGAGTCATTTGAGAGATGACAGGCCAGTTCTGCCATCCCACTTACTTTGTCAGCCTAGAGGAACAGTCATTCTTCCAAAAATTCATCAGGAAACAAAGAGACACAGATTTGCAACTCCCGCCTACAAACAGACCTGGATGACAGCAGCATCCCTACAGTCACCAAAATACGTCTTCAAACATGTCACCTCACTTGTGTGTCAGGCTAGTGCTCGGCCCTTGCCACAAAAACAGAGTGAAACATACAAATTTATTCCACAAAAGACTACGTCTGTGACTCAGAGCTGTCCCACTCCTGCTAGCACAATCACTAGTACAACATCTTCATGTTGAAAGGACACATGAATAAATGTACCAAAAGATATTTTTAGGAAAAGCAGGAAGTGCAGTTGCACAGTCAATTTGAAGTTGGTCAATACAGTAATGCCTCTGAAACAAGAGAGATACTTTCTTTTTGATGGCTTCAGTTTGTTCATGAAGCAGAATGTCAGGCATTCTGTGAATATTCTTACTACCTTCATGATTAATATGTACTGCTGGTGAGGCACTAGACCAGGAATCAGGAGAAATGGCCTCTTTCCTGGTTTCCTCAAACAAGGTTCAGCAACACATCTGCGATTTTTTGGAATAGATAATTTAGATTAGCCATTTTGAAAATTATTCCCTGATCCTTAGTTCTGAAAGGAATGGAGAACAGCTCTGTGCAAGATAAGACACCAAACCACAAGTACCCCAAAACACCAGTCAGATTTAGCATACTTTCTTTTTACTAGTTTACATCCTTATTTCCTGAATTTAACAATTCTTCCTTGTAAAACACTCTGAGATTGAAACACAGAAACAGCTATTAAAGCTATTACTCTTTTTGTTTTGATTGTCATTTTCTATTGCTGCTGCCCTGGTATTTGATTACATTTGAGACATGGGAATATAGAAAAGAATGCCATTATAGCTATTCATTCTTCACAAGGTTACTCCCAGGTGCTTTTTGCTTGCACATGCAGCCACACTCGCATTACTGTTAACATTTGTAAGGCAAGGAGATGTGCTGGTTTATGGACCATTTGTCAGGCAGCACCAGGGCCCTGTATATTGATGCCATGTTTGTTGCTAGTCCTTATTTGAAACAAAGTCCAGTTCAAAGCAGTTCCAAGTACAGAGAAAGGAGGAAAGAAAAGATGTCAGTGTGTTTAGATTACATTGAAGTTTTAAGATTAACTAAAAGAAAGGGAAAAATAGTCTGGTAATGGGTAGAGCTCAGTGAAGAGCATTATTATATTACTTTTAATGCACACAAAGCATCTCCTATTAAAAAAGGATGGCAGTTTTACATCCTATTAAAAATATCAAAGCTGTTCTTCAGTTACAAATCCTTTTATATGCATGTTTTAATAAATATGTCTTTGACAATAGAGTGCAGCAGTAGTTTTTTATATGCTAAACAAGTTCCGTACAATACAGCACAATGATAGAAAAGTACTAGAAGAAGGTAGGTCTGGCAGGGAAGGGCAGGGAGGGACTAATTTCAATATTTTCTTTCCCTTTGTAGCTCACAAAACAGTTTTCACACCATTGCAATGCACATATTAAGACACAGATAAAATAGCACAACTGCAAATGGTACACTGAAGGAGTTTGGCAATATGCTATTGTTTTTCCACATTGTTATCTTTGAAAGCAAGCTGTGTGCTAATAATGCTGGGAACAACAAAAATAAAAGCCATGCTTGGCTGCAACCTGCTTTGGAAAACATAAAATTTAATCCAGGCCTGAGAAAAGCATCTTCTCCAAAGAAAGGAGACTCTTCCTGCCTGGAGAAGGCAATGAGGTGATAATGCACATAGTCCTGGCCCTATGGACTTACCCACAAACATGACTTCCACAAGCCACCAAAGTCCTGGGAAGCCCAGCATGTGAAATTGTGCAGTGGCAGTCTGGCACTGTCTGACCCTGGGGCAACAACAGTGTTAGGATGATCAAAGAAAACCAGAGAGGGACACAGTGTGATCCTCAGTTAAGTTATTAAGCCCCTTCTGCGTCTTCAAACAGTTGCTATGTCTGGATATTGCACTGCAGATTTTTCTGAGCCCTCTGTGCAAAAAAACAGCCTCTTGCATTGCCTTCCTATATACGGGACCTTGGGAATGGAATACTGGCATTTTGGATTTCAGCCATGGAGACATGGATTTGAGATCCCTGTCTCCCACTATGCCCACCCCTGGCCTTATAATTACACAAAACCCAAGCTTCATTCCTACTTGAAAGAACTGGAGTCACAACATAAATTAGATTGGGCAGCATGCTGCCACAAACCCAGCTCCATTTGCACAGATCAGGTATTACTGACATCCGGCACAGGAATAAGCCCGTGCCTACAGAAATATATGAATGCACAATTAGCTTTTTCAGGCTTCTGATGAATTAATTGAATGGAGGTTCATGAATCTTAAAAAGACAACAAAACATATGATAAAAATAAAGAGCAATAATAAATTCTGCTTAGCCTTTTGTACCTCTGGTTTCTTGGTTATGGAGATACAGAAAGCTGGAGAGATTTAGTGAAATGAAGTCACTTAGCTGAGTGACTAAAGATGAGCAACAGCACTGTACTATCATAACTCTCATGCCCACAGACAGAGCACCAGGGCTGTCACAGCACTTGCAGAGCGACGTCTTGACTTGCCTGTTCTCTGCTGCTGTTCATACCTACATGATGTACTTTGTTCTGCTGGGCTTCTCTGCACAGTATGTGAGGTCTTATGCCCAGTCTGTCTCCTCAGCAAGGTGAAAGGGAGAAAGGGAAATCTAAAGCCAGGTTAAGCTTCCTCCCTTCCCCAAAAATAATGCTACAAAACAGCAAACATGCCTGCAGAAATCTGCATAAAGGGACTCAGTACAATCAGAGAATTGATCCCAAAATTGCTGTAAGATGGCACCAGCTGTGAAGTAAAAAGATAGAACCAAAAGAAATTGGCTGTGGCTGCTGTCCCTGATTACCATCCTCTGTCTAAGAAAAATCTACAGAATGATAAACCTCTGTGGTATTCCAGGAGCATTGTGGAGATTCAGACAGCCATAATACTTCAGCCCTGGAGGGACAAGAGCAAGCAAGTAGAAACACCCCTCTAGATCATGGTGAGAAGTGCTCCCTCCCATAGGCCGTTGCAGGCACATGTTAACTTCCTTAAGTTCCACTTTGATGTCCCCACTGGTCAACCCCGTTCAGCCCCTGTTTACCATATATGTACCTTCCCTAGAATGTTCTTCCTTCTCCTGATCCCCATTGGTCCTAGTTTTCTGCAATGCTCCACCCCTGCTACCCCATTGGTTCTCCCAGTTGGTTGCCCCTCCTCTGCACAACTTTCCCCGGTTCCCATTGGCCCTTGACCCTCAGATCCACCCCTGCTTCTCCATATTTAGTCCTGTGCCCACAACTCCATCTTGTCTTTGTCCCTGGATCCCCTTCGAGGCCTTCACTTGGATTTCCGTATGAAGACCTGTCCTTCGCCTTCTTCACCAGCCAGATTTTAGCAAGCGTGCTTCAGGCTCTGAAAGCGCAGGTCATTCCCAGAGAAACCCATTGAAGCGCACCACTTCAGAGCAATACACGCCACCTCTAGGACAACCAGGTTGTGCAAGACAGATGCTGTCCACATTGGCTTGCAGAAAGATGTCACCCAAAGAAAACACTACCTCCTTTTGTCTCTGGGCCAAATTCTCTGTGTGATATAGATCAGTATCACACCATTGAAATCAGTATTACAGATTCCAGCTAGTTAAATTGGCTTCAGTCTACCCAGTCAATGAATCAGATGCTCAGCAGGTGATATACAGTGTTTGACTTGACTAAGCAATCATTACATCCAGAGACTTGGGCATATATCCTGGAGTCTAAGCAAACAAGACAAAATGTATTCCTCTTTCGGCCTCATATACATCATTTCACATGAAAAAGATTTCTTAGGTTGGAGACATGAGCATTGCTTCCAACAATTCCTGGTGCTAAAAACTGATGGTACTTATGGCTGTGTTTATTTGTGCTGATTATTTTTTTCTCTTTCCAGCTGCCTCTGTTAGCACAATGGCTAAATGCAAATTGAAATCACTGTGGTGATCAGCTGCAGATACCGCTTTTTACAATGGGTTTGGAGTCGCAAGCAAACAAAGAATTGTTCTCCAGTGCACTGCAGACAGTATGATTGTGTACTTCTCAGATGTCATCATGCAATCATTTTTTCCTTACTGGCCTAAACACAGCTTGATAGAGCTGAGAGAAAAGAGTGGCCTGCGATGGGAGGCAATAGTTCCCTTACCTGGTACACAGTAGTTCTTCTCCTGCAGACATATTGATTACTGAGGGGCTGCTGAATGAATGAGGAGCTACTCAGCATGAGCGTGGCTGGAATAAGCACTGTATAATCAAAGAAAGGAACAAATGACCTGTCCAAAAACTTACAGTGACTATCCCACAACATTGTGATTCATATTCAGGTGAACTTGTTTCACTTTTTCTTTGCTATAGGTAAAAGCACAGCCAAAGGGTAGCAAATATACAAAAAAGGAAGGAGTTGTTTCTAGAGTTAAGGGATACTGGGGAAAAAAACCCCAACACCTGCTGTCTCCTGAATGAGGAGCTAAGGCATCTTTCTTCAAAGATGTGAAACCTACCTTTAAGAGCATTGCAGTTGGGCTGTAATGCTACACAAGCTCCTCAAGAACAGTAAAAGGTCTGCAGAAATGACAGAGCTGACCAAATATCAACTTCTAGGGTTGCAAAAGGCAGAAATGAAAAGCAGAGTTTGTTCTCTCTATGCACAGTGAGCAGATCAGATAGTCATGGCTGAGGGAGACTTAGATTGGACATGTTTTGAACTCAGAAAATAATTGCTGTGCTTCTACTATGGCTCATTTTTCAAGGCTAGACAAACACGGACAAGAAAAAGATAGAGTTGTTCTCGCCTTGAAGAACAACACACTGGATGATCTCTTAAACTACCTTTTCATCTTTTTTCCTTTTTTAAAAATTATTATTATAATTTAGTATTGCATTGATAGGGCCATAGGAAATCACAAAATTCCCATCCAGAGAGAACAGGAATCCCTATGTTGAGAAGGAAGTAGTGGATATATATCTGTGCTACTGCTCTGTTGGCTTTCTCATGAAGAAAGCTGTTTGTACAAATACGAATAAAGGGCCATTGAGCAAGAACTCAGAATGCATTTAATCACATCCTTATGTGCCTTTCTGGGATGGAGATGTGATTTTTAAGACATGAAGTTGGAATAGTGGAAGAAGAAAGGCAGACCTGCACAGCAGACAGGAGCATTGAAGGATGTCAAGACAGCTCAGTATGAATGACTGAGTAAATTAAAGGTAAGGAAGTATTTTTAAAAGCCAATACAATAGTAAGGCTATGTATTATAGTCCTGGACTATGACACTATAGGAGAGGAAATAAGGCTGAAGAGACATTTCTGTTCTAACATGCCATTGTTCTGGTAGATCAGCTTTTTTTTCAGCAAGGGGTGATGAGTAGACAGAGAATAAGGTGGTAGAGACAAAAAAGAGATATGGCAAGACAATCACACCCAGACACACAACAGTATCTGCTGGTAAGGTGATGTGCCACTATAACTGTAACCAAAATACACAGAAGCAGGAAAGATAAAAAATGTTTCAAAGGGATTCCCAACTGCTCTCAAGGCAAGGACTTGGACCAGGTCTCTAAGATAAATCACAGAGAAAGATACAGTCTATTCCTGATTTTCTCAGAAGCCTTCAGTGCAGCAGTGCAAATCATTTCCCCTTTTTTGCCTCAGTTTCTCCACTATTTGTTTATATTCACTTCTTACAGAACATGATGAGCAAATCAATAGATTAATGACCTGAACCGAGAGAGCACAGTACAGGGAAGTCGACCATCCTCTGCCTGAGACTTTCTCCAGAGAAGTGCTATGAAGGTCCTGCTCTTAATAAAATTTCTTAGTACTGATAAAATTCTGACAACAAAAGGGGGGCTTCACTATCAGAGAGAAAACTGCAGCTATGGTAAAGATACTCTCAATGCTGCAAGGTTTAAGCAGTCTCCTAAACACCTTCCTTTTTTAACTTCATCCCTTGCCTTGTAGCCTGGCACAGTGGGAAAGAAAAAAGGAAACTATGTGATCAATAATTAAAGGGCTGTAAATGAACAATTGGAATTAATTGTTCCAAGAAGGATGAGGAAAGGAACCTGAGAAATATCATCTATCTTCATCTCTCAATCTGGCAGGAAAATTTACAAAGCATCTTTAGAAAGAGAGAGTCTGAGGTTACATATTCCTTGGTTCAGGTTTCTGAGTGATACAAATTTAAAAGTTCTTTTCAGGTCGGATTTTTAATTTCTTTCTGCATTATGCTTTCTCATTTTATGACACTTCTCAGGCTTGAATCATCCACAGCAGATGGCTTCATGAATACCGGATATTTCCATAAATAATGACAGATTTTACTCCAGTCTCCCCACCCTCCTCCACTCCACATGCCCAAATCTTTTGTGTGTCATCTGCAAACATACATTCAAATTCTGGTCAGCAAACAAGCCTATCTACTACCATTGTCATTCCTGCAAACCCAGTAGAATCAGTAAAACAATGAACTCATAATCCCATCTGATTCAAGAGCGTTTTATTTCCAAGAAATTCAGAGAAATAAGGGAAAATCTGCTAGACACAGGTGTTAAATTAATGGAATTTAACACCTCAATGGGTAACAGTAGATGATTGCTGCAGAAAGCATCCTGGTAGTCCACAGCACTGGCAAGACAGATTTCCTGCATATCGACTTTTAGTGCAGGGGTGGACAGGAAATTTGCTCAGGTCCTCTTGTCAGGAACAAGTTCCTAAGTTTGTTCTGTTAACTGTGGAAAACACCCTGTTTTCATGTTAATTGTTAATGTTGTTCTGTTCCGGTTCCCAATTACTGGAATTGCCCTACCCCTATGCCCTTTCCCTCCCGTCGGGTAATGCCTTCTCTGCTCCCAAAATGGCGCCCGGCAAACAAGGGCGCAAGTGCTCATGTAACACAACTCGGTAATAAAAAACCCCTAAAAATAACGAGCCTATATAATATCCAAAACTAAAAATTGTACTCCCATGTAGGGAAAACAGTAGAGAAGATGAAATCACCAACCAGGGCTTTTTCTCCTTGTCACCATGACCCAACAGCACCCAGTTGACATGACATCCCTAGACTACAAGCTAGCTGCTGTGATTTTAGGGTCTCCTGCGAGATCAGAGACCCCAGCTCTGCTGCTCATCAAAGCTGAATTCCTCGTTCTCCAGATTGTCCATCGGGAGCAGTGGTGGTGTACACAATCTCCTCCTGGGTTCCCCCCCTGAGTTTTCAATAAAGGCACTAAAAAGGAGCAGGTCTTCTTGCCCTTATTTATTTCACTCTGAACACCATGGCTACCGAAGAAGGCTCCAAGCATTATGGCAAGTGTGAAATTTGCCCTGAATTTGGCTATGGAAACTGTTTGCAGAGGAAGAATTTCTAATAAAAAAGGAGCCACAAAAGCCAAAAGGAGCACAAAAATCCTTGATGTTGGAGCACAGTATTTTTAATTGATATACAATTTATATATATAATAAATTATATGTGATGTTACAGTCCTACTAAAAAAAATTCAAGGTAGATTTTTGTTTGGGACATTAAGAGGAAAATATGAAAAGATTCTTATCAGCGTGAAAATTTATGGTTAACTTATTGGTTCAAGTGCTCATAATCTGCCATCTATATACATTTCTATCAAATGAACCTCTAAATAATTAAGAGATCTAATTCTGTCAGTGTTTCCAGGGCAGGTTTCCCTGTAGAAGGTTAATGCTATGATTTAATTCTTTATTTATGTGAGTAGCAGCCCCAGTCAGGCTGTTTTAATGAGGTCACAGGCAGCAGATTATCACAACCGACTGGCCTAGCAGGAACCTTCAGCATTCTGAGTGATTTCACTGCACAGTCTGGATTCCCACAGGAAACTGCCAATAGGTATTAGGAAGCAGAACCAAGTCCCTAGCCAGGCACCAAACACTGCTCAAACCCTTTCTGGGGAGTAGTACCAAACTACAGTAGTCCAGATAAAACATGGAAACACAGGAATTGCTGAAGTTCATCAGCTCTGCAGTTTATCTATGTGAATCTCTTGTTTCATAATACCCAGAAGAGCACAGACAAGGATATCACAATAAGATGCAGGATAATTTATTGTTACAGCAATGCTCATCTGTAATAGTTAACATTTAGGCTCATCTGTAATACTTAGCATTTGGATGCAATTCCAGTGATGATCCTCCCCATGTCAAAAGCAGTGCCTGGCAGTTATGAGATTGTTCACACTCAGCACTAGGGAAGGATAGAAGTGCAGCATTTTAAGACTTCATACATCTGCATTTCTATGTACTCAAAAGCAGTACTCTTAAGCACACAAAGAAAGCAGAATCAGTGTGCCTTTCTTTCATTGTCTTGCTCTTTTTTTCCATTTTTCCCGAACATGCTCCAGCTCTCTAGAGCTCTCTCCAGGCTGCTTAAGGAATTAAGGGCCAAATGCCAATATTAATTTTCATAAGGACACTCGAGACCAGAGCATTCATCTTGCACTCTAAACTCCCATCTAGCTGGTGCCCTCACTCCTCAGGAGAAGGGCTATTCGGGGACACTCTGCTCTCAGCCATTCTGGTTTCCATGGGTTGACAGTAATAAGGGAGCACTGGAAAAGCACAGCCTGCCTGGATACGAAATGGTGAGATCTCTGTACTTTGCTATTCAGTGTCCATTCAGGCTGGTTGAGAAGGCCAGGAAGAACAGCTCAGATGTCTTTTCCTTTTTCTACTTTTGCCCTTCCTCTGTCAGCAAAGGTGTCTTTCTACCTCTTTTACTGACCATCCCTTTTGTTCTGTTTTGTTTTCTGCAGGGTTGGTTTCTGTTGTTAGGTTTTTATTTTTTTTAATTATTGAATGTTGTTTCACCAGCCAAACTGCCTTCAGCTCCTGTTCTGTTTATTATACTTGGCACAGAAAGGGATGAAAATGAATGAATCTGGGAAGAGAAAACAAAGCCTGCAATAAGCTGTATTCTGAATTACCCTGTAGCATGCTGACTGGGGACAAGAAGATTTGCCATGCTGATACATACAACTGAAAATTGGGTTTGCCATGTATGGTGGTGTTAAATGAAAGCCTTTCATTGCCTCCCTCAAGACTGCCACTGTGCTGTGCCCTTCATGAACACTCCACTGCTTATTGGCACAGGTATAAAAATGTTTTTTGGATGACAGACAGCTCAGGTAAGCCCTAGAGAAATCAAAGCGGGAAAGTAGGTAAAAGGCTAGTGATGTTTCTATCACTAACTCATGATAGGTTTTTTCTAACAGTTTCCACCTTGGAAAGCTCCAGGTCACTAAATCAACACCCAGAACAATGAATTGAAGATATTGAAAAAGATCACATAAAATTCAGTGTTCTCACAGAAATGCAGAAACTCCTTCTATTTCCATGTGTTGGCTAACCCCAGGCTTCCATCAAGTTGAGCACTTTTCTGCCTCACTCACACACTGCCTCAGGTTTCTGTGCAAAATCCCGCTGAAAAGAATGGAAACTCATTGTGCAAGATAAATTGAATTAATTTTATCAACAAATGGGACCATCCCAACCCTCTGATCAGATCCCCAGGAGACTACAGACCAGAGATTCTCACTTAGGAATTTCTGTGCTATGCACAGGGAAAAAGGCCTGGTCTCCTGCAGTCAGAGACTCACAATCCCTGGTGGTTTGAGTTACCATTAAGGCTGCAAGTCCAGTAGCTGAGCAGCACCACCCAAATCCCTCTACACAAACTCCAGCAGAGGGGCAGGGATGACAGCAGCAGTCACAGAGTATTTAAGCTGTCCCAACAGGAGTGAGACAGCCTAGGGGTCACTGTCCAATGATCTGACTGCTGACCTGGCAATATTCCCACCAGGAATCCTCTGCAGGGCACAGTCCAGTGGTGTAATTCGGGTTTGGTATAACTAAGCAGGAGGAGGTGATGTAAAGCTATTTGCTCTGCATAATTTCCCTCACCCTTATCCTGACAGGGAATGTTGGCCCCTTGTTTCAATGCTTGCTTTCCATAATTTTAAAAGAAACCACAGAAGTAGTGGCAATATTTTCCCTCAACAGGCAAATAAAAGAGAGGAAAATGATGAGCCCACCAGCACTGCCTACTCAGGCTGCAGATTATTGCAGGACTCAGGAGAATAGCTGTAGAGAGCTTTCCTGAAGACCCAGCTGAGGCGGTGTCACATCCAGAGCAATGTCCTCGTTATTCTCATGCAGCCGCAAACAGCTGCTGAGGCCCCGGGGACTGGGAGGGAGGGAGCAGAGCATCCAGGCTGCCTCTCACACATCCTCACCTGCAGCAGCTCCAGCAGTGGGCAGCAAGCCAGCCTGCACAGCGGAGGCAAGTGTTGCCCTTCCCATTTGTGCTGGGTGCTTTCTGGGGTTTGGATTACATGCCTTTTTTCAAGGAAGTGCTTATCTTCTGCCAGTTTTCTGCTTGTTTTCTTTACAAACAAAACTTGTGCTTACATCTCTTACTCCCACAGATGTCCTTTGGTTTTCAGTTAAGGGAGGAATGAATCCTAAAAGCAGAGACTGATGAGAATTCTTTTTCCCATATCTGCCACTAATTCAGAGGACACGTTACTCTTGCTTCCTCATGTCTTTAAAAGCATTGTTTTCAAAATGCTGTTTTCTCTGATAATAAGTCTTTTAACATTCGGTTTTATCCCCTGTAGTTGCTCCACTTCTATTTCACATCCTGGTTATCTTAAAAAAATCATAATCTCCAGCTAGCTTCAAATGATGATTATTTACAGTTCTGGTTTTTTGTTTTTTTTTTTTTTTTCAGTAAAGTAGTCACTTCTGTGCCTGTCCTCAGATTGGGAGATAAATCAATGCACTGCAGGACAGTTTGGAGATCAAAGCAAGCCCAACTCCTGGGTCTGTGCCCAGGCTAACCTGAGGAAAGGGGTAGAAAAGTGCTGCCCTGCCCACACATTCTCTCCCCCAGTGCTTCCCAACTGATTAGTAAATCATGACTTTTAATCTCAAAACCCTGTCTGGCTTTTTGCCACTATGACATTTATTGATGCTGCCATTCATTCTGTTATTATTCTGTTATTATTTGAGCTTCTATCAATGTATTTATTATGGGATTCCCTCAAGAAACAGTTTCAAAAAATTGTGTTACACTGGTCCTTACCCTCTGCTACCAGAACTCAAGTTAGGGGATGATATAGTTACCACATGAACTATTTCATCCCTGACATCTGATAGGAGAGGAATTCTTCTGTGGGAACTTCTCCATGTTCCTACACAGGAAAATCATAGATTTTTTTAAATTAAATTTTTAATAAATTTAAAAAAAAATTCTGAACATTCTTTCTGCATGTTTATTGTTTACTGAGCCTACAAACTCCAGCAAGCTTCCTGCTTCATATGTTTGACACAGGACTTTAGGGATTTTTTTTGCGATTTCTGTAAGTTTCTCCAATTCTTCTGGCCTTTCTTATTGCATTTTCCCCTATAAAATACCTGGGTTTATGAGTCTTATCTACTTTCCTCTTTTGTCAAGCCTCAGCTACTTGCAAAATGCCTTCTTGCTTTTAGTATGTTTTACCTACCTTCAGCCATTTCAGTTTTTTTGCCTTTTTTTTTTTGTTTGGTTGGTTTGGGTTTTTTGTTTGTTTTCTCAAATCAACAGATAATTTAGTCCTAATGTAGCATTTTTCCTATTGAGGCTTAAAACTTATGTCTGTGTTGCTGACATGGCTAGTTTAGGGATCTGATTTGATTCCAAGCCTTCATGAACACAAAGCACCACTTGTCCACCAGTACTTGACTGTCTTTCCTTACGTTGTGCTCCTTGGCCCCCCCTCCCCCCTCTCTGAGGCTTGCAAGCCTGGTGTGTCAGTGGCCTTGAAGCTATTTCTTGGGCACCTACATAGAAACACATGATCTACTGCTTCCACCTCCTACTTGTCTGCAAATGACTTCAATGACACACTTAGCTCTAACTGTTGATTACCATTCTTGATACATGGCTGCTGATTTCGGCCCTGGCCTTCAATTTAAGGACATAGATTTCACCTCTCAGAGAATGTAGTATCTCAGAGCATATGTGGTTTCTGGAAGGAACTGGTTTAGATTTAAATCCTTACACATCTTTAGCTGTTTTTCTGTGTCCTTTAGGCTTAGTCCAGTTTTACAAAGTTTGTGTCATAATCCTTAGGGACAAATCACAATGTCCTGCATGCATTGCTTGTACAAATCACAGGGACATTGTGATTTGTACAAGCAATGCATGCAGGACTTCATCTTGTCCTGCATGCATTGCTTGTACAAATCACCTCTCATCTCCTCTTTAAATGAGAAAGGGGCAAAGAGCAGAGATCTTACCAGACTGCTTAGTTCTTATCAAAGACCACTACATACGCTTATATTCTCATGCACCCACTGATAATAAACTCGTATCACACAGACAGATCTAAAAGAACACTGAAGTGACATTTAGGCTGTGAAGCCTTAATTTAGGCACCACAATGATTAGAGTGTTTTAATATCATAATAACTGATAAATAGACTATGTGTCAGACATTTCATTCCCTTTTAATCAAAACTCCTAGTCTGCTAAATTAATCTCCCCCTTGGGGTACAGTAGCAGATTTCCAATTTAGTCATGGAGCATAATTAATAAGGAAAAGTTCTGGAGGCAAATTCTGCTATTCATGTTCCTTTGTATGATCCTGCAGGTTTAAAGACACAAGACAGAGAAGGTAGAAAACATCAACACCTTACAAAAATCCAATAAACAAACATAATTTTGGGGGTCAATCTTCTAATTATTCCCCTCCTTGAATATTAAGGATATCACAAAAAAAACCAAAATAAACAAACCCAAAACAAACAACCAAAACAGAAAGCAGTCAGAAGGGTTTTAATCTTACCCAAAAGGTGTTATCAATATCAAAGGTAAAATGCATGAGGAATGGAGAGCAATGCTGCATTTTGAACAGCTCCTCTGTTGTGGTTCTGTATATTTGGTCTCTTTAACTGGTCAATTTCAGAATAAAGCTGTTTCTGAGTAAGTGTTCTTTATCTGGTATGTCTTGGTTTTCATCACTAAAAAAACTCATTAAAGACATATTTTCCTCTCTTTTGCCTAATTATAAACAAGTACATGCACAGAGGATAAATTTCTGCCCCACCCACTAATGGATATGCTTCATTTTCTGTTCAAGTGTTGTCTAACTACATTTAAAAATTTGTGACATATTTGATGATAACAATATCTGGGGAGAATGAGTGGCACTGATAATGCCAAGCTAATGGCAGCACTAATTTTGTTGGGTTTTAGGGAAGCATTTTTCCTTGCCATACATACTTGCATCTTCTAATTCATGCAGGATTTCAGGCTGACTCTGAGCCTTTTCAGGACACAGATAAAGCTAGATTTTAAAGTGTCCATTAATTTCTTCCTATCTCTTATGTTACATGCAGCAGTGGCACAAGAACTTCGGAGTAAGTTCATTTGCTGTTCCCACAGTGCCATTCCTTTGCCATTCCACAGCCTTTTTCTTCCAGCACTTCTGACAGAATAAACATTGGCAGAGCAGAGCTTCAGGTAGCCACCAGCTAGCCTAGATTTACAAGCTGATAGTCTCCCAACATTTTGTTGCTTGCAGCATGTAGTGGGTTATCACATTTAGTACCAAAAAAAAAAGCAGCATATTCACACCTTGCTTGTGCTTGGATGTCAATCAAAGTAAACACTTTACTGATTCAGAAATGGCTGCAGTTGTTGTCCCAGAAAGTATCTCTGTACACCTATATCTATAATCTCAGCTGTCTGTGGTGAGATCATTTAATCCTGAGGCACTGCTTGACTTTTTGCTGTATGGGGAGCAGGCAGGCCTGTGCTGCATAGGCGGGAGAGCTCTACCTACAGGAACAGATTGCTGGTTAGAAGATTTCTTTCTGTTACTGGGGCTTGGGGGAGTTTCTCCAGATGCTTGAGGCTTTCCAATAAAACCCTCATGCTAATCACTCTGGTGTGCTGACAGTGATACCAGTCCCTCCCCCACTGAGAGACCCATAAAAGTCCAAGGCCAGACACTGCTGCTGAACCAACAAGCAGGAAAGATTTACAGCCAACGGTAACATCTGACCTCATCAAACTCCACTCTGGGCCATTTATCACTTCTCTATAGGAAAGCAAAAGCATTAGGATTGAGAAGGGATCAGTGGAAACAGAAGGAAGAGAAAGCGAATCACAGTCACTTTAGCTCCACTAAAAGTTAGAGAAAAACAACCAGCAAGACAGACAAATGCCTAAATGCCCTTGAAAACCAGCATCTCAGGGAAAAAAAAATCCTAGGCATTAAGTGAAATGAGTTTAAAACAAATGCTGAAGTTTATCAAATAGCTGAACAACCCCTTGTCTCCAAAACTACATAGCACAGAAGAAGGATGCTTAGGACAAAAAGTGAGAACATGTGCCATAGCAGGCAAGAGCATGTGAAAGAGACTGACAAAAAGCCTTTCTGTTGATTGTCTGTCACAGATAAGTTTACCTATGTGCCTTTGTCTTGGAGTTCACAGCAGGCAGAGCCTTGCAGGTGTAGTCAGTACAGGAAAACTTACCTGCACCCTGTCTCAGTCTCATTGTCATGGTGGTGGTGAGGACCCACCAGAGACCCCAGTGAGGAGTTATCTTGAACAACGGTGCTTCAGCATCTGACCTGCTGGCACATAACACAATCAGACAGCATACATGCAGCCAGGGTGGGCAGGAAACAACTGAGTGCCTGCACTGGACAGACCACAGACTGGTGAAAGAAATAAATTCCAAGGGAAAACCAGTGAGACTGTTGGACTGTGTCCTGCAAGAGACATAGAACAGAGAGATGTTAAAGGAATTGCATGGAAGAAGTCTGATCACCTGAGCCTTTTACTCAAATAAATATTTTCCCAGAGGAACATATCTTGACGGTTGCTGTATCTGTGATGCCCACACCTTGGCTGCTCTTCCTCTGCTGTGTATTCTTGAAAAGCATACGCAAAGAGAGCTAATGAAAGGTTCTTTAAGAGTAAGAGCAGAAAATCTCTGTGTACAGGGAGCAATAAGTGGAGAGCGAAGACTTAATTTAAAAAAAGTCACAATTTTTTTTTCAGTCTCTCCTTCCAAATTTCAAGCCCTCCTCCTATTGATGCATTTAGAGAGGGGCCTAAGAAGAACGGCACTCCAATCCCCTACTGGCTTCTAAAAATCTCAGGTTTGTGTTTTATCAGAATAATGTGAAACTGAGATGCACCTTCATTTTGCCTGAAGTAACTGCTGAGAAAAGAATCGTGGGAGCACTTGCCAGCCCTCTGAACCACACATATCAGCTTAATTAAGGCATCTGGGATTCCAGTGGCCATTTACACTATCAGAAGAGAAACCTGTTCTGCATCATAGCCACCCTGTTCTCATCATACCATCAATTTCTGTCAAACCAATGCTGAATGTTAAGGTACAAACCCCCTGACATTAACAGTGAAATCACAAGTTCTCAAAGAATCCCAAAAGGCTGAGGATGGACAAAATTTCTATTTCACAGCTGATTCGCTCAGTAATATGTAAATAAAAAATACTGACATAACACGGTAAATTTGTGTGTGACAGTAATAGGCAGGAAAGATGTAAATATTATGGTTTGAGAGAGACAGCATGGAAATGAAAACCCATGTAAAAATAAGGCAAATATAAACAATCAAGAACAAAGAGAATTCCCCCCCAAAAACACTCACAGAAAGTTATTGATTAGGAGAGAAACATATGTTTTGTAACCACAATAAATAGTTCTCAAAGAGAATTTCAGCATTTGCAGATGGAAATCTCTAACATTAGCTCAAAGATAAAGAATTGCACTCAAGCTACCAGATACCTCTTTCAGTGCCTGAAATTTTACATCACTAGCAGATGTGCTTTAAAATCCTGTTTTATCTTAATAAGGCATAATATATATGGGGCACTGAGGCACTGGAGCTATTTCTGCTGACTTTTTTCACTTTTCTTGCAACCCCAGTATCTTCTGTATCTGTTATTTCTCAGTAACCTAAAAAATTCAGTTGACTTAAGTTTTGGCTACTCATATTCACCAAACTACTTAGGATTTTTATCTTTTCTGTCACTGGCCTAAGACACCCAATGCTTTACAGCAGGTTCTTTAAAATAAAGGATCATTTATGAATGAAAAAGTGTTTTATTTATCTTTGAGAAAAATTATTAGGGGTATGCAAAGCAAATTCATTCTTAGAAAAATTGTCTCTAAAACTAAAAGTTGTCCAGTTAGAAACAGTAGTTTGAGAGGTGCAGTTTGTGTTTCTCATATACTGATTCTCCCCCATGGATCTGGTGATGTCTCTCTCTGAGGGAGAAAAACCCATTGCAATGTAAGGTCTGAGGATGATGCAGCACAGTAAACACAGCCTGGCTTCTTGAGACCAGTTTACATTATAAAGAATGAGACTGAGACTTTAGGACTGCAGCTTCCAGAGAGCACCATTAAAAATGGCCCACACACTCCCAAAACAAAAAAACAAACCCAACTGTCAACAAAAACCAAAACCACAACATCCCTCCCCACCAAGATTTCTGGGAAAAAAAAAACAAACAAAAACAAAACAACAAACCACTCTTTCCCTAAAATATATTATTTATTTAAATGAGGGGAAAAAAATTATTTACCATCAAAAGTCAGAAGTGGCTGACTTTTCAGTAATCCTAGCACCAGACAAATTACAACATTCCTCACTATAGCTTTCCAACTCAGTAATCCTACAAAGAACTGTGCAATTAGAATTTTAAATGCCCTGGGAACTGAGTTAATACCAGAGGGTATCCGGCTATATTCATCATTATAATTTCCTAATATTATATTAACATTTACTAGTTTAGCAATTGAGTAATGTAGCACGACACTGCTAAAATGTATTTCCTGAACTCAATATCATACAGAACAGTTTTGGCTCTCTTTCCTTGGCTGTTATTTCTTCAAGTTTTTAATAACCTTGGTTTTTTAACATTTTACGGCCTTATGAAAAGACAAACTTCCACATATAATATTATTTTGTCTTTTCAGTTACAATAACAGTATTAGATCAATCTATAGGTGCTTCTGCCATTTCAAGAGATCCCACGTTTTTAATACTATCAAGATGAATGTGTTGCTTTCTTTTAGACAATGTAAAATAAGATGTATGAGTCAAGTGTGCATTTTCTGCAGGGGGGAATTATCAGAGCTGTGAATTTCTTTATGTTGTTTTTACCAATATTGCATTAGAAAAGTACTGGAAATCTCCAATTGCATGACTCTTTTATCCACATGCAGGTTTATGGCACTTAAGGTAAATACTTCTTATCCCAACTTCACATCAAGGCTAGTTGACTAAGTTATACTTGTCTAAAAGTCATTACAATGATAAACTCTTTTTACAGAGGAATTTTGGTTTTTTCTTAATCGTATCACATGCTTCCAAACTTCTTTGGTGAAAATTTTCCTTAGAACAGATCTACATTTTTTTTTTAGCATTCAGCTTTGTTTGGAGAGAAAAAGCATTTTCGTCTCCTACCCTTCCCACTTTGTGCCTCTGGTGTGTGGATATAATCAATTCAAAGCTTGAAGAGCTGACTTAATCCCTGCTCTTCCAAGAAATTAGTCCTTTTCCAAATCAGAAAAAGAATCAGCTCATCAGGCAGCATTTTCTTCCCTTTCAAATCACTAGCATAGTATTTTGAGCAGTTAAACCATTTCATTTTCACTGTGATATGAAAGAGCTTGTGAATAAACACTATCAAAGGCATATGCTCACTGAAGCTATAAGACAGTATCCAACATCTGTAGTGCAAGGCATGCCCATATCCCTGTAGATACATGGGAAATCTTCTATATAGTCTCTTCCAACAATACCTATTCATTGTCACTAGAAAAGCAGCAATACTGAGCATTTTCAACTTGAAATTATGCTCTTTAGGAGTAGTCCCTGTGAACACACAATACTTGGTGCCCCCTCTTTGCCCTGCCACTTTATTTACTCCAGGCACTCTACTCTTGCACAGCAACCTGCCTGGTCAATGGAATTGTATTGAACATGCATCATGTTAAGTCTTCTTCATGTGATTCCTCATTTATCTGCATACCAAGACTACCCAAATCTATCATCAACATCAGAAAACACTTTGAAACAATTACCCGGTGTTGTGCTCCAGGACATGAATTGTTCAGTTACAGCTCAGCAGAAGACTTACTATAGATGATCGTGGGAGTACGTGATTATCCTTGTTATCTGTTTACAGCACAGGTCTTAACCCTTCCACTGGTATTTCTGATTCTGCCCACTGCTGAAAACCAGCTGGGTTTTGGGTTTGATCCAATCTGACAGCTCCTGGGAGTCTGTGTATTCGGATAAATGGTGACCCAGCCCAGTTAGCCCAGTTAGAGCATAACAGGACTTGTTTTCTCATTAGAAATGCCATTGTTCCTCCTTCAATTATCATCCTACCCTTTGACTCTCTTATTCACAGCATGAAACTAAGAGGTACATAAGTGATACTGCTGTGCACAAAACTGGCACATGAAGCAAATGTGGTCTCTGCCAGTCTGATAACCCACTGGTCAGCTCCTCGGCTGGGCTACACTGCTGTGTTGCTCGGGATGGCAATTTACTTGGGGGATGATGTGACTCCATAATGCTGTCTCTGAATGAAGATGCATAATTTAACTCCACAAAGATGATTTCAGGGCTGGACAAAACTCGTGTGATCACCCAGTCTGATGTCTTACAGATCATTTCACTCTGTGACTCTTAGATCATGGAGAAACAATGCACTAAAAAATGGCTTTGAAACCATGCAGCAGTTTATAAAACATCATTCTCAAACTCACCATTAATTAAAAACAAAATTGACAAAAGAGCATGACATTAATTTTTTCTCTGAAGTGGGGTTATCAATAATGCATTATTTGTTTTAAGAGAATGCATGCAAAAGTACACAGGTAAATGGATTTAGTAATTTACTGTGCTTTATTGCAAAGCAGGCTAAATCTACTTTTTTAGATGTTTTTTCCTTCAAGCAAGCATCTTTGCTATTGTGCCTACTATGCATTAACTTGGGGAGTTTAGCTCAATCTCCCATGACATAAGGAAGTGAGTAGCCTGCAGTACATATGCCTACATTTTAAAGAGAATTTTGCCAGTTCTGTGCTGACATCATGATATATCAATGGCAGTATTTTTCAGCATGTCCATGCAGCTTAGGAGCTTAACTACCACTTTTAAAATTGAATTTGGTAAATAGGTGCTTCAAAATTGAAATAACTAAATTGCAAGAGTGCCATCTTAGCTCAACTGCCACTTGAAAATGCAATGACAGGTGGACAAGCAATAAACTCCCCAGGAACCTGGAGTTTAGGAATCTTAGAGTTGCCCAAGATGTCTGTAAGGCTCTAACCTGAGGACAGCTCTAAAAATGGCACCCTTAGCATCCAAAATTTCATAGCAATTCCAGAAAAAGTTTGTTCCAGAAAAAGTTTGTTCTAGAAACCACTGGACTTCAGACATTTCAGTCTGTAGCCTCATTGGCATGGATAGCATTGGCAATAGCTGGGATATGATGTCATAGCCATATTTTATTGCCCTTTTGTGTGCAGTATATCTCTGGTCTGGTAAAATGAACAAAGAATTTATCAGAGCAAAAAGCATCCTTGTGAAGACAGTACCAAGTTTGCATAGTCAATGTCCTCTGTACCTTCAATTTCACCTCCAAAAGACTTCTGAGATTCTCTACCTCTGAATCAGGCATCCTTTGTATCACAGTGGAAGATGACCACCTCTCCTCATTCAAATCCTATCAGGCACTTCCTGGAATAGCACTTAGCCCTGCTCACCATTACTCTGGATTTCTAAATTCTAATTGGACAAACATAAAACGTTATAGGCTGCTAAAAATTAGCAGAAAAGAAAACTTGCTGGAAGCTTGTAGCAGACTTGCCCTGACAAAGGTAGCATTCTGAATCAAGTTCCTGCATCAGGAGTCTGTCTGAAGAGTGGCAGGTACCTCCTTCAACAGAGCAAGTTTATTTTTCTATTTCTCTTGCTGTCTTTCACTAGCATAAAAAACCCCACCCCAGGCACTAATTTGGCTGGAGGACAAACAGAAGAACCAGCTGGATAACCTACACTTGATGACATTCACTGATACACAAGACCAAGGTCTCAGTCCCTGTTCTGCACACCTGGTGAGCAACTTGAAGAGATCAGATAAGAGTAGAGGTGTTAATTAAGAGGTAGCAATTTGTATTATATACCAGCATGACCAACAGTCCACTAAAATGGATGGAAAGGATCCCTGTAGTTAATTCAAATTAATTAACCCAACTCTGACTCTTGAGTGCAGTTCACAGCAAACTGGAAACCAGAAACAGTTATATTTTGCATCACTTTATGTGAGAAGTTAAAAAGCCTGTATGGTCAGTACATATGAAATAGTATTTTCTACATGTTCCTAGAGTCATGTGCCCCTTTGCACGCTAAATTTCAGCTGAAATTCCCCCAAGCAAATAAGCCACTGTCTTTTGCAAATCAATTAAAAAATATACCTCTTTCCTTTTAGAGATGAACATACTTCACTAAAAAGAATTCTCATCAAATAATGTCTGTTGTAACAGGAATGGGAAAGCAGAACTTAAACTTGCCACTTGGAAAAAAATATTCTTTGAATGCGCAATTTCAAAATAGTGCGGCAGTATCTAAACATAAAGCAGCCACAAGGATGAAGAGTGTGGCTCAAAATGTGCTTTCTCAAAGAATCCTGATCTGTATGCTAAATTGTTGGAATGATGCTTATAATTCATAATCAAGTGATGAGAACTAATAGCATCATGATGAGTCTTGCCCTCAGCAAGGGCTCTCAGTCTGCTTCGTTCCACAGCAGAGTTGCTTCTGATCACAGTTACCCCTACTGCCCACCCTTTCCCCTTAAAATCTCCAAGTCCTTCCAGCCTAGGTGATCAAAACTTTGTTCTCCCCCCAAAAAAGTGATACGAAAGAGAATACAAACTATACTGTGGCACCCTATGGATTGGTACATGAAATCAAAACTTCTAGTTTAGAACTGCTGAGACAACTTCCTTAAGCATGGGCACTGTTTGGGATTCTCCACCAGATTTCCCAGCCTGTCAGAGACATGAGAGACAGAGACAGAGAGAGAGACATGATGTGTACCAGACTGGGGACAAGCCATGGACGCCCTGACTGTCCAAGCCAGCAGACCTGCATCCCCCTTTTAACTCGATGTTAATATTTATAAATTGGTAAATAGATTTTCCAAAATATTGAGCAACCAACAACTTAAGGAGGTTTATCTTTAAACATCCAGAGCTTGCAGCTGAAATTATCTCTCAAGAGGAAGACAGACACAATAAAAAGGATCTGGATATTTACCAAAACCAAACTGATTGGTTGAAAAGACAGTTTTCATTAACTCACCCTAGTAAACAAATTTCCATCGAAACTGGCTCAGCACCCTGCTTTTTGTCAGGCTGACTACTACAGAAACCAAAATTTTCTGTGTATGCAGCTTTTGAGTTCCCCTCTGCCAGGACCAGAAAATTCAAGGTCTCTGGGAGGTTCTAGAGGTCTGTGCAGTTAATAAACATACTACAACCTCTCTGTAAACCCTATGTCTATCTTTTGAAGGAGATTGTGGAAGTAAGATTGTTTTGATTTTTTTTTTCCTTTAACAAATACCACACAGCGGGAAAAACACCATGGAGGCTTTGCATCCAAATCAACGAGCAGTTATTACCTCCCCAAGGTCATTCTGACAGTTTTATTATCAGTGAAACAGGAGCAAATATTGCAAAAGCAATGTGGTAAAATCACCTACATATTATGCTTCTGTGCATGGTCTGAAGCTAAATTACTTTAGATATTGTGCCAGTGATAGTTCTGATAATACATTTTAAGACCAGACATGGATCATGTCACATCCATGGATTATGTATGGAACTGTCAAAATTTCCAGAAAACCTTCTGCTGCTTTGTGTGCTCATCTGTCTGCTGATAGCCAAGTCTGCAATATTATTTATAATTATAACGTTCCAACAAGTATAAACATGGGAGAACATTTAGGATTTAGTCTTTCTCATATTGAATAACAACATACATTGACTTCTAGCTGATCATGACAGACCTTAAAAATATGTACACTTTACTTCTTGAAAAGCATAAAAAATGGAAAGTAAAAGCTAAAGGGAGTGTGTATAGTCCAGTACATACAGAGACAATGCAAGGTTCCTCCTGTCTAACAGTGTATTTCCAATAAAAAGCACCATGATGTCTTGACAAAATTTTCTTGCTGCAGATCACAAAATGCTGCATGAGCTGGCTTTCCAGCCCTAGCCTGGCAATTCATTCTGTGGATGATGAGTTCCACTGTCTTGCCTGTATATATACACACACAGACTGTGCTTGGGCTACAAACACACCAACCCCAAGTTTTACACAGGTTTCTTTTGAGAGACTGCTCGATCTGAGCTGGGTTGATCTCTAATGTCAAAGGCAGTAGGGGCTACTTTCAGCAAGTAGAAGAGATGTCTGATAGAGGGGAGATCCTGCTCTGGAATCAACTGAAAAACAGAAAAACACTGGGATTTTCTATCAGCTCTTGCCTCTGTAGAGCTTCCTCTACATACCACTTTCTCCAAAGAACTTTGTTATGTTTCTCCAGCTGTGCTCTAGTGCCTATAAAGGCAGGAAGCAACTAGGAAGGTGTTTTTAGCACACAGAAAAACATAAGCTTTGACAACTCCTGTCTTGAAAAACAATAGCTCCCTTCCTTTGCAAATTAATTTTAATAACTGTGGCTAGTTTGCTGTGAGTTGAGTAGTTTTGCATGAACACACACAAATTAATACGCAAATACTCCCATTCCTCTGAGAATACTGAAACATTCTTTACAGTGTGTGAGACAAGGAGACAGAAAAGAAAAAATAGCAGGCCCCAAAAGAATCTTGTTTCGGAGGATGGGTTGTCTTTTCTTTGGCTAAGTCGCTGAAAGGGGATCCAAGCCTGACTGAAGCAATGCTTGTTGATGAAGCAGAAATAAAGAAGGAAGAGGAGCCTTTAGAGATAAAGGAAAGAGGAAAAGACTGGAGCATCCCAAGTCGTTAAAAACTGACCTCAGCAAGTCTAAATCTTCACAAAATTAGCATTTGCTACATCAGGCCTCACAAAGATTCCCATTCTTCCCTTGCCTGTTGGGACCCCTTCTTTCTTCAGCCATGTTTGAGCAAGGGCTTTAGACAATTAGCACAGACCCTGGCCCCCCACCCTTTGGCTGTCAATCACCTTCCCAAGCAGATGGCAGCAGAACAAGGAAAGATGGTTTCCCAGCGGCTTTTCCCTTCGGCTCATCTCTATGCGCCGGGCCCCTGGGACTGGCAGCCTGGTGGGGAAGGTGTGGGACTCCCTGACAGCAGACACTGCTGCTCCCAGGGCACTGCTGCATCTAGGCACGGCTCTTTGTATAGCTGGAGCATGAGAGCAGGAGCATCGACAGGCTTCCCAGGAGTCTCTGTCCACTGCCACAAAAGACCCTCTGGAAGCTGAGAGGCCAAAACAACTCAAGAGTCACTAAAAGTTATTATGGAAAAAGCAACCCTTTCACTCGACCTTGCTGGCTTTGTAGGCTTAGGCAAAAACAGCTGCTATCCAGACAGCAGATATATCATAGGAGAGTGCATTTGTGACAGAAAGATAGATAGAAAAGACTGGGAACACAGAGGCAAATAGATATAGATGTGGATCACAAAGGAAGGGAGGGAAAGAGATGGGACACAAAGGTGGCCCCATGCTGCTGCTGCTGTTCTCAGCACAGAGCCTGTCTCTAACCTCTCGTACCAGATTTAAGGGAGTGAAGACCACTGGTTACACTGTGCTGGGACCAGGTGTGAAGCAAGGCCAGGGGGCCAGGAAGGAGGACACAACTCCCACTTCCTCTCCCACAGGCCTATCCCAGCCTGGGAACAAAAGAGAGGGAACGATTGTGGGATGTGTAAAAACACAGGAGTAGCAGGGCAAATACAGCCTGGTAGGCAGGGAAGCACTTAACCTTTATCTGAACAGCAATGGAAAAGCAAGTGGAGAAGGAAGAAAAGCCTGTTTTAAGATAGGATGAGCCAGTATAAGTCTGAGATCGACTGTGAATAGCATGGCCCCTATCTGAAACCCTCTCAGCTGACTGTTCAGCAGGTCCCAAAGGATAAATAGGTTAATTCTGCTCACCCTTCTTGGCCATGAAGGGAAACAAAGGGGATGGAAAGCTCCCGTATTCGGTGGCCTGGCATTTTGTCCTTACGCCCTCGACTTGCACAAGATTTGGAAGATCAGTGGCCTGAAAGAAGAACAGATGTGTGACAAGAAGGGAGAAAGTGGGGCTACACACCCTTCACCCACCCAGCGTGGCTTGGGCAGCATGACACAAGGAGGATGACATGCAGGGATAATCACCACTCACAAGGAGCTGTGACATTTAGCATATTGTCACTCTCTCTCTGTACTTTTCACACTGTCCTTTCAGGCTTGAGAGTGCTGTGATGGAAGGGAACTCAAAGTCATCCAGAAGAATCTGACAGTCTAGGTCAGTAGCTGCAGAAACAAGTGTTTTGCTAGGAACTGTATCCATTTCTTAAAATCTCATAAACATAAATGCAGGGAAAGGATACAATTTATAAATATCCTCTTCTTCTGATGATGTGAACCTGCTGTCACTCATTCCAAGAAGTCCAACACATCTGAGAATGAGCAAGAAAAGCTTCCCTCTCTCCCTAAAATTCTACAACTGGTTAAACCCTACTCGAGATGTTAATAAAAAGGATCCAGTTTGGTTTTTATTTACCTTCTGGTTTTTAGTCTTTGAGAAACAAATTGGTATGCAGCTTTGCCAGCAAAAAAAAAAAAATTGTTATATAAATTAATAAGTAAACGGAACAAAAATAAACAGATCCCTTAAAATAAAAATCCCGACACTTCCAAAATCCCCTGCTTCCAAGAGTTGGCATAGTAAGGAGTGCACCAGACTCTGGTATCCTCAGAGAAACAATAGCTGTTGCAGTTTATGTTTAATTTGGTTAATATTCAGTTGTATTGTTCCCTTATTGTAATGGTTTTTCCCTCAATTGCACCCCTGTGTTGTTATAAAATGGTTTCTTCCTTTCCCGCCTTTACCCCTGTCCTTCACCCTAAACCCTGCCCTTACAGTTGTCAATCCCTCCTGGCCCCGCCCATCCTTCCAGAACATTCTGTAGCAATCATTCCCTCCTCGGTTTACTATTCGTTATTTTGTATGAATCCCCGCCTAAGTTACTCCCTATGGTTATGTCAGACTGTAATCCTGCCTTATGTTACACCCCTTGTTGCCCCTCATTGGCTGAAGCTTTGTGCCCTCCCATGGGGGAGGTCCCGTATTTAAGTTGCTGTAAGCCTGTGCTCGCGCCTTTTCTGGGTTCTTTCCCTCACCATGCAGTTGTCTTCCCTCCCAATAAGCCCTGTTCCGGAACCTAGAAGGGTCTCCTCCTCGATCCTTTACTTCCTCTCGGATATGGAGACGGCCGTGATAAGGGTGGAGAGCCCTAGCTGTACTCCTGCTTCACGGAAGCTGGGAGACAGCCTACTCTTGACACCGGCAGCCAGTGGAGCTAGCTAGGCTTGCCAGGTGTGAGTGGTCAAGGCTGCCGTGTCAAATAGCAAAATTTATTAAGACTTTATGCATGTTGTTGTCTTTCTGCTGTTATTACTGAGTCCATTCTACTTTTCTCCTTCCTTGCTGTGCACACATTATCTGCTAATAAGTACCAGGTAAACAGGAGAAGGGTATCATTATTTGTAGCCACAGACTAAGGCTGCAGCACATACAAATTAAAAAGGTAAAGACAGTCAATGCACTAGAAAGATCAGATATCAAAGAATAGATGGGTAAGGAAACCTGCAGAAATAGTGAAACCATTCCTTGGCCTCAGGGGTCTAGGTTTTGATGGCAGAGGTGATGCCCTTAATTTTAATCTCTCTGAGGAACACAAAGGGAAGAAGGATTTATGACATAAATAAAGAAATTGCTATGAAAAAAATGTCTTTCTGACCTACAGTGAAAGATGCCTGGCCCAGAGTTTTATTGTATTTTTGTTTAACCTCCTCACACAAGACAATAGGAAGGAACTGGGGAAGCCTCAGCCAACACCTCCATACTGGCAGCAAAAGGCAAACACATGACATAGGTATGAGCTCATTTTGAGTGGGCTCTTATTTTGACTGGGCTCTGGAGTCCCAAAGGGCACAGACATAAGTTTTTTAATATGGATGTGCAGGAACTAACAATATTACTTCACAGGCATTGAGGTCCCAGCTGCCCAAGACCAAATATTTCACCAAACCACTGAGACTGAAGTAAATTTCTGGGAAATACACTATTTTCTTCCTCTTCTCAAAGCCTACTTCCTGGGGAACTCTGGGCCAAGAGCTGAAACACAAGAATCTAATTTAAGTATAACCCCCTTTGTTGAGGAGGAACTGCCTGGAGATGCAACAGAGGTGCAGCTCTCAGGGGTACTCTTATCTTTTCACACAAACATGAGCTATGGTGTAGGCTCTACTCGCCAGTTGTATATCAGACACAGTAACTCACTACTTCATGTGTTTACAGTTGGCCACAAGCTAAAGCGCTCAATGAATTAAGGCAGGAGCTCCTGCTATTATTTAAATAACTCTTAAATATATTTTAGCCTTTTTGCTCCCTTTTATGATAACTGGCTGTTTTTCACTAATACTCTCTAATTTTATATGGCTGTATCTGTAAATCAGTCACCTGCTGAGGAGCAGTTAGTCAGTTTGAGAGCTTTAGACCTTTGTAATTCAGCCTGTTACTAAGCAGCATTTATTTTTCTGCTCTGAAAATGTGAGCATCTTAGAAATTAAAAGCTGTGACCTGAGTGTGGTGATTTCACAGAGAAATAAGACCTGCAGTAACAGACAAAAGGAGATATTTCTACAATTACTTTCTAAAAGCAAATGTGCCCTGTGAGGGCACTGGTAACAATCTGTAGTGTATAAAAACACATTACTATTACACAAAGCTGTAGCTACTTATGACAAATCTCAAAGAGCAGGTGAGGATGAAGTCAATTGATTCAGAGCTGTTTGCATCCATACAACCTCCAGGTACTGACAGCTTGACTTCCCACTGGCCTGGGGAAGCTGCTCATTCGTCTTTATGAATGAATCAAGCAGCATGACAGTGATACAATGAGAAAGGACAGATGAGTAAAGGATAACCTTGGCTGTCTGGCACTGCAAAGAACATAATATAAGTCTACACAGGGGATAATCAAGGTAGGTTAATTCAGCAACATGGGGGATTTTGACTTAAATTTTCAGAATCCTGGATGATTTAAACACAAATCTTCTGCTGTGGCTAAAGGGGAAGTGGGATCTGCTTGATAGCTTAGTCTTCTGTATTTTTTACAAAATGTCTTTTCATAACAGGTAGAGAAAACAATAAGATGGCTAAATTACAGATATGTCAGAATCTCTTTGGACTCATTGTCTGACACTCAGAAAATAGAAAATGCCAAAAAACTCATAGTACTTGAGCCACAGCACTTGTGAGAAGAGATGGAGTCAGTGTGTTTGGGAGTTTGCATGGCAAAGGGTACAAATACAAAATTACAGAAATGCGATAGGCCTTGGTCAATGTGCGCAGAACAGTAGAAAGGAATAAAAATTTATTCTTCCTTTTCCTTGCCAGTGCTGGCCTCAGCCACACCAGATCCGGTATCAGCCAGCTTCCAGGCTTCTCACACCCAGCCCAGTGGCTTAGCCAGGTCTCTGCCTGCATGGTTTCTTCCCCATGCAGTGAGGATGTCTGGGCAGAGATAGCACAGAACAGGGTAAGGCAAGAGAGCAGCTGGGAGGAGAATCCAGCAGTAACAAACCTGGCTCAGTGTCTGTTCCTCAAGAGGTAGCATCAAGGACAGTGATGCTGGAGGCCTGCTCTGCTACAGCTCCACCTCACTTATCTAGATGAAGATGCAGATCCCCATGCAAGCCCCAAGATACACGTTATTATCTGTAATCACCACTGAAGTTACAAGGCTGAGGCAAAATTGCCTGCATTAGCTCTCTTGCCATGTGCGTCTGACTTCATTTGTCTTTTCCCAAGCTCTCTATCTCCATCAATCATTCCTAAAATAAACTGAACCTAGAGACTTCCTGACATGAGGACACATTATGTGGATCCTGAACACACAGTCCCGAGCAACCTTATTTCGTGCCAGGAGGAAAGACAGAAGGCAGTCACAGTCTGCAGCCACAGTGAACAACTATGAACAAATCTATGATGAAGGATTTAAACCCTATTTGAAGAGCAATGTTGGTTTAATGCATGAAAGAAGGTCAGCATAGGGAAGATGAAAGCAGTGACATCACCCTGACTCAGTTAGGAAAGGCATATTTGGATTTTTATAATAGGGATATGTTCTTGTCTTAACCAACAATCAAGGACAACTAACAAAAATATTAGCATTTCAGGTAGGATTTTTTCCCTCACAATATATGAAGTTAAAATAATTGTTAGAATTGAAGTAACTCAGTGACAACTCTAGAAATACAAATCTTTCATGAGTAGCAGGGAGCAAAAACATGATAAACCACACAAAGTCCTCTTTGAACAGGCATTTTTGGCATTTTATGAAACAAAGACAACTTGGTTGTTTTACAGCTGAGACTATTTCTTTTACAGAAAGACTTCATTTTTACAAGGCAATTTTGAACTTCCCATCTCAGACACATGAAAAGCAAGACAGCTTGAGATGCACCTTAAAATATATATCTGACTGCAACTCCAGCCAGTGCTGTCTATGGCAATAAAATCATGGTCCTCAAAACACACACACTTTTCTAATGTGCTCAAAAATACCCAGAGCAGGCACTGCTTTCCAGCCTCTCCCTGAGGATTCCATAAATGTCCAGCTGTGCTATCACACACCACCAGGGCTGCACTCCTAATGAGAAACCTAAGTCCTGTCATTTTTGCCCTTCCCTCAACTCCAGCAGCATCCATTAAGAGAAGCCAGCAGGGACTGCCCTGCTGCCTAAGCACCCACAGTACCTTGAACTCTTCCAAGCAAAAGCTAACCCTGTCTGGTCCAGCTGAGAACATGACAGGGAAATGAAAGACAGAAACTCTGCTTTGTTCAAGATGGAGCAAGTCCCAGATGAGATTCTCATGAGACATGTTCTTCCCACAAAACTTTTGCTATCTTTGGTTGGCCATCTTTGTCTAACCCCAATGTATTTCACTGTTCTCTCAAGCTTCAAGAGTGATTCAGAGATAAAGATACTCTCAGCTTCTCTCTAAGGCCTTAGCCCAGCTGAATCCCGCCCCCCCACGCACCTCCCAATACATCCAGTCAGGGCTATGGCATCTGACTGTTGCCAGAGAAGTACAGATGCTGTAAAAGGCAGGAAATTTTGATGTGAGATTAGGTTGTTGATGTGTTATTAGCACAATATGTCACACTTGTCAGAGTAAGACAGAAGATAAGCCAAAAAGGAAGAAGACTGATTTATATCCAAGCAAAAAATCAGTTTGTTTTCACCAACTCAATATTCCCAAAGTTCTCATGGTAGAGGTTAGAGAATATCCATATCAGGAAACTGCTGGGTTGCTGCTCAACCAGGTGGAGCCGTGCAGCAAATAAACCAGATCTCCTGATAGCAACATGAGCCCCAGGTAATCACAAGATATTTTTTTGATTGCCTGTTCTCATTCATTTGGGAACAAAACAGGATCTTTAGTCCAACAGTAAGACCTGGCAGAGCAGAAATCCTCAAAGCAGAAAATGCATCAACCCCTTCTCCCCTGAGTGAGAATCCATTGCAATGTTTGAAGGGAACACACACTCCCTCCTGCCTGGGGAATGCCCAGCACAGTCCTAAGCTGTATCAGGCAGTCCAGCTGCTAAATGAGCCAGGCTCCATTTCAACACAAGAATAGCTCTTCTGGAAATGACAGATTGCCTTGATTTAAACACCACTGCTCCCAAGTGCAATAAGCTTTATGTTGAAAGCATTTAATGCTAAAATTACAGCGAATATGCAGGGCACTGCTGTGAATTATGGCAAAATAACATCTGATACATCACAAAAATAAATCCATGAGTGCATGCTTTCCTTCTAATTTTTTAATTTGTCAAGGATTTTGCACACTTAAAATCTTAAATATATAATCTATGTGCATATATCTAAACAATACCTTTCTGCATGTGGTCTATAAAAACATACAGGGCTATAGATTCACTTATGTTACTGTATAAGATGTGGCATTTACATCTGCATAGAATTTCTACCTATTGTTCAGCTAAATTCACTCACCTAGTCCTGTTGCTCTGTATTTGTACAGAACCAAATGGAAAAAGCAGGCAGGAATAGTGGCTGCAAATAAAAACCTCTCTGTGTGGTAAAGGGATTACATTGCTGAAGCTGGAACAGGTACCTTTTTAAAAAATATAAAGAGAGTAGGTCTTAGAAAAACTGTTTATATTATAGCAAAATAATGTTTTCCAAAGCAAGTTTCAATTCCAATTGCCCCTTATTAGATTTGATTAGACTGGCTGCTACATAAGAAGTCACCATGATCAATCCTTTAGTTAATCTCTGTCGTCCTTCAAGCATCACAGTGACATGGCTGGGACATGCCAGCAGTCGCAGACGCTTCATTAAGTAGCTAATCAGCAATAGCTGTAGGGGTAATTCAACATTTTCCAAAGAGTTCAAATAGCACTTTAGGGTAAAATGTGCCCCTCCACTGATGCCTTTCTGGGTTGTTGTGATTAGGCATAATTAGGCTCACCATGTCACTTCCAAATAATAATAATACATTGGAGGCTTCTGAATGCCAGTGGGTACCTGGCACATCAAACTCATATTTTAACAGTAGATGTATGGGTTCTGCAGCCTGGACCAGTAGAATTAGCAAGAGTAGTCTGTCATATATTCAGGAGAATTTTCTGTACTGAAACCCATAGTGAATACTCTCTGTGTAAATAGTTCACTGGTAGTATGTAAAAGCAAACAAGGATTTACTGAGCAAACTAAAAGTAGCCATGCTATAGTGTGCTTGGCTCAGATCAAATGCTCGTCTAGGGGAGAATCCCTTTATTAACAGCAGCGTAGACCTTTAGCACCTAGAGAGCACTTGGACTGTTATGCCTGCAAAAAAAGCATGGCTAGCACCTACCAGAGACCGAGCACTCTTCCAGCCAGCCACATACACACAATTGTCTGAGTGGCACCAACAGTTCCACCAGTTACCCTGTTTTCTCCTTTTGCTCAAGCTGTCAGCGAAGCTGGTCAACCCCTTATCACACCATGAAACAGCACACAGTTTGCAAAACAACCCCAGTTTCTCAGAAAATACTTGTCCAGGTACAAGTCTGTATTTCAGAAAGAAGTTTCAAACCATGGTGTGTATTGACACTACTTGCTGTGCACTAGGCACAGTCACTGGAGTACTTAATGACATAACTAATATTCAAGGAATTGTGCCTAAGAGCTCTGGTCTTGGACCACCCTGTGGTCAATGCACAGAAGGGTGACCTGGATCCTCAGAAGATACTGGTGTCACACACTTGTTTCCAAACCTCACCTAGATTTCCACAATGACTCAGAGAAGGGAACACTGAGTTTATTCAAGTATCTTGGTGGGTATCTTAGTGCTCTAAATCAAAGCAGCTTTTGGCCTTGCTGAGTTTTTTCATTAAATTGGTACTGATCTGACTCTCAGAACATTTGAAAATGAGAGATCTCTGAAGAGACACTGAAATTATTTCAGTGTTTCTATTTACCAAAGCTTTCAGTCAAAATTAATAACATGCGAAAGATGTCATGTTGGCTAACTGGGTGGCACTCAAAGGCTGCCACAGATACAAGCTCTGGTGCAAGCATCAGTAGCCATGCAGAAAGAGGACAGCGTTCAGCCCTCTTGCAACATGCAGCTAGTGGAAAACACAGTGATGGTCAGTCACTTCTGTCCTTTCCTGCTAAATCAACCTGCTGCTATCAGTATCTGCCCTCTCTTTGCCCCTTTCCCTCTACAGAAAGAACAGTCTGATACATGGATTCATTAAATAAATAAAAAATGCTGGTCAGGGCACTGGGGTGCATTGCTGAGAAGAGGAGGAGGAGGAGGAAGAGTTCACCCTAGCATACTGATCAACAAGGCTGGTGAGAGAAACACATGTGCAATGAAATACTTATTACCAAAGCATAAAGGAGAATAGGATCTCATACTGTAAATATTTCAATACAGTAAACAGTAAAGAAAAAAAAAGAAGCTATAAAAGTGAAGCTTCTGGATTTGACAAATATGCTCTTCTTCAAAGTTAAAATACTTTGAAGTATTGAATACTTTCTTGAAGTGAAAAGACTTCATGGTACTTCATGATTCTTATGGTCATGTCCATATTACAAATACACACCAGAATTCTCTTTCAAGTGTGTATTGTTCAAGTGCACAGGAAAAAAAAATTAGGCTCTTAATATTCAGATCTATTAGAGCTTCATATTGCTGATATAGGATTGAGCCATATATATAAATGTATGCAGGGACTGTGGAGTAATTTGAAAGTATTATTTCAAAACAACAGATAAAACTTATCAGTGACATATTAAAAAAACAAAAAACAAAAAACAAACAAAAAACAAAACAAAAAACCCCCCAAAACAAAAAAAAAAAAAAAAACCAAAACCAAAAAACCAACCAACCAAACAAAAAAACCCCAACAAAACAAACAAAAAAGAAAAAAAAAACCCCAACCACCCAAACCAACAAATACACTTAAGAGAATAAAACAGTTCAGATGATGGCCTTTATTTTTAATTGAAAAACTTTATGAAAACTTGCACCACTTTCACAGAGGGCTGCAGAAGAACATGCCCCCATCCTCAGCCTTTTTCTAAGGCGGTTCTTTCGTCCAAGTTACAAGACTGTGGGAGACAATAATACAAAGATTGCTCACGGAAGAGCTGACATCTGCTTGTTTATACTGCTTCATCTTCTTTGAAAGTACAGATCATCAATTTCAGCTGGACTTTGTGGATGCTTAGAACTAAGCATATGCTTAAGTGTTTGGAGATTCACATCCTTAGCATGCAACTGTCTGCTCATTATGTGTAAAAAGAACATAAATCCATTACTGGAAGTCTGAAAAATGTTGTGTGCTGTTTTCAGAGTACAAGACCGTCTTTCCTTCAAGATATTTGACAAGCCTTTCATTTGAGCACTGAACTCTTAATTAAAAGCTTGAGGGATTCTCTATTGTCCGAATACTAGATTGTGAAAGAGTTTTCATTTTTTTCTCTTTGCTTGCACTTTAAGCAGTTTTTGAAGCTTCGCATATATTTTTAAAACACAGGTGCTCTCCCTTTTGAGAGAACTATGGAGAATATATTTTTGCTTATCTTCTTTTACTACTTCCTCCCATCCTACCATTTTGAGAATATACTCCAACCTTGCTGATGTAAACTCTCATTTCACTTCACATTAACATTATTTTTTACATTACAGAAAACATGCACACTTTATTTACAGTGAAATAATACAGGAATCAATTAAATTAAGACTAGATGAAAAGTGCAGTGAATTAGTCTTGTCCATTCACAGCATTGCAACAGTACAGTGATGCAATGTAGATTCAGTTTTATTCTTGTGCTTTACTGACAAAGTGTGTTCCCAACTTGAGCAATTAACAGGTTTGCACTAATCAAACTGTACTCAGCTTTTGTTTCACTCTCCCAGCCTTTGATTTTGCCCCTAACACTCTGTCTTGCCCACACAAAGCCCACTGAGAGAAAGACAATACAGATGATTCAAAGGGGACTGATGAATGGAAAGTGTTGCTTCTAAGGGAAGGCTTTGAAAACAAGTTTACTACTGAAGCTTGGACAGAAAAACATAAAACTTGATGCAGTAATCACAGGGTAAAACTCAATAGTTGTGCTATTCAATGATCTCAGTGCCTTGTAAGTATGAAAATTGAGAGATGCTTTAAGACTCGTGGTCAGGTCAATAAAATTTACACTGTTTATGAAGTGCTCCTGGAAGACATAAAATTAAGTCTCTGCAGCTCCTTGCTTGTTTCTGCCCCTTATAATTTCTTTTCCAATCCACAATTCTTCTGCTCACGGGTTTGTTGCCATGTCTGCTCCCATCTGTGCTCAAGATGTCCTTCACCCTGCTCTGCTCCCTTACACATTTGTTTACTCCCCCATCATCCTATGTAACAGCAGACATGAATCTTGCTCTGCCACTCGGCTCTTCCATACGTACACAATCCCTGCATTTCATCACTGTCAACCTCCTCTTTATTTTTGCCTCAAGGGAGACACATCTGAGACCTCTGGGGGACTGGCAGGAAGGGGTTTACAGGCACTCTGTCATACAGCCACTAGATGCCAACACATTGAAAACTTGTGTTAAATAGCTTCTGTATCCTTGCTCTCATGACTGAGCTCTTGGCTTTTTGCTAGGTTAACATCTGGACTTGATCTTAAGGGTATTTTCCAACCTGAACAGTTCTATGATTCTGAAATTAATTTGACACAGAAACAGAATTGTTGGCAATTTTGAAAGGAACCCAAAATTTTGGGACCACTGAACTGGAGGGACTTCCAAGGTCATCAAACAGTCATCCTACAGGTGGAAAAAACTAAAAAAAAAACATGCTAAATCTGAAACACTCCATGCCAGCTTTGCCATGAGATACTGGCCACAAAACATTGCTAACATAGAGCAAACCAAATGCTCTCAGCACTGGAAACCAAAATCTGCAGCACTATAAAAAAAATGAAAGTAGAGCATAGTGCTATAGCTTCTTGCACCATCTGAGGAGTGCATCAGGTAAAAATTCGACACACAGACTGTCCTCAGATACATGGTTTTTGAGTATGGAAAAGAATGGTCTTATTTTAATGATCAGAGGGTTCAGAGATGTGTTTCACAGCCACATAGAGTGGTCAGTATTCCTACTGTCTTGCAAAGCCACAAAGGAGAAGCACTCCCATGAGGAACAAACTGATGGGAGCACTGTTCAGAGTGTTCTTATGGAAAAAGCCAGGATTGCACCGGATCTGGCCATACAAAGGACCACCTTGCCAAGCTACTCTGCTGACTGAAGATGAACTAAATAAAGAGGAGTTTAATTTCAAGGGGGATCATATCAGCTCCCAGGCTCCCATTTACCATGCCTGTGAACTGGATACCTCAATGTACCCTTTGATGTTGAAAACTTCCCCCAGTGGGTTTTAGCTCAGAGAGAACCGGAACAATAACGGGAGCATGCCAGTGGATCACTGATCAATCCCAAGTGACAGACTGTAGTTGGAAGCCACCACTTATTTATTTATTTTTAACGGCTTGTTTATGATAAGATTTTTCAAGGTTACAGATAGAAACTGTGTCAAATTACTGTATAATTTAGTGTTTCAAATACTTTTTCCATGGCTATCTATGCCTGTCCCACTCCTCCAGTAAGTATTGAAATGAGAGAATTCTCAGGTTGACAAAAACAAAACTGTAACATTTGTCTTCTACAGAAACCAATTCCCATTTCTCTGGTTCCCCTACCCTCATTTTAGGAGAAAGTACAATACACTCTTGATTTGTCAAAATAGTCCACTTAGTTGAAAATAGAAGCTTGTCCTCTATGGAAGAATGTGCCTTTTCCCCTGAAAAGTTAGAAATGAACTGAAGAGAAATGTCATTTGGGTAAGAGAACCTGAAATATTTCAAGGTTTTCCAAAATTCTTATCAACCTCATCCTCCCTTGGCTGAAATTATTTGACCTAATTCATAAATGCTTTTGGCTAACATGAATGAGGTACCACTGTAAGGGGAAAAAATACAAAAAAAAGAAAAGAAGCTTTGTTTGAATGTTTCCATATTTCTAGCCAGAGGCAAAACTGTCACCATGTTCACTGGAAGGAAAGCTGGCTTCCTGTGTACTCTAACTCTCCTCCACAGTTAGCAAATTACCATTCACTTTTCCTTTTACGCTGGGGAATAAAGTGCAAAATTTCACTGGGGGTTTTCATTGGTTTGTTTTTCTCCCCTACAGTTAATTGCAGTGGTGAACAATTTAAAAGATATCTGCTTAAAATCCATAAAAATTTTTGCTAATGTAAATACATTGGGTAGGGATGCTGACAATTCAGAAACTAGCAAACAAATATACGGACAGCACCCATTTCCACATATTGTGTTAGGGATAAGAAAAGAGTTACAGAAAGAAAGGAAGGGAATAAACCTGCTGGGAGTGGAATTTGCATGAATGACATTTAGGGAGTAAGCTGCTGTAAGTAGTATCAGACTGCTCAAAACAACAAAGACATTAAAAGAAGGTGGTAAAATAGATAAGAAGCATCAACATTTCACTTGGAAAAAGCAAGGAATTGCTTTCTTTTGGATCTGATTTTTTTATGTTGGTAGCAGTGCTTTGTGAAACTTGAACACAGAAAGACAGGGACCTAAATCACAGGTATAAATTTCTGGAGAAAAATATAAATGGGGTGTAAGAAAGTCCAATCTTAAAGGGGCAATCAAATTCCAACTGGTCACAGCAACTACTTTACCTTTATGTTCAATAGGCAGAGGAGAGCCGGAAAGGAGAGGTTTTTTTATCTGGGTATTAGTTCTGTCTGGAAAGGACTGGTAAGCTCCTGCAAACTAGTTGCTTTGGGGGATGCTGGAAGATGATACCATCTGCTAAAAATGATCTGTGTCCAAATATACGTGTCCAGGTTCCTCTGAGTGCCATTTGCCTCTAATAAGGATATAAGGGTTGCACTTTCCCTCCATCATATCTTGACTGCATGAAACTCCTACGTGTTCTGTGACTACACATCCTAAAGTGATTAAAATTTCCTGTGGGAAATTACGAATGCCTTTCATTTAAGGAAATCCACAACTTTTGTTTAGAAATTATAATTTTGATTTGAACCTTTAATAGAAGGGAATACTGTAAATGGATTTACATATTAGATTATAATTATGAAGGTAAAATTAATTACATTTAATGTTGGGTAGGTACTTAATGAAGGAAGTAGAAATTTTAATTTATCACTTGGAACTCAGTAATTTTTGCTAAACTATGAGCTGTACCGGGAAGTGTTAAGTTGGGTGCTACTGCATTTTGATCATCTGGCTTATTGATTTCTGTGCCATTCCCTTCAATTTCTGATGGATGGCATTTTGGAAAGTTCAGAGATTCTAACTATGCCATGACCGCCTTCCTCCTCTATTTAGCTGCCACTCACTCTATGTAACTGCC
Source organism: Rhabdornis inornatus (assembly GCA_013397075.1). NCBI lineage: Eukaryota > Metazoa > Chordata > Aves > Passeriformes > Rhabdornithidae > Rhabdornis > Rhabdornis inornatus. The sequence goes on from VWZS01008598.1 coordinate 134,199, forward strand.
AGATTTTTCTACGCCCAAAAAGCTAGTCCTAATACCCTTAGATACATAATACTTTATACATTTCTGACAAAAGGGTCTTCACAGTACAAAGAACTTTGAAAACTATTTTCATCTGAAGAAGGAATCCATTAACAATCCAGCCATATAAATCTTGGCTGGTACACGTACTAGATGTAGCTTTTGTTTCATTATTGTAACTGAAAAACTGCAATAGTTCCCTGTGAGATGTTAAAAAATGGGTACAATATGTCCTTCAGAAAATTCAAATGCCTAATTCTCACCCAGAAGCAAACTTTTATGGCAGTTTTTAAAGTTTCTGAAAAACAGTTAGTTGCAGTGATTGGAGCTGAAGTGAGATCCGCATTCGTTTTCTAATGCCTTAAAAATAACAACAGGAATAATGGCCCTTACACAATAGAGTTGTAAAAATTAGAGGTTTCACCAAGAGTTGTTTAGATGAGAGAATTATAGCTGCATATTTGGACATCTGCACCTTGACAATCATATCCATGAGAATGTTGTAATTGCCATGAATTATGCAAAATGCCAATTAAAAACTCAAATTCACTAATCATCTCACAGGGTCATAACTAGAGCTGAATTTTATTAAGGACATACAATTCTCTGAAATGAATTTCTGCACTATACATATCTTTCCAAAGGAAAGAAGGGAGGGCATGCAGTCTTTGTGATTCAGTTGGAAGGGAGGAATTCAAGAGGAAGCTGTCTGGACAGCCCAGACCCTGACATCCTTTATGATTTCCGATGAACATTTTTTATCCTCAGTTTCCCTCTGTAGAAGATAGGAGACTATCCTCCTGCCCTCCCCAGGAATGTGTAAGGCTTAGTCTGCTCATATTTATAATGCCACCTATGTAATGCTGCATCTCTTCAAAATACTACTTGAATTTGCTGACATCTCTGCTATAAAAAATACAACGAAGAATTTGCTGCTAATATGCAATTGGTATCCCTTACAAAAGTCTGAGACAGAAAAAAGATGGCAGTGACAATCCTGCAGCAAGAAAGAAGAAACATACTGTAGTTCAGGTTACTATTTTGCTGATGAACAGGGATGATCACATGGGAAGACTACTCTAATTTGGTATGGTATATTTGCAAAACGTTACTGAGCCAGAGATGACAGAGCTAACCTTCAGAGATTCTCCTGAGGCAATATTTAACAATAGAAAACTTAAAGACTGCATGAGTTTAAGGAAATTGCACCCATGTGGATGAACACAGCGAGGTGAATCTTCAGAGGAAAATTCAACAATTCTCAAAAAAAAAAACCAAACAAAAAAATGAACCACCAAAACAAACACAAAAAAGGAGTCATACCCATTAGAGTAGCTGGGGGTTGAAACTTTCGGATCCATTAGCTGTTGCTAAAGACCTCAGTTACAGAGGTTGGATATCACATATTGGAAATACAGGAGGCAGGCAGGCAGATGAGTGATACAGACACAAAAAATTAAACCAGCTATCCTTTCCTGTCCTTGTGCTATCAAGTTTTTCAGCTATCCTGTAGTTAGACATTGAGCACATGTGCTGAGAAGCATGGGACTGTTAATACAATTACAACAATGTCTGTCTGCGCCAATCTTTCTCTCAGAGACAAACCTTTCTCTGCAGCATTGATCAAGGCTTCCAAACATATATTTAACCTAACAAGAAATTCACAACAAAGTGTTCTGGCAGACTACAGAAATACACTTCAGATTAAAGATGGCGTAAAGTATGTGCTATAAAGGAAGCTGCTTTATGTCATCCATCTAGTGGATAAAGCAGGTGTGGAGATCTACGTTTGCTGAGAGAACACGTCAGGCCTGTTATACCAATAACAGGAACTGACAGCTCAGCTTCTACCAGCCTCACAGCTACCGGGGGGATTCCCAAACTGGTGACAGTCAGACATTAATTTCCGTCTTTTTGAGGTCTGTCTGCTGCTATACCTTATGTTCTAAAATTTACTGCCACAATGCAGCAGGAAGAAAAAATCTCAGGACTGGTCACAATTTTATCATCCAACTAACCAGGAGGGTGCAGGAGAGAAATAGATCTCAGGAAGGAAAATGGGGATAGCAGGAGAAAATGTGAATTGTATAGGTCACCCTTGTAATTTTCTATGTGCAGCCAGAAGCATGAACAGAAAGCTGGAAGACAGGCTGAGGTGACACTAGGGTTTCCTGTCACACATCCTACTGGACCACCTCATCCCTGCCTGCAGAGTGCCAGCTGGGGAAGACCAGGCAGAAGCCAGAAGTGCCTGCAAGGAAATGTTTCCTCCCCAAGACTGAGCTACAAGTGCTAGTTACAGCTTGGCAAATCCTTCCTGAGAACTAGAGACTCACAGAAACACACTGCTCTTTGCTAACACAAAGGGGGTTACATGGTTATAGGCCAAATCCCGACCTGGTGCAAAGCTAGCTTGCCTAATAAAGGGGATCTAGATTGATATTTTCTGGGGTAAATGTATCTACTTTTTAGCAATGGGCAAAGATAAAGGAAATACATTAATTAAGCACAAAAATAAATCTAATTAGAAAAGAAGAGGAAATTTTAAATTTCAATCTTTTCCAATTTATATCTCTTATTTAAGTAAATTAAATTAAACTAAACTCATTTAAAAATATAATCAAATTCTGAGACCTGTCTTGCAGCATTTACCAACCAAACAGATAGAGGATTCTCCAGAAAAAGGACAGAACAAGTAATTTTTCCTTGAACTGACTGCTCTGCTATTACTGCCAATTAACAGAAAGACATCCAGGGAACTCAGTTCTGGCAGCATTGTAAATGCAGACTAGAACATGTTGTGATTCTGCTTGCTTGGCTAAAATTGTTAGTCTTCATTCTGACTCCTGCACTGACAGGTGTGGACTGGTGAGCTTGTGGGTCATAATTTTTTGGACCAAAAAAAGTAGATTCGTTGTATGGATCTGCAATGGACCTGCTGTGGAAGCCAAGGGAAGGTTATTTAATCAGACTGTGAATCCAGGATATCATCTGTGATTTTTTCCACCCCTGCCCTCTAGTTTGTTCACCAGTGTGACTGACAAGCTCCCACTGTGAGTCGGGATTCCACTTAATGCAATGAGTCTTCAACACAGAAAAAAGCCTCTAGGACAGCAGGAGCCCCTCAAATGATAAAAACTCATTATCTGCTTGGATTCACATCAAAAAGGTGAGCATTTGCCATTTCTTGGAATGGTTTTGTGACTGTCAGTTGCTACATGCTGCCACCATGTATTCCATTTAATATTATGGTTAGTATCAGTCAAAGAAGATGTGTGGATTTATGATAACACATAAGAGAGAGAAACTGCATAGATGCAAACTGGAAAATGAGCAGCTCAGGTCAGAGAAAGGGAATGATCTGAAAAGCTGTTCAAGATATGTGGCCAATGTTGGTATGGAAATAGCAGAAAATGGCTCTCCAGGTGCTGGAAGATGGGGCTGGATTATATGCCTTGCTTAAAGCAAATACCCACTCGGACTCTCCTCCACTCTGGCAGGAGTTCCACAAGGAGCCCTGGCCCAATGAGCTGCACACAGCAATAATCCAGTGATGAGAGGGTTGAATACAGAATCTACCAGGTGAAGCACAGGGACTCTCCTCGTTCTAATCAGAGCAACACGGAACATCTTAATTTTTTAAAACTGATGAACAAAAAAAAAGGGCTCAGAAAAGGGGCTCTCTCTATGGAGAGGTCATGCCTGCTGACTCTTAAGGTGACCACAAGTATCTTCAAGTACACATCAGCTTGAGAAGCAGTGCCCTGATCTTACAAGCATGGGAAGGTCATTGCTGAGCCAAGCCTTTCCCTGGTGGGAAAACGCAATATTAAAAGCATTCAATTCCTGTACCATTTGCAGTGGATCTGAATGAAGGAAACGATCAGTTTATTCTTTAGGAGGAATAATCACAAAGCAGCAAATGGCTAGAAGTCAATATTTTTTAAACTGCAAGCCAGTTGTATTTTACAAGTGCCAAAAGTGAGAACATTATTATAAGATCTGATAAACCTAAGTGCTGAGAGTAAACACACTGTGTAAGCTACAATTATATGCCTCTGCAAGATCAATAATTCAAGAGGTTTCATCCACATTATGCATGATGGTCTATGGGAAGTTGGCCTCTGGAGAGTGCTTGTTTGGACTGAGAACAGATACAGGAGCTTTTGAAGAATTTCTGTCTCCAAATTTGAAGCAGTTGACTATTCCACTTCCAGAGATGCAAAAGCAATAAATTATCTGTAGTGGGTGGGAGGGCAGCTATTTCTCCAGTGCTAATACCTAGTGCAGAAATGTCTACAGGGATGGTCCATACATGCATACCCACAAGCTTTTCACAGCATGCTTACCTTCTAGTGGAATGCTGTGCAGTCAGGATCTGCCTGGTGCTAATTAAGAACAGAGTACCACCTGAAGGACCACCCTTTTGGTGGTGGTACTGAAGTGCTCTCCTCAACAAAAGGAGTTTAGCAGATGTGCTCCCCTCACTCCTGCCACAGACTACTCCCAGAACAGCATCTGACTCATCAATGCAAACTTTAAGCAAACCGTCATGCTGGTTTCTCTCTCACTCAGTGTTGTAATTCATTACCTAAATGTATTGAAAATGGTAAATCCCTCACCCCTGTAATGTCATGTAGTTTGACCCTTCTCCTCTGGTCTGCTTAGCTGGCAGAGATCCAATTTCTCCCCGCCCCCTTTCCAGACCCTAGAAAAGACCTATGTGCCCTGGCCTTGCTCTCTTTCCGCTCCTGGGACCCCACAAGAAATAAACCTGAAATTCTCCTCAGGGGGGGAAGAGCCTCTTTTGTTATCTTTTATTCTGTCCATGTGGGGGAAACAGGCTTTCTCTTAGTATCTGAGCTAGTCGGGGGCTAGGGGGGAGTCTCATTAACCCCCCCAAGTCAGTATGTGCAGGCTCAGTGTATCACACGGAGCAGAGGGGGAAGGGGAAGAACTTCCCCTCTTTTTCTTCTGGGTAACAGCATGTTCAGAGGCAATATCAGATATCTCTAGCCAGCCAGCCCTACAGAGAAACAGGAGGAATTGTAGGAGAGAACTGGTATTGTGAAGAACTGTCAGAAAGATTGCTCCTCAGTTCTCCCACCATGATATTAAACTCTCACTTGTCAAGTCAGCAGCAAAACTTGTCATTTTGTTTTAAACAGGTTATTCTGGTGTCTATCTGTTGATGTAAATACCTCTATGAAGCCCTACAAGTTGCTGTCTTGCATTGTGCATAATCAATATCATTACTTCTTGCCCTCCTTGGGAGAGCAGTTGTATTTTTCTGAGGAATGCTTTCAAACACAGAGAGTGCTTGACCTTTACCTTCTATCCAAGGCCTGTTTATTTCTGAGCCTTCTTGTTTAGGAGGGTGCCTTGCTGTGACTTGCTTACAGTCTGCTGGAGTAGCCTCCATGCTGAGTCTACTGATTAGCCAAAGATTCATTTATCAGTAGATGAGGTTATGAGATTGTCTTAGCTACACTCCCCAGCAACTTGCTTGATACTGATTTCATTTGCAGTAATAGTACCATAAAGTAAACGGCCTTGCCTTTGTTATTTGCTTTAAAGTAATCAATGAAGCGTGTAACTCATTCACTCTGAGGCTTAATCAAATTAACTATATTTGTTCCCCACTTATTGCTGTGGATTTCAGTCCTAATTAAGCTCCTAATCCATGAAGCTGTTTTCTTTCTGGGATACTATGGGAAAGGTTCTTCCCACCTCCTTCCCATTCTCTCTCATACAGGGTTATGTCACTTGGAAAGCTGTCTCTTTAAAGAAGATGCAGTTACTCCTGCTATCGAGTTGCTGAATCTCAATGCCATCAAGATTCTAACTAAGAATCTAAATAATTTGAAAAGGGCTAAATACATAAATCCAGAAGGGTAGTCAGTTAGTTGAGCACATCAGAAATATGTTGGCATATGCCAACACAGAATCTCATTTTCTAAGGATGGTTTAAGGAAACTTCAGCAATGTGTTTATAAAACCAGATTGCCTCAAGAGGCAGTAATTATCTGGGAATACTGTGCTTTTGTAAAGAAACTGGAGTCATACTCTCTTTGTTTTGGTCTAGTAATTGTCCATCAAAAATTTTAAACTTTTTATTCTACTTAATTACATTTGACAGAAAGATGGACATTTCAAAAAAGACTGTTTTCATGCAGTTGTTGGGAACAACTGGACAGGGAGGTGAGAGGCCCAAGTTAGCGCTCAAAGAGCAAGAACCTGTGTATGGATGAGTTTGACCACATCCTTAGTAGACAACGGAAAAGCTGCAGGGGACAGAGTTTTAAAGAGTCAGAAGGATCCCCTGCTCTCTGCCACACTTATTGCTGCTACCAGCACATAAACAATCTGCTTCCTGCAGACCCCTCCAAATCTATTCTCACAGTGGCACTACCCACAACCTCAGCCCTGCAAGGAAGTGGACCCCTCTGCCAAGGACTGAAAACTTTCAATTCTTGCTGAAGTTGCTCTTCATGTTTTAGTTCCAAAAATACTCGCATATTTTTAAAACTCAAAAATACTCCCATATTTTAAAAACTCAGTATTTTGTTTTCCTGTGGTTTTGCTGGATTGAATTATTTTGGAGTCACCACAATTTAATGGGCAATTTTGGTCCTCTGTTATAAGCTTGTTTAATGTAGGAAGGGCTTTCTCTGAAAGAAATTTTCTGTAGTAGGTAGGTCTAAGCTTGTGCTTAAGAGCAATAATTAATGTTTGAAACAATGATTACTTCTATTCATAGAGTCATGAAACATCCCAGGGAGCCATAAACAACCCATAAACAGCAACTATGATTTGTTGTGAACAACTGTGTCTTTTGAGAAACCCTAGCCATCAACACCTCACAAAATCACAGAATTTCAAACCTGCTCAAAAAAAAGCAAGTATCCTCATTTTTCAGGTTAATTTCTCAGGATTGTTCAGTTAAGCATAACCATTATCAACCATATCTTGGCATTTTGCCTAAGGAAAGTATATTAAAATGGTTTAAATGAAACACTGCAAAATTAAGATGAATAGGAACTGAAGATTATTAGTTTTTTTTTAAATCAGAGATTTTTTCCCTTGTTTTCCTGAGCCATGTTTTTGAAAGGCAAGGGAACAGCACAGCAGGGACATTATTCAGTGTTGCTTGTGAAAATTTTTCTTGAAAATATTTAGGTATTATGCCTCCTACCTGGGAAGTCCCACTTAATTTATATTATGCATTTCTGTATTATCCAAAATCTTAGGTACCTATGCCAGCCAATGCAAATGCTACAAAAAGGGGTCTGAGTACATCTGCAGTCACCGAGGCATCAGAAGTACAAATAAGAACTTGAGCAGTCATGCTGCTTGGAGGCTTTTCTGCTCATAGTTTAAGTAGGATTGAAATAGAATGGACTGCTACTCACAAAACTCAAGCATACAAGTATATATCTACATGCTTTCACTTTTATGAGAACTGTAGAGCTGATGAAAGGAGCTCCAGCATGCCCTCACTGAAAATGTCTGGTTAAGCACACATCTAAAAGCTTTCCCATATACTGATCACAATGCATAAAGCTGGCCAAGTGAAGAATATTAGGATGAGGAATTTTTGATTCAACAACCTCATTTGCCGTAAGTATAACTGTAGTTGAGATTCCCCAGAGGCAGCAGCATTTCAGAGAGGCATCTGATTTCGGCACACAAGCACACTTGTCAAAAGCATCAGCCAGAAGCGCGCTGCTGTCATAGCTCAGTTATGATTATCGCTTTCCATGGTGATTATGGGTGAGCACCATCTGCAGTGTGCACACACACAGACAGCACTGCCCTCCAGCAAGCACCCACCATCCTGCCTGCGGAGCAAAGGGACAGATCCTGATTGATTTTAAGCACTTCTAAGTATTCATATGAACCATTACTACCTCAAGTCTAACGTTTTAAAACTTGGATGTTTTAAATTAAGCCACTAAATCCATACTTACTCAGTGCATAAGTGGCCTGAATTCCTGAACAGCTCTCTTCAAAAATCAAATCTTTCCCAGATCAAATCAATAATTTTAAGACATTTTTTTTAAAGTCTCAGCAGGTGACTTACCAAGGAAACCTGTGAAGTCACTGAGTTTGAACTGCCATTAGAAGAGATGTTTTGCTCTCAAAAGCTGCCAGGTTTAAGGGCAACCACACCTCAGTGAGAGTCTGGGGCAAACAGGACTCAAGTCCCTGCTGCAGACCCACTCTACTTCAGACAGCAGAGTACTCCCCAGGTACCCCATACCACCTTCATTCCTGGCAGATACAGAATCTCTGCTACTTTTCAATGAACTTCCTAGAGAAAGAAAGAGTTATGATGTTTTCCTCTTCTTTGCCCTAATCATTACACACAGTGTGACAGTTATTTCACAGTGGTGCAAGAATGAAATGGAGCATATTCCTGTGAAGTGCTCCATTAAGCAACAGCAGAAAATTAAAAGGTACCACAAAGTGATCAAAAGTGACTTACTGTCTCCTCTTGGCCAGAAAAAACATCATTTTGAGGGAAAAAGAGGAGAGAAATAATGAACCAGGTACAATAATTGTGAAAGTTATCAAAGGAGAAATGGCAAGGGATTCTTCAGACTTCATTAAAAACTGGGCAATGGTATTGCAAATCATTCTAGAAAATTCAAGAAATAGATTTTGTATGTTGAAATAAAAAATCTGAACCCCTCACTCAAATGAGTTAATAAATACGAGTTAATAAACACCGCAATCTGTGTTTATCTGCCCAAGGGCCCAAGTTTTGCCTTTTGCATTGTGCTACCTCTGTTCTTGTCTGCCTCATTGAGAGAGGTGAAACTTCAATCCCAATGAAAGCATCTTGAATTAACAGAGACAACCACACTCCCCACTGCAAACATCCATAATTACATCCCCTCTGATGAAGGCATTTGGAGGGTTACTGACAGAGTAGGGCTGGCATCAGTCAGATTTCCACTGAGAAATGGTCAGCTCTGGAAATACTACACGTGCTACAAATGAAAAGGCATGTTAATACACAGAATAACATCAGAATAATAACAAAAAAATCCTCCCCAATCCACTGCAGAGCTTTCTGAAGCTGAGCAAGGTAAATATGGCTCAGGAGCTATTTCCCATGCCAAGGAGAGAGAGAGAGATATTGGCTCCGTAAAACCAATCCAGGAAAGAATTTTCAGACGAAAGTGACCCTTGAAGCCAGCCCTTCTCTTCTACACTGCAGCTGATGCTGAGCTACTCAGTCCCAACACCACTATGCAGACACCACACCAGCACAAGGACTAAGCACAGCCATCAGAAAACTGTTCTCCATAGGGGCAATCAGATCATCTGCAAGGCACAACCAAAGCACCTGGTCTTGGTCACCCTTGCCAAAACACTCTGTCTGCCTAAAGCTTTGATAGCACCTGTCTGAGAGCTATACGTTCCTAGCCAGGAAACCTACTTGGTAAAACCAGATCAGTGCATTTTTTGGGTACTGCAGAATAAATATAAGAAGTTGCTTTTTTATGCTATTCCAAGGATTGATGGACAGCACTGTGAAAATGTAGCACTGTAGCTTTCCTGTACAGGACTCTGAGCTCCTTTGTGCAGCAAGATCATAGAATGGTTTGGGCTGGAAGGGACCTTTAAAGATCATCTAACACCATCCCCTTGCAAGGAGCAGGAACACCTTAAACTAAATCAGTTTGCTCAGAACCTCATCCAGCCTGGCCTTAAATACTTCCAGGGATGGGGAATCCACCACCTCTTTTGGCAACATGGTCCAGTGCCTTACACCCACCCCATGGTAAAAAATTTCTTCTTGATTTCCAGCCTAACTCTACCCTCTTTCAGTTTAAAGCTGCTACCCCTTGTCCTACACAACATTTTACAAAGTTTGACAGCTTTCTTGTATGCTCCCTGTAGGTACTGGAAGGCTGCTGTAAGTTCTTCCTGGAACATTCTCTTTTCCAGACTGAATAGCCCCAACCCTTTCAGCCTTTCCTCGCAGGAGGGGTGCTCCAGCTCTCTGATCATTTATGTGGCCCTCCTCTGGATTCAGCCCATAAGTGTCTATGTCATTCTTGTATTGGGGACCCCAGAGCTGGATGCAGCACTCCGGTGGGGTCTCACCAAAGCAAAGGGGCATAATCCCATAATCCCCTCCCTCACGCTGCTGTCCACACTGGTTTTGATGCAGCCCAGGACATAATTGACTTTCTGGGCTGGAAGTGCACACTGTCAGATCATGTCCAGGTTTTCATCCAGTTCCTTCCTGGCAGGGCAGCTCTTGATCTGTTCATCCCCCAGAACGAGTGGTACCAAGAGTTGTCTCAGCCCAGGTGCTGCACCCTGCACTTGGCCCTGTTCAGCCCCATGAGGTGCACTTCAGCCCATTTCTTGAGCTTGTTCAGGTCCCTCTGGATGGCATTCCAGTGTGCAAAGATCCATAAAGCCACTCTGTTAGCCTGGTCCAACAAGGTTTGTGATGCCAACACTTGCTTACCCCAGTGGGCCTGCAACCATTAAAGGCATGATTGCCTCTGTCAGGTCCTGAAGTTCACCCCCTCATGGTTGTTATAGCATCAGAAGGAATGGGGATCAGGAGCACGACAGGGACGCTCTAATTGAAATTTGTGCTACCCCTGCTGAGCATCTGTACACTCACAGTTGCATGGACTCCCTGCCTTCCTGCACCTTTTTCTTCCTTTTTCATATCTGTCAGCTAAACCAAAGATCCAAATGTGAAATGGAGCACTTGGGAAAATTATGTGGGTTTGTGGTATTCCCTGGAGGGCTCTGGATCTGTGAAGCAATGAATGGATTATAATGAGTCATAAATATAGTACTTTCATCAGTGGCAGGATCCTGTTCTGCTATTCATATGATGTAAAGGCAAAGTGCCCATTTTTTCCAGATCAGTAATCTGAAATCACAATGAGGGAAAAAGTGCCCATTTTTTCCAGATCAGTAATCTGAAATCGCAATGAGGGAAAGAAAAATAAAGTATCTCTAGGTACAAATTAAGCAGACAAATATGCAGACAAGATACTTAACAGTAGGTTTTTGACCTTTGAATAAGAAAAGCAGGTGTGATTGTCTTTTGATTATTTTGAAATATAATACCGGAACAGCTAGATCAGAACAGAAGCACCTTAGTCAGGAGAGGAAATGTGGATGCAGCTGTACTGATGATTACTCTTCATTTTTGTGACCCCTTTGGATCACTTCTGCTGTAAGGCACATCCACAAATGCTACTGCAGGTTTTACAAATTAGAGCTATCTACAAAAAATCAGTCCATCCAGAAGAGGTGAGCCTTTCTTCGCCATGTGAGTCACCTCATATTACGAACAGCTGAGTTCTGGCTTACCTGCTCAGCCACAACATTCCCACTGCCTATTTGCCTGCTTCTGCTAATGATATCAGTTTCCATTACTTTGACAGCATGCTTAATACAGAGATCTTTTGTATCCAAGCTGGTAAGTAACCAGCTTCCAGGCTTCTCCTGCACTCTGGGCCTGGAAAAAACTGTCAGTCATCCTCCTTTAAAGCAGCATTTGCATAAACCAGATGGACCACTCCTTCTCTGAAATCACACCCACAGATTGTATCCATTGCGCATGGTAAGTTTACATGGGTTAAATTGAATGACAGGAGACAGATTGCTGATTTCCAGAAATTACATGGGCCATCATCCTCAGCTTTTCTGCATAAAACAGGAACACACTTTTCATATTTCAGGCCGGGAAAAGTCCTACCGTGGTTATCCTCACTGCAGCCTGATTCTAGTGATAAGCCCCTCGATGTCCCTGCACCACAATGACGTCAAGAGCAAATAAAGAACAGGGTATCACATGCCTGCAAATGCTAACCACTGTTTGCAGCAGTTCCCAAAAAAGGCCAAAGGACTTCTTCACTGCCCAGGCCACACACAGGTAGCAAGCATTTGAAATATTAAGCACAAAGACATTCTGAATCAGTTGAATACATTTATAGGAGGATGTAGCGCAGGAATTTAGGGGCATTGAGGGAAGAGGGTATAAGACATGCAAGATGACAGCGAGGACTAACTTTCCTGAGCTTTGGATTAGTACTCTAGCATGCACCTATGGAGACTTTTGGATTAAAATATGAGCAAAGAATGTGGGATAAACATATATATTGAATCAGTGGAGTTTATCTGCACTCTAAGAGCACTAATAAGCACACAGCTCCAGAAGAGCACTGAGCAGAAATATGAATGCCAACACGTTTCCAAGGCTGAGAAAGAAAGATTCCTTCTTGATCTTCCCAGCTGTTGCTAAGAAATTATTTCCCCCTGTGCTTGCCAAGAGACCTTTCTAGCAAATTTGCATATGGATATTACCCACTTAAATTGGAAGAGAAGGAAGAGAAATCATGGCTCAAATGAGAGGTTCCTCTGGTAGTAACATAACTAAAAGAAAGCAAGTGCCATCAATAAAATGATGTAGCTGAGGTTTTTCCAAAGTAGGTGGCTACACTCACTTGTTTTCTCTTTAATGGAGACTGCTCAAAGCAGTGTTGAAAATCAGGTTACTTATTTTGGTGTTTCAGTCCATCCAAACAGGAATTGAAGACAGACTCAACTAAGCAAAAAAGAATCATGAATATTCCCATGTGCTTTGTACTTTGGAATTCCCCCCCACCCTGCAGTGTCCATTTTCATATAAAATATTTATGCTTGAATTGGAACAGCAAACCCAGAACTTCTTTTCTATTGACAGTGGTTTTTTGAATTTTCGCTTTCATTTCCGGGAAAGTTTCCATTTCCAAAATAACTTAAGATTTCCCCCCCTTCCTTCTCTAATTTTTCTCTCTTTTCTTTTCTTTTCTTTTCTTTTCTTTTCTTTTCTTTTCTTTTCTTTTCTTTTCTTTTCTTTTCTTTTCTTTTCTTTTCTTTTCTTTTCTTTTCTTTTCTTTTCTTTTCTTTTCTTTTCTTTTCTTTTCTTTTCTTTTCTTTTCTTTTCGTGCTTGTTTGTAACTTCAGACTGCAATTCCAACAGCAACCCCCTGCTTCCTTGCAAGGACTTTCAAAAACCTTGAAAGAGTTATGCATCCAACTCCTGGGCATACAACTTGTTAAAGCATCACTGAAAGTCCCAGCCCATATGGAAAGCAAAAACAGTTTTCCAGAAGCAGACTTATGATCCATCAGAAGGCCAGTTTTCCATGATTTGCAGCCATCAGTGGCTCCCTGTTCTGTAACTAGCTCCACATGTGGGCATTCCCATCAGCTCCAGGAGAACTGCTCTTAGCTTGAAGTTAACAATAATTATGCAGATCTTACAGAGCACCTTCTCTCTTTTCACCTCTGAGAGATATTACGAAGGTCAGTACTTTTATTCCTGTTGTGTGAGTGAGGAAATGGAGTTGATATGACTGGGCCAACCTGAATGGCAGAGCCAGGATAAATACCATGACAAGGAAGGGCTACTGGTTATTACCTTGTTGTAAAGTGTTTAATTACTGAAACGTCAGTAATTTATATAAGAATATAAGGATTTATATAAGAATTAATTTATATAATTAATTATATAATTTATATAAGAAAATATATGATAGAGAATCCATTTCCCTCTTCTCCCTCTTTCCCAAACGCTGATTCCAGCTAATCATCATTCATGCTTCGTGCCATCACATGAAAGTTAACTACAGGGAGAATAAAAAGAGTATTTATAGAGCTAAAGAAGGATTTACATATCTGGTTCCTTAGGAGCTTTTACCAGGTAGTGGATCAAAAATCAGTTTTTAAAAATTTGTCTAAATAAATATATATTTGCCTTATAGACTGTAATAGCTCGTTCAGAGCCCTGATGGTGCAGTGAGTAAACAAACTCCACTTTTGGATATTACTACAGGAAATCCTGACTCATCTACAGGTGAGCAGGACCGTTCACCTCAACCACCACTACTCTGGGAGTTCACACTGCAGAAGCTTTGCTTCTCATACCAGATGGACCATGGTAGGAGGAGGTGCTAGGTCTTGTGACAGTCTCAGACCTATTCAGAATACCCTGCTGTTTGCTATGCCTTTCCCAGCCCTTGGCAAGCCAAAAATCACGTGTTGGTTTTCACTTTAAGTAACAAGTGTGCATTGCATCTGTAGCACTGTAATGCAGAGGACTTGCTCCCTACTTTATTTGTTCTTATTTGGGACAACTAGGAACCTAAACCACTAGAAATACACTAAGGGTCAGTGTTTTTATCAGCAGCAGAGGCTTCTTACTGCCTGCCCTACAAGTTTGATAATCAGAATCCAACCTAGCAGAAGGTCTAAATATATCTTAGATCTAGCGCATCTTCCAGTTCCACATGACAAGTTACTTTAATGTTAAAAATGATGTTGTTTCAGGCCTTTATGATTCTGGGTCCTGAGAACAGAGTAGGCAGAGCTGTGAATATGTAATCTTGGCATGATTTTCACTTTCCATTTCCTTTACTGGCCACTAGTGGGATATTACAACAAATATATTTCTGGCAGAACCAATTCTGCAAGAGATTTCAATCTCCTTTTGCTTAATTATTTTTTGGCTTGGGCTTTTTGGTGATTATATTTAAATTAATTGTGAGATGAGGGGAAAATTTCTTTGAGTCTTTTGGTCTCAAAAATATTGGAAATGCTTTTTAAAATTCTGTCTAGTGCAGGTACATCCAGAATGCCCATGAGACAATTTATGAAAGTTAACCAAAATTTCTCAAGTTTTTGATGCCTTGTAAATCTTGTTATCATTCTTCTCTCATTTCCATATCAGAGTCAAGAATTTTATTGCTTTAAACAAAGCACTGGCTTTCTTTTAAAGCCCATATCAGGTGCATATCCCAGACCAGAGAGACAATAACCTGTGTTCACCTTCTGCTGGTTCAGGTATCAACACAACATTTAGTGCTCTGCCCTAATACTGGTCAGCATTATTAATTCATGCAACAGGGGTTTGGTGTTTTAACTAAATTAATCATAATCCTGAGCTGCTCCATAAAGCAGTTCCCCCATGATTTTAACTTAAAACAAACAAATAACAAAACCAAACAAACAAAAAAAGCAAAAGAAAAGGGAGTCTCTTTCAACTTCTAGCCATTTTCTTGCCTGGGGCAGCAAGAGTGTTTCCTGCTGTTGGTTCATTTTGTTCAATAGCTTTTTCCATGGACAACTTCCTCATACCTGATAGCCTCCAAAGCTCCACAACTACCTATCACTAAGTACTCCTGGCAGAGAACCTGGCACCTAATTTTATGCACCTATGTAATGTGAGTGTAAAAATGACAACAAAAATGGATTTAGCTATTACAACAGCCAGAGCATTACGTCTGCTCCTTTTGTATTCTGTTGACTACAGATGGAGCTGAAAAACCAAGATGAAGGGCTTGTGCAATCTGAAACAGGAAGCATGTATTTAACATTTAGAGCAAGAAAGGAAAATACCAAAAGCAAATAAATAGGATTTCCCCAGCTCCTTCTCTTTTGCTGCCCAGTGAGTACTTTCTTACTAAAATGTTGTTTTTAGTATTGTATCTGTGTGATACAATAAGCCACACACAAATTGCTGCAGAAAATCTGTGGAAATGCACATTTAGATTATGTGCAGTTATGAAACTGGTGTCTGGGGAACCATCTCATAGAAGTGAAGTTTGCACCCTTGGGGCTTAGTTTATGGGGGGATCCAAGCAGCATTTTATCTGATTAGAATCAAGTTTCTTCCATGATTTTTAAGCTTACTATGTTGGCTTTGGATTCTCCAACTAGACGTTTTTCACTTCCTGCATATGCAATGTTTAAAAAGGCACCTTTCTCTCTATGAATTACTTGAAATAGCTTGAAAAGACATAGCAAGCAATTAGATTACAACATTTTATAAACATTAGCAACCCCTTATGCAGGAAAATATGTGAGGGGGTGATACAGAAAAAAATATTTTTAAAAATCCTACAAAATTATTTCATAAGAACATGCTTTCATGTTTTACCATACATTTTCCCCATCTTATGATTAATTTCACTTATCAGATATAATCTTTCTCCCTAAGGAATTACTTTCCTTTTCAGTTTTTTTTCCCAAAGACATAACATGTCATAAATTGTCTTCTGTGAAATGTGATGGTTTAAGACCAACAATATTCCTCTCACAGAGGCCTCAATACTTCTGAATCAAAACACTCTTCATGTTAGAGAAGCCTCTAACTCATCATTTTGCTGGAATTTAGGGAAGGATTAACAGCCTCAGTGCACAGGCACAGAGTCTAGTCTGGCGAAGAGGATGGGCAGAGTCATTTGGCCAGACACAAGCCACTGTTTCAGCCTTCACAAGAGTTCTTCTAACAGGCAAAGCACATGATGGACTTTTACACCAGCCAGTCACTGTCTAACACTCCAGAGGAAATTTCAAGGGCATCGTTGGATACCTTACTTAGAGCAGTTTATTCTCTCGTGCTGTCTATACAGTAGTTCTTTGTTCAAGTTAAATCCTTTATAACAATTTGAAAGGGGAAGTTGAAGAGCAGAAGCAGACTGCTTTGGGAAATATGGGTATGTAGACTGTAGTGAGGCACATCATCTGATCCAGCATCTTCCAGAATGCCCTTTTCTGCTCTCCTCTCACTACAAGGCTGATCTCACTCATTGACTGCCACACTGCCTGTTCTGGTTTAGGGCAAATTTGGGGGAAAACCTCCGGAAGGAGCCCCCAGAAAGCAAACCCCCACGACTCCTACCCCTACCACTGGGTTCGGGAAGAATTTTCTCAGAGAGAAGTGGAAAAAACCTGTTTATTTAACAAGGAAAACACTCCCCAGCACACACAAAGTAAACTGAACAACACCGGATGACAAAAAAACTCCTTCACTGCTCTGAAAGGATGACAAATTCAGAAAGTCTCTCCTACGAGTGGTCGCCCAGTTATCAGTCTCCGGCGCTGGGGATGACTGCTGCTGATCACAAAATGCAGACTCCCGGTGTTTCTTGGCGTTTCCCAGGTCCCCGTCCGGAAGAGGTTCAGATGGTATAATTTTATTTAGGCAAAAATCAAAAAGTAGGAGCAAGCAAGCAAAGTAAGCAAGCAAAGCCAGCAAGCAAAGCAAGCAAGCCAAGCAAGCAAGCAAGCAAAGCCCAGCCTTTCCTAAACACAGACCATGGGGGAGGTGAGCCGGCCGACAACACCACAAAACAAACCCTCACCCTCAGAGCCAGTCCTGAAAGCACAGAACACAACACGAAGCACAAACAGAACACACGACTGGGGATACAAGCACCACAACGTCACCCTAGGACACTGCCCAAGTTGCTTGTGGCTTTCATTCTAGGGACATGCTGCACTGTTCTGTGCTATTTGTGCAGTTAGCAGGTGTGGCAGCATTTGGTCATGCAGAGAGAGAACAAAATAAACTGATAGTAGCAGGCGAGGCTTACTATTAATTTAGTCAGCATTAATTTATGGGAGATGCTTGCATAACGTTCATTGCTTAGTTTCTCTGACAAAGATTTGTCTATTAAAGAAAAGTGTTGCAGGCGCAGGAATGCTGCAGTAAATGCAGATTAAGAGTCTTTCTCAGTTCCTGCAGTCCCAAAAATGGCTCCTGGAGGAGAGTGATCCTCAAAAGCACCCAGTCTCCTGCTAGCAGTGAGACAGCACAGATGGATGAGAACAGGCAACTGGTTCAAGCAGACAAAAGAGCACTAAAGCAAATTAACCTTGACATAACTTCTGTAAGGCTTAAATTTTGTTTAAAAATTTAGACAAATTTATGATATTCTCCAGATGTCCACAAAACCTTTACACTCTGGCTAATTTGATTTTCACCTGTGCTAGAGACATGGTGCCAACACTAACTGCATATGTGCCCTGAAATCTGGGACAGTGTTGCACTGATCACATACAAATTCAGACAGGATATCAGTATCAGATAGCTCAGTCTTTGCCCAGCTCTAACTCAACTGCCTCTTAAAAGCCTTCATACCACAGGAAAGAAATTTGGTATGGACTTCAAGTCACTTTTCTTGAGATTACATTGAACACACATGCTCACACCATCTCATTTTATGCTTTTGTGTTAGGTGCCAAAATTATTCAACTGAGCAGGCTGCTGGAGGGTGCCCCAGAACACTCAGTCAGTCTGCCAGTTCCATGTCAGCCTCTGATGGAGATTTCCCTTTTGCCAACTACAGTAGGAGGTGTGGGTTATTTCTACAAAGTATCTCACCTCAATATTTCAACTAATTCTGCTACTAGACACCTTGCACTTTATTCCCTAAGTAGCTCAGTGAAATTAAAGGAATTGGAAATATTGTTAATTCTGATCCTGCACCTGAAGTCCACAGGACTGCATCTGCTGTCAGACCATCAAGAAGCGGTACACAAAAGTCACTCCATCTCATTGCTCTGCCTCCTGCAGATTTACTGGGTAAGGTAGAGTCCCTGCTGTGAAAGCTTTACAATCTACAATCTAGAGGAACCATACATAAAACCAAAGAAACCAGGGATAAGGACATATAGCAAGCTGGGAATAGTGGGGATATTATGTGTTATATGTTATATGTTATATGTTATATGTTATATGTTATATGTTATATGGTGTGGATATTCTATATTATTTATTATATTATTATATTAGTGGATATTTATCACCTGCAAGCCTTGATTTGGATACCCACCTACAGCAGTAGGACAAATACCTCCAAAACAAATGAGCTATCCGCTGGATCTACTGTCTGCATTCAGGTGCCGAGCAACTCTCAGTGGGATTGTATAAAAATTCTGCCCAGTGGACACAACATCATTGCACAACAGAGGAGCACTTTTATAGGATTTGTCACCTGGTACTTTGTGGAAAGCATGAACAATTGATTCATATTGCCCCAAATGCTTATTAGAACCAACACCATTTTAAATGCCTGCATGACAGATGCAGGTGATTACCTGTCCAAGAAGCTGCTGCCACATTACTCCACATGTTTGAGTGAGGTCCCAAACTGAACTGGTCCCAAATCCATGAGAAGGGATGCATGGGGGCTGTGAGGGGTTGAAGTGAGAGCCAATAAAAAAATTTTGTCACATGCATTTGAGTAAGTAATTGAAGAGGGGAGATTTTTGCAAGCAGAAACAGATTTGATTCCCTGAATAAATTATTCATTGAAAATTATTCACCCAACTTCAATAAATAGAGAGAGTCTCTCTTTGCTTTTTTTTTGGAAAAAAAACCCCATGATATTCCACAAAAGCCAGAAAGGAAATATTAGAGATATTATTTACACTCAAACAGAACGGATTATTCACAGGGTGCCGAAAGAAATCTTTCCAATTAAGTGATGCATTGTGCTGTCAAGAAGCCAGATTTTCAGAAGGCCTCAGCACCCAACAACTCCTGCTGAGAGCAGTAGCCTATTGAAAATCTAGCCACTTTATGGGCAAGCCTAAATAAGAGCTGGCAGGTTTGGAAACCTGCCCCTGCCTTCCTCTGCTCACCCACTGTGCACTCTACTGTACACAGGCCAGCCCACACAGCCACATGTTCTCTCTTCAATGTATCTGCAAGGTGACAGTCTGCAGCACCTTCAGATACAGTGAGGGAGAGCATAAAGTGAAATCTCTGCATCCTTGTGACCCTTCCAGGTTTTTCCAACTCCTCAAAGGGGGCAATGCAGCCCTCTCTCTACAGACTGAATGCTAGCAAGAAGAAAGTTGCAAGACCAGAAGAACAGACTCTCTAGTTATAATAAAGCTGTCAGGGTTGACATACAGTATCGACTGCTTTTCCATTCTCCATCTTAAGCAGGATGGAGAGATTATGCAGATGAGCCACTATATTGTGTCAGGCTCAGAAACATTTTCCTGTATGCTTGGCATAGCCTGAATTCATGTGTATGTCCCTGAATGCCCACAGCTATGAACTGCCTTGGTGGGATAAACACCTTAACAAAGCTGTTTAGCAGATTTAGTAAATGGTTCTGGCAGGCAAAAACACTTCTAGTGAATGGGAGAATGTGCTCTCATCCCCCTTCCTCACTTTGAAATCTTTGAAGTTTTATTTATGATGTATATAAAAAATAAGACACTTAATCAGGGCTCTTAAAACTACACTCCTTCTTTCACACAAGCACAGAAATGTCATCCCAGCTGTAAAACCGCTTCCACTTTCCGTCCACAGAACAAGCCACCACAAGCTTTTCACTGCTAGTTCATCCCTGCATACATCCACATTTTAGGAGGGATGACGAAAAAGAAGGGAAGTTTTGGATGCAGCCACCCCATTCAGGTAAAGAGAAGCCAGTGAGGCCCTTCATTTCCCTCTCCATAAAATATGTGTTCTAGAAGGGAGGTAACACAAACTCTCAGCCTCCTAAAGAGATGTAGAGTCCAGAAACCAAGGAGTTTATATGGATTCGTCAGGACTCAGTCCTTATATTAACACAACTGCTGGGAGCAAGTCCTATCACTGTTTCACTGCTTGCACTGTTTCCCCTTGTGCAAAAGTTCAGGCCCAAGAAGGCATTTTTCATATACAAATATTTAACCAGTCCTGTTCACTCAGCCACTCAGAGCCACTGCAGCTTTCTCACCCAGTCTTTATATCTGCATTTCACTTCCACCACCACAACACATGGTCAGGGCAAACACTGTGTGCATGGGCTGACCTCACCCAAAGCTCTACAAATTCACACAATTAACAATAATATAGAAGACCATACTTCTGTTCTTTATTATTACTCCTTTGCTGATTTTGCTCTCCCAAAATCAGATAAATTATACATTATTCCCAAGAAGAGTGAAAAATAACAAATCCTTAACCTGAAGCCTCTCAATGGAACAACTGTACTAAAAAAGATTACACATTTTTACCCACTACAGTACTATGACAAAACTGAAGCCATGAGAATTCATCCCCAACTTATCTTTTTTAAGAAGGTTACATCCTAGTGCAATCTGAAATATTAATGAAACAAAAGCTAGGGCCAGATGAAGCTTAAATACAGTACAGGTGCTTTATCAAGTTACCTCAATTCCTTTCCTGCACTGGGAGCTCTGGCAGTTGATTACAGTGAATCATGACAGCATGGACTGCTAAAACGAAAGCATTGTAATTTGATTGTTGATCTGGTATCTATTCTTTCTCTTTTGTGTCCCTCACAGGGAGAAAAATAAGAGGTAATAGCAAATCAAAACAAAGAAAGCTTTAAATACCAGGCTAGCACACGACCTTGTCTTCCGTGTTTTTTTAGTATTTTAAGAAAGAATTGACAGATTTGAAAGAATGCCAAAGCTACAGCATCTAATAAAGACAGACTGTGCAGCCAGCTTCTGGAGAAGAAGGGTCTGTGTGCAGGTGGGCTGCATACTGTAACTCAGAAGAGCAAGCAGTCACTGAAAGTTTTATTCCTGATTTTAAGGCTACAGAGATCGATGATCAACGTTGAGAATCTCTCCAAACAAACAAACTAAAAAAACTTCTCCTTGAACCTTACCCTTTATGGTTAGGCGACCCACCCACCCACCCTTCTCCCCCGAACCTTGATTAGCTCCATTAACCTTGCATACAGGTAGGTTGAAGTTGTGGCTGATAGCAGGTCTTTGTCATGCAAAGCATGAAGCTGCCACAATGCATCTGGAATATGGCAGGCTTCTTCACAGGACATTGCCTCAGGAAGCCAGGTCCACTAAGAATATAATCCAAGATCAGTTTTAATTTAGCTTCTATTTATGACTACTTTGTTTAATAAACTGATTTAGTTTACTGTGCAAACAAAACCACAAGTCTGGGAAGGTGAACAGATTCATAAGATGGTTTCAGGAGAGGCCTTCAACCACAAAGCTGCACAAGAAACTAATGACTTGGACTGTGACTATCTCAAATAATATCTTCGTGATTCTGCTTAAGTCTGGGCTCATTCTTTACACATTTCTCTGAGTGAGGGAAAGGTGACAGACAAACAGTAAATAGATTTAGTAAATAGAGACAGTAAATAGAGATAGATTAATAGTAAAGAGAAATTGATTAATAGTAAATAGTGATAAATTCAGTTGTCTTACACTTTAGCAGCAGCAGGACTCTGATTCAAGAAGGCACTTGGGCACAATTAAGTGCTATTTCTCCACATTTCTGTATTGTGTTAGCTGGTTCCCTTACAGGTTCTTTGTCATAACCACATTTTCCCATCCAGTGAAGAGGAGGTGGTCTCGGGCAGTTTTATCTACTTGTTCAGCACCTCTTCCCTGTTACCCTTTGTCTATAACAGCCACTCACACTCAGATTCACCTCTTCCTCATTAATTTCTGCCCAGGCCATCTTTTTCTGAGTAGTTCCTGCTCTGCACCAGTCTTGTTAGTCAGAATTCCCTCTCACAGCTTTCTCCCCAGGCTTTGTACCTGATGACTGTTTTCTAGAGCCCTGTGTCTGTTCTCCAGGAGAAAAAAATTACAGCAGCCTTCTTTGCTGGATGCCTGGTGAGCAAAAAATGTGCAGGAGCTGAGGAGGGACTTGGTGACATGTTCAGGGCTCTTAGATGAAACCAGTAGGAGAAGAAAACAGAGCAACAGCAGGGTCGTATGCATTGGATCCAATGCTGTTCAGTAACCATGCCCAAGCAAAGACTAAGATTTAACCATCTCATATCCTACGTTCCAGAAGAAGCCCAGCTGAAAAACTGGGTCCCCATGGCATGCAGTACAGAAACATAGGAAAAGTGGGAAAAAGTGGAAAATCTAAGCAAAATAGCGAATTCTCTCCAGGCATTTCTGACCCTGCACCATGGCACTTAAAGTTGAAGTCAGTGTAGGTGTCAAAAATTTGTTATTGCTATATGCAGGAGATGTTTCCATGATATCCACACAAATTCTGCAACATTCCTTTTTATTTCAGGAAGATCCCTTGGAGGTTTTCTCTGAGCAATCAGTTGTTGAGTGTCAAGAGATACTTTAGGTTCACATCATCAGTAGAGGAGTCCAAACATCAGAGGCCAAAGAAAGCTGCACCCCTTTTGTCTATAAGCAATGGTGTTTAAACAGTTCTCAAGCACTCTCAACAATTTGCATTCCTTTTTTGCAGAAACAGGATGATTCCACCTGACAGATGGTAGGTTCAGAAGAGCAATGAGTTTTCCAAAATCAAAAGGAAGGGATTTGGAGAAGCAGAAGATGACATTTCATAACCTCTACAGACAGGAACCTATAATAGCAACTGAGAACTTCCATCTCGCTTCTCATTCAAAGGACTTCTAAATGTTTCTATGTACTGTAAATATCTCCTTGATGTTAACCCCTTTAGCACTGCAGGTTTAACTACAGCAGGATTATATATTACAGATACAAGCCATGGCTGATGAAATTCTGCTGAAATACAAAACAGCAAAACTGAAAAATTCAGTGGAGTTTCTCAGGCTTGATGTTCCCCTAATAAAAACCTGGTGTGAGAACAATATCGTACTGTCACCCCCACATTCAACCGTATTTTTTTGCTACAGTGTGTACTTTCCATGTAGAAATACAGATCTCTAATCCTCACTTTACTGTTTCACATTTGATATCCTAATTTATACCAGTGCAAAGCAGGTTTACTGCACTAGCAAATTAAAGTATTTTACCCTAGTTTATATGAACCAAGAAAGCTCCCAGTAACAACATATTAGGTGTTCTGCATTTCAATGTTAGTGTCTAAGTTGCAACCTCCAAATTTGACCTTACAGCATCTGAGGAAGGACAATTAGCATAGCTTATATGTAAATATTCCAAAGTCATCATCCTTTTCAACCAACATATAAAATTAGGGTTGCAGATGCAACTCAGAAATGTTATTTGCAAGAGCAAATTTGTGTATTTTATTATTTGCATTATCTGCATAGTTTCTGTTAGTACACTGACACCTGGGCAAGATACACACATCACATGTTTTCTGAAATAATTTCTAGATCTGTGCTTAGATATAATGCAGAGCTGGTTGGAATAATTATTGCTAAGACAAGTATTTTTTCCAGGAACTCTTTTCAAAATACATATCATATTCCAGATGCTGCCACAATTTTTTTTCCCTTTTGACAAAGAAAGACCTCTCAGATGCAGGGTCACCTTTTCTCTTATTAGAAAGACCTGTAAGTTGAAGGTACAGCTATTGATGCTATGTAGTATCATGAAAACATTCAGAAGTTCCTGGTTTTCATAACAAGCACAAATTCTCAAACTTGTTTTGAAACTCTGAAAGCTGTTGTGAAACCAGTCTGCTCCACTGCATGGATCTTTTCCAAATCTTGAATAAGCCTTCTCTTTTCTTGTACATTCACAATTGTACAGGGGACAGAGGAGAGAAATGCAGAACACCTCACTGTGTTCATACCCAAAGCGAAAAAGTAGAATTTAAGTTAACTCTGAATTTTTCTACTATAAAAGTGAAATAACACCCCTATAACACCTTAGAACATTTCTGGCAAACCCATGTTCTTAAGAATGTTTTTTTAAGTAGCAATGATGTATAAAGGAGTTATCCAATATTAGGTACTAAATACATGAGAGGATCCGACTATAGTTCCCAGGAGTATCTCTGAATCCAGTAAATTAAATCAATACTTAATATCAGTGAACTTTGATTATCCCTTTGGGGGTGAAGAAAACACAAACTTTTGGCCTCCACTGATTAAGCATACAGACAATAAAAAAAGGAAATCAGTCGAGATCTGCTCTGTCCCTCCATATACTCTTTTACTGGCAGCGGTACTAGAACATGTGGTACTTGAAATCCACTTCTTTATTTTCCATATTAAACCACAACCAGTGTGAGGCAAATCCATAAATCTGCCAAATGAATCAATTCAGCATTTGCAGAATATAAAGCAAACCTGACAAATAAAGCTGGCTGAATGAAAGCAGAGACATATTCAGAGCATGTGGCAAAGTTCCTACTGGTGAGAGCAGAGGAAGAACACACCCAAGACCACCTGCACAACGGATGCAAAGCAGAAAGCAACTTCTTAGATGGGAGTTTTCAGGGAATCTAAAATGTCAGGTACCCCAATCCCACTTTAATTCAGCTTATCAGAAGGTTCAAGCTGTTCCCCAAACAGCTGGGGACCCAAAATTTCCTTTACAGTTTTATGATTTGTTCCAGCACAGCTCTAAACTTTCTCTGACAGCAGCTGGAACTCACATTGCACTGCATGACAGCAGTGATACTAACAAATATTTGTTAATACTTGCCAATATTTGCTCTTACTGCTTTGTTAGCATCCGTACTTCAAGCATCCATTTTTGATTACTGCTGCCACACTTGGACTGATGATTGAAATTAAGAGTCTGCCCATCATCACCAGGCTTCGCACAGATCTTGCAGAAAGAGTAGAGGTAAAGGAAAAGTTGTTCTGGTTGTGTGGAAAAAATTGCAGGCATTATGACTAAGTTTAAAGAGACCTGTCATTGGAAAATGTCAGCTACAAATTAATTTCCATGTTGTCCCGTTCTGATGAATAGACAGTGTTTTAAATTTATTCTGCTTGCTTGTCTCTCAGACCATCAAGTAACATTTCTCCCTGACAGTCAGTGTCTTTTTTCCCACTTGGCAAACACTGGTTTGCTCACCACTGCATCTCCTTCTGTGAAAGAAGATGGCATGCAACAGCTTGGTTTTGATTTCTTCCTTATTTTTGTTAGCACAGTCTATGGCAGCTCAGCTTTGGGAGCTTGGCTAAATTCCTTCCAATGACCTTCCCTCCTGACACCTCACTTGTCCAGCAGCAGCATAAAAGCTGTCCCATACCTAGGCAGGTTTTAAATACCCGTTCAGCGGAAGGTGCGTATGGCTGAGCACAGTTCTGGTGGTAGTCAAGGCAGTAACATTTCGGTTCAGAGGAAGGAATCTAGCAATTCAGAAGTCCATTTTTTGCTACCATACTACAGCACTCTTCCACAACACAGCTGTTTTCTGGAGATACACTTGCCTACACCCTCAGTAGCCTGGCTAGGCTATAGTTAGGAATAGGTTTGATATGAGACGTAAACTGCATCCTTTTCAATACGATCAAGGATTGAGCCTCAGTCCTTCAGTTCCAAGAGCTGCCTTTGCTGTTGAAAGCAACAAAGATCAGAAATAGACTCTACTCTCACATCTTCAAATCCCAGAGGATTATGTCAGAAACAGCAGGTGATCTCCAGTCCTGCTCTATCCTCTACACAAATAGAAAAGGACTTAAAAGAAAGAAACTGAAATTTCCTCCCTATGCTTTTTTTTCCCTCCACTGCTCTTCAGTTTTAAAAAATGTGAATAAAATAAGATAGATAAGGGGATTTGAAACCCTTCAAGTCATGAAAATGTATGAAAAAATAGGGAGAGAGGCTGGTTTACGTAAAGAAATAAATGCATAACAACAAAACAACAAAATTGGCAAATGAGGAATTTATTTTGCCTTTCAGCTATTTTCTGATTTCATTTGAGATATAATAGAGCATTGAAACAGCTTGCTCAGAACAGGAATCTGCCCTTGTGCTGAAAAAAGGTCCTGAGCAACCTGGTCTGAACATGCTGTTGGCCCTGTTCAGGGTGGGTGGCTGGACTAAATAACCACCTGAGTACAGCTGGTACATCTGCAATACTGCCACTGCTGTTGCACATTCTGTCATTTATTTATGCAAGATAACTTAAAACAGTTATTATTTTTGTTCAGTATTTTTAGGCAGGAGTATCACCAAAATAAAGTAGGATCACAAGGAAAATACTGAACCTCTCCTGGTTTGGCCTCCACCACATTCAGAGCTGATGAGAAACCACCACAGAGAGCTGCATTACAGATGTACTACTTTAGCCATGGCATCCTGTATGGGGTGGACAACTCTCTTAATTCCTCCAAGTGTAAATCACTCTTCAAATTAATGGGCTAGAGAAATTATAGCAAGAGAATGTTATTACCTTACAGTGTTAAAATATTACCCTTTAAGATATCTGAGCAACAGAAGACACTGATTTATCTATGGAGAAACTGCCTGCACAAATGCTAAGCTAAAAGAGGTGTATGTATATTCATACAACTTTCAGAGTTCATATTTGCTCTAGGGAGGAAAAAACACTGAAACATCCTGCAAAGTCAATACATCACTGCAGACAACAAGTAAACCTTGACTGCAGTATCTATCTCTCTGCCTTGTACTCAGTCAATGAGTAGGATGCCCAGACACTGAAGATAGGCCATGAGAGTAAAGGAGCTGCCAAGTTTCCCAAAAAACATACAAATATCATTTGCTAGGCCAGCACAATATTCATGTCTGTCAAACTCAGCACCAGAGAGCATATTCTGTCCCCACCACATCTATATGGGACACCCTTGGACTTGGAGAAGCACCATTCTTTCCTCTGGCTATATTCCCTGCTCTGTGTCCAACCCACTTCAGATCAGGCCCAAATTCCTTTCTGCCTTTTCCTGAACTCATTACTTTAAAAGATATCCACATCCATTAGCTTCTTATCCGCACTGTCTTTCCTCCCTTCTAATATGCAGAGGGAACAGCTCTAGATCTAAGAAGTACATTTCTGGCCTTCTCTAGATCTCAGCCCTGCTCCCAGCCCTGTAAAACATTCCCATCAACAAAGGAAGCATTAATTCACTGAATTGCTCTTTGCCATGTGTGACTTGTTCTATTCATTATTATGATCTTATCATTACCTCAATTTATTCCCTCCACTGATGACTCCTTTCCCAAGTCAAAATTAAGTTTTTCAGACCTTTTTAGTCCAGGCTTCTGAAAAGCTCTCAACACCCATGACTCTAAGCAGCATTTCAAATAGGTGCAATTCACCTTTAACTGCATGTATGAAAAGCTGGAAGTTTTCAGACATACCCAGCACAGCAAACAGAAGCAGGAATACATTTCAGCATTAGTGGCTAACCAGAAACTGCAGGAGCAGACATCTGAAAAAAAACCTTCTCTTTGACACCATCCATGTTTAAATGGCAATATTGATGCAATTGTCTTACTCTTCCCTGTAACTGAGTGCTCCATTCCTGGTCCTTTGTTACCGGTTTCAAGAATAATCATCTGCCATATGTGGCAGGGGAAGGAGGGCAGGCAGAAATCAATGTTTCTATTGAATGGGAAATTCTAGTAATTCAATCTTTTTTTCCCTCGGTGTAAGAGAAAATAAAAGTGCTTACAAGAAAGCATTTGTTTGTTTGTTTGTTTGTTTTTTTCCCCAGAATGAAAAAGTTCAGGAAAAAAAGCTGTTTCATTTTTATTAAACAGTTTCTCAATTGAAGTGATTTGTTTTACCTTGCTCCCTGAAGAAGCTGCACTCCCTTTTGCTGAGCCAAATACATACCAGTCATGTTAACCCTGTTCCGCCGGGCCTGCCCAAGACATAGCAGACTCATTGCTTCCTCTTTCAGCAGGAGCACATGGAAATACCACATGCCACTTCAGATTCCACACGACTGGGAGGATGCATCATCTCCTCATATGACACACAGTTCTTGGTTCAGAAAACTTCCAAATGACTTGGGAAAGCAGCTGCACAGAAAACAGATTCACACTGACTAGCCTTCTTAATCAGTACAAACCCCTACATATTTAAACAAAATTAAATTCTGTAACCTCGTTTAACTTTGTTTCAAAACAGATTTAAGTCTTTCATTCACATATCACAACATAAATTGTTGTAAAATTACTTGCATCTTGGCTTTGTTACAAGGTATAGTAGCAAACTAAAGTCTCCAAATCACAAGTTGACCTCATTCCACACTGTTGAGCCTCAGCAGAGCTGATCTTCATCTGATATATCCTTTCTGAGTTCACATTTCCAAGCTCATCTGTCTTGCCACACAGTAACAATGTCAAGTCACTCAGATCCTTGCAAAGCACTACTTCACACAGCTCCCAGCACCTTGGATTTGATTGACTCTGCTCAAGGACCCTAGCTTCCCCATTTCACCATTTGCTTGTAGAAACATCTGAAACTGCAAAACTTCTATTTTTGCAGAAAACTACCTCCTCAGGAAGCAAGGAGGGGGGAAAAAAGAAGCCAAAATCCATCTATTTACCTTATATATAATTTTTGTCACCAAATATTTTAGACGAAACATGAAAGTGTGTGGCGTTTTCAGCAGTTTACCAAAAACTGGATTACCAAGTACCCAGCAGTCATAGCATTGTTTTTTGTTTCGTTGGGTTTTTTCTTTTTTCTTTTTTTCCTTTTCTTTTGTTTTTTGAGAAAACAACTGCTCTGAAAGAAACCATACTATTGTTCTCTACATTTATCCTGCTATGCCACAGGGCAGCTCCCAGCATTATCAATCTGTGTGTCTTTGGAGTAGCCATTCGCCTGTTGAGACAGACACAGAGGAGTGTTGCTATTTTTCTTCCCATCACTGAGCCTGCAGAGCCAACTGGAATCTCCCAGTCTGGAGAGAGACCATTAAGCTCCTGAAAGTTGAGAGGGAAGATAAAGGCAAACAGTTGTTCTCCTCAGGGTTCTGAGGAACCTTCTCTATTTAGGGTTGGAGATAACTGAATTAATAAAGTCCTGCAGGAAGAGTGTTCTCCTATTTTATATTGTTGCCCAGCTGCTTGCTTCTCTATCATTAAATAATGACAAGAAATCAGATAGCTTTTTTCCCTTTCCCAAGATGCGTATATTTTTTGGCATAGCATTCCAGCTCTACAAGTGTTTTCATGATCCATCTCCAGCCTGATTCTGCAATTAGTGGTGTTGCTAGAATAAAGTCACCAAAATCCAAACTTTGGAGCACTTTAATCATACATATACTAAGTTTTCCATCATCTGACAACTTCTATTAAATTTCACGGAACTCATTTTCCTGACTCAGGGCAACCACAAACTACACTATTTAAATTGTAATCTACAGCCTTTTATAATATTTAGAAGTCCAAATCACCTAATTACTAAAGAGATTAAGTATTTAAAAATAATGTTTCTCTCCAACCTTTCCCATTAGGATTAGCTGAAAATGAACTAGTGCCCAGTGGAAGTGTTTCCTCTATCATTAAAATGTGAGATCAATACAATGAAGATGAATATCAGTAGTGCTGAGTCACCTTTTTTGTGTCTCCTGTGAAACTGCTCCAAGCACAAAATGCAAATGTTTCCATTGCTTGCTACACAGGCTTTAGCAACCCAAAGCCCACCTGAATGCAGTATACAAAATCCATTTGAATACAGTACCACTTCCTGCCTGGGTAAAACTGAGTGGCCTAGAACAGGCAAACAAAACTGTGCAAAGCAAGGGTAAGTATGACACCATGCAAGACCAAGACTACAGGTAGAAAAATAAAACTCATTTTTTTCCTCCCCTTTCTGTCTCTGTAAGCATTATTACTTTTTTTTTTTTTTAAGGAAAAAATAGTAGTTGGGGCAAGAAATAAAAACATGACAAATCAGGACAGATATCATGTTTTTCCCTTTTCACACTTTGAAGTTTGCAGTAGAAAACTTTTTGGGGTTAACTTTTTTCTAGCCTTTCCTTGTTAGAAACGATCCTGTAACTTGACTCACATTTGCACATGCTCTCTAACAAGCATAGCAAGAAAAAATTGTTGACCTTGTAAAAGCATAACCTCCAAAACCAGATTGGCTTGGCAGAGACTTTTCTTTAGCTAGGCAGGGCCCTCTTAATACAAGTTTCACATGGTTAAGAACAGTAAAAAACAAAAGAATGGTCGTACCTGGTCAGACCAAGGACATGCCTACACCCATAGATGCTCTTGTACAGAAGCCATCTCCCATTCATCACCTCAGCCATCCAGAAGGTATGGTGTCTTCCTCATGGTCTATGGTTGACAGACAACTTCTGGTGGTCTCCAGGACTTTGAGCCAAATGTTGTTTTTTATGTAATTAGCAAGTTTCAATCAATTTATTTTCAATAAAGCTCAAGAATACCCACCGAACAGTGAAAGCTTTTCTCATAAAAAAATGGCAACCACTATATCATGTGGCAATTGACACTGAAGATATATTTCAATGAAGAGCCATCTCCTCTTGCTTTCAGCTGAGGACTCTCTGGTTTCCCCAGAGATGCTGCCTGGGGTTATGACTTAGCACTTAGGACTGGAATAGTGGGGAGCTGGGGTGAAACTCAGCATAGGAACGTGGGTGGCACCAGTACTTCAGCTTCAACATCATTGTATTGCTACATGATTTCTGCAAGTGTAAAACCACTGAGACACACATTCTGCTGCTGGTGTAAGTTGAGTGGTGAGATACATATTTTTTAGATGGGGGACTGGGATGCAGGCAGCACTCTAATTTGATCTCTTTGCCAATGGCAGCAGCAAAGAATTTAACATATGTGGCAAAAGAGAGTGAAAATGAGCCTGGGAAGAAGCCTGTGTGAGGGGGTACATATTTTAAGATTTAGTTTTTACTTTTCATAATCTTACTCTAACTTGATTGTTAATAAATTTTTCCCCAAGTCACATTTGTCTTGCCTGTGAAGGGAATTAGTGAGTTGATGCCCCCTGTGCTTATCCCAAGCCAGAAGCCTTTCCCTCTATTTTCTCTCACCCATCCTGGTGAGGAGAGCAGCCACAAAGTAAGACTTTGGTAAGCACCTGCTGTCCAGACAGAGTCAACTCACTACACCATAGAATGAGCTGCAATGTTAGCAATTATCTCAGCAGAGGTAAGCACACTGGATGCTGCCTGAATGATGCTGACCTGGGGTTTTGGTGCAGCAGGAATATACGAACCTGGCTTCTGAGCTCCTAGGATTTTCTTGTTGCTCATTATGTTCGAGCTCCACAGAAATGTAATTTCCCAGGGGTCTGACACCTCAGTCAAGACCACGTCTCTGAACAAAAGAATAACTTTAGCATAAGTATTTCCTTATAGCAGTGACCCTGCAGGAGATGAAAGCTATGCTTCTGGTATCACTTCATTAATAGAAGGCCTTTATGTCAAACTACAGCTACTTGAATGGATTTCCCATAGATTTTTCACCAAGTGTTGGGATCGCAGCAGGAAACTTATTAGAAGTGACCTCATCAGAGGGGAGAGAAAGGTGAGAAAAGGTGATAGATTCATGAAATCAATTTGGACATGCACAGCTGATATTTAGAGAGTGAATTTACTTTACATGTTCCCTATTTTTAATAAGCCTCCTTCACAGTAGAAACTGTTTTCTTCTGCCTTGCCTCCCGCTGTTTGTCTTTTAAGAATTTGCTTCAAATTGCCTGAAAGTAAAGCTATCACATATTTTTTTGGCGAACCACTGAGTTTTTTCACTCTGGTAATGAATGACTTCAAGATGGGATGAGAGATCAAAGACTTCTGCTAGCCTCAGGGCAGGTGGGGTTTTGGAAGAATGTCTCAATGTCTGTGTGCAGTAGGAGATACCCTGGAGAGCGATTAGCAGTGTCGTGTGTTGCTCCATCATTCCCCCCACAATCAATCTCAAGAAAGAGGCAGAGCCACACTGCTTTAGCCCCTGGGAGATAATCACACTCTGGCTACCAATGGGAAAACACTGTAGAGGAATGGCTAGCCGATAAAGGCCATGCTCCCATGCAGCAGATAGCTGAATCCATGCCGTACAGCAAAAACAGAGTGCAGCTGGTGTGATTAATTGGCAAGGTCATCATCTCCTTATCAGAAAGGGGGTTTTACAACAACAGAGTGTTGCGGTTAGAGAAAGAAGAAACTTTGCAGCTGGACAACCCCAGGAATGTGGAACGGGGAAGGGTTAACACTTAAGATGCTGTCCAATAGTGAGCTTGCTTTTGCACTATGTATGAGCTTAATTAGTGATAGTATATAATGAACCAAAGATTGCTAATAAACGAGACTTGCTGATCTCTCATATTGAGTGCTGTTTGTCTCCCGCCAACTCATCAAATGGCACCCGAACACGGACATAGGAACCACAATAGCCACGGAAGAGTCGGTGCCCGGGGATGGGTCCTCTGCAGCAAGGACGGCGAAAAAGCAAAAGGACGGCAAGCCTCCCACGCCGCGCCCCAGGCGACCTCATCGGAGNACTAACACCATTATTATTGCACCTCCCAGTCCAACTGCAGCATCCCCTTCTTCGGCTTGTCCCAGCCCAGACCCTTCTGCACCCTCAGCTCCCTGGCCGCAGCCGCCACCAGCTGTGCGGGGAGGGGGGTGAGCGTGTCCCTGGGGCACAGACTGACTTAGGAAAAGTGATCGCAAGGGACCGGCGGGACACGTGGGCCGCATTAGCCAGAGATGCCATAGATTCGGGAGATCGGGAGGCTGTAAGAGCTGTAATGGAAGTGGCATGTCCTGTTACCTTTACGCCGCTGCAGGGGGGCGGATTGCAAGCAAATATTACTGCTTTGGACTGGAAGTGGTTAGCGCAGCTGCGTGCTACGGTTAGTCA
>VWZS01008615.1:0-24958 GCA_013397075.1 Rhabdornis inornatus
GGCGCCGAGCATCCCTCGCCCCCCCTCCCCCGCAGCGGCCAATCCGCGCCGGCGGAACCTCCGCGCCCCGCCCCGGCGGCGGGGGCGCCGCTCATCCATCCCCGCGCTCATCNGCAACGCCACTCAGTCCCGGGGCCGCTCCCGGCGCGGAGCGCGGGGCAGCAGCTCCGACCCGCTCCGCTGCACGGGGCGGCTCAGCCCGGTCCGGCTCGGCTCGGGGCCGGGCCGCGGCGCCCTGCGNGCTGGACCGCGGCACCTGCGGCGCCGAGCATCCCTCGCCCCCCCTCCCCCGCAGCGGCCAATCCGCGCCGGCGGAACCTCCGCGCCCCGCCCCGGCGGCGGGGGCGCCGCTCATCCATCCCCGCGCTCATCCATCCCCGCGCTCATCCATCCCCGCGCTCATCCATCCCCGCGCTCATCCATCCCCGTGCTCATCCAGCCCCGCGCTCATCCAGCCCCGCGCTCAGCCCCGCCGCTCCGGGCAGACCCGGCCGCGCCGCCCCCGCTGCCCTCCGCGCGGGCGGCATCCAGAAGGATCAGAATCCTGCGCTGCGCTGCCTCACGCATCACCTTGCGGCTGCCCTCACCATCGGGCAGCCCTTGTGCAGCGCCGTTCCTCCATCCCTGCGCAGCTGTGGCAGCCCTGCCAGCTTTGTGACTGACGCCAAGAGGGGTTCACTTTGCTTCAGCTGTGGTCCGCACTGGAGTATGAAGTAATTTTTCCAGGTCTGAACTGGTCGCTAGGCTGGCAGCAGCACCTCTGCTGCATCTCTGTATAAAGTTCTCACCTTGCTTTTTTGGAAATGTTACCAAATGTGCTCCATCAAGAACAGCACCCTGGGGATGTTGCCGCTGCCCCACGAGTCACAGGTGCACTGAGGATGTAGAAACCTCAAGGGCCTTCGCTGAGCCTTCCACCTACTGCCATCAGGGGATGGTAAAAGCAGAGCAAAAATGCCTGCTGGTGCAGCAGGGCAAGGGTGCTGCTCTCAGTGCAGCTCAGGCAGTCCTTCAGCTCTTCCATAGAAGTGCAGGACTGGAAGAAGTTCAGAAGAGTCATCCAGACAAATTGATGGGGAGAGAGAGAAAAAGCATTAAAAACCCCCATTTAGAACATGAAACTGGCCTTCTAATGCTTAAAAGTTGTAAAAAACACTAGGGTGGGTGAAAAATTATTTAAAGAAATGGTACATAAATATGTAGAAGAACAAGGAAATGTGCACAGGGCTCCCACAGGATATGGCTAAGAGATACAAGCAGGAGGGGGCCACAAGCTGAGCCACAAGATATGGTGGTGCAACACCTCAATTCAGGTTCCAAGGTCTGCAAAGCTCCTCCTGACCTCCTGCAGCTGGTGTAATATGGCCCTGGGCATGAGTGGGAGGAGGAAGTGCATGATGGCTGGTCAGCTAAATGTCCCTGCCCACTCCTTGTTCCTTTATGTCTTTAAACTGCAGTACAAAATTACTTCTGCACTTCACCTCTCCACACAGAGGTGCTCCTGCAGAGTTTGCTCCCAAGCATTCAAGTGAAATGGCTGCTTCTGGGTGAAGGGGATGGGGCAAAAGGTACCCCATAATCAGGATTGGCATTGCCCCCAGGTACCATGTTCCCCACTGCACGATGCAGCACCTGTCCTTGCCAGCCTGCACTTCACTGTCTCTAGGCTGCTCAGGTCACCTCAATCACAAGGTGGCTTAAAGCCACAGAATGGTCGAGTGGCTCAGGCACTGCGATTTCCCTGCTGCAGGCTTAGGACAGTCATAATGTTCCTGGACAAGCAAGTCTAGAGCACCTGTCCTCACCATGGTGACCTCAAGCAGCCGAGCACAGCAGTGCTGCTGAGCCCTCAGAAAAGCTCCACAGGTGAGGGTCACCCTGCTGCTCCCCCGGCTCTCTCTGGACAATTATTAGTCCCAGGGCTACTGTGGCACTGACCCAAAGAGATGCACCAAGATGAAGCCAATGGCTGCACACGAAGTGTTTCCTGGCAGAGCGCAGTGCCACAGGACATTGCAGACTCCAGAAGTTCACTAGGGCAGGGCAGGATGGGATGCCTGCAGGCAAAGCAAGCTTGTTCAGAATTAATCAATGAAAAGCTATGTTTGTGTGCATGGCAGGAAAGCCTGCAGTGTTGGCTTTAAGAGAGGACTTTACACTTCAGGTTTTAAGAAATTAGGATCATCTCCACATCTTCTACTGCTCCTTGTGCCATGAGATGGGAATGGCAGGAGGGACTGGGGCTAGACTGAAGCTGAGATAGAGGACTGCTGCACCAAAGTAGAGCACAAAGCCTTGTAAAAAATGGCAGGTGGCCAGTGTCCCCCCCACGAGAGCAAAAGGACATGAATTCCTTGTTGGCTACCCACCCATTAGCACCTCTGAGATAACTAAATCAATGAGATGTGCTCAGTACCTGGGCATAACTAATTACTGCTCTATCCCAGCTGCAAACCTCCTTCCCACTGTGGTTCCCACCCTGGGATGGCATGGTTAGGTTGCAGGGATCATGTAGTGCTCACCCAGCGAGGCCTCTCCACTGCCACGGGCCTTCTCCAAAGCCATATTTGGGCCAAGGTCAGTCAGAATCCCCATGTCTGGAAGAAGCTGACTTGGGTGGGAGGAAAGCACCAGGGAACCACAAAAGCAGAGTTTGTCACCCCAGCTGCTCACACCTGCCCTGCTCCAGACACATCTCCTGTCACTCTGTCCTGGGATGGGGGCAGGCAAGGACATGGGCATTCACTCAGAGAGGAAGCGCAGAAGCAAAGGACAAGAGCTGTTAGGGAAAAATGCTTTAATAAGGAGCTGAGCGAACAATAAAGAGAAGCATTTACTTTGATTTTTTTCCCCCCCTCCCATTTTTTTGCTTTTTTTGGTGCATCCTCCACAAGGAAGGTGTCTGGTCCTCTCTATGCTCGGTCTCTGGCAGCCTTCACAGCCATTCACGCAATGAGCAGCCCCACAGGGGAAACACCCTCACTGCCAGCCCTGGAGTGCCAGTATTACAGCCTCCACCCCATGCCACTTCCCCCAGCTCTCTTATCTGTTAGTGCCTCATCGCCAGTTGCAAACAGAGGGGTCTTGAGCCTCAACTGCTGCAGATCTTTAGAGTCCTTCCTCATCTGCTTACATCTCCCCTCCCCAAATCCCTCATTTCCCATTTTAACTGCCATGAGAGTTGTTTAATTCCTGTGCGTTTGTTATGAACTGCATGTGCCACCTGCTAGCCCCAATTAAAAGGGAAAAAAGTAATCCATGGCTGCTGCTGCCTGCTTGCAACGTTCCCTAATGCTACAAAGGACTTGAGATACCTAATCAACTCTAAGAGGATGGCCAGGCTGGCTGGCCAGGGGCATCCACATTCTGTACTTCTCCAGCTTGTTTTAGTGAGTAGTGGCATTTTGGCAACTGGGGGTGACTTCACTGGGAGACCAAGTGATGTGGGCACCTGCACTGGTGTGCCCACGACTGTGTCTGGCAGGGCAGGCACAGCACCCAGCACTTTGAGGCAGCTGTGGGCATCTTGCTGCAGTAATGTGAGCTTTGAGCAGAGCTAAAGGAAATGGGAGCTGATTTCCAGGCAGGTGCCTTGACGGGGGGAAGTGATTTAAGAGCTCTCTCATTCTCTACCCTCCTCCTACCGGTATTCGGCCTGTCTTATTTAAATTCAGTTTGGGAGCTGCTCTTTTTACAGGTGCTAATTTCAGCAAAGCGTCAAGAAATCCCCGGAGATGATGCTATTTACACGGCATGAAGATGGCACAGAGCTAGGTTTTATCTGGTGTCACCAGCATTTCAGCCCCTGCTGCCGCTTCCTTCCTCTCGCATGAAGTCCTGCGGGAAGAGGAAGGCAAGTGTGAGGCACCAGGCACTGTGGGTTTGTTGTACCTACAGCCCTTCTAGGAGCAGAGGATGAGAGGATGGGACAGGCTGAAGGAAGCCAGTTCTTTGCAGAAACAGCAGCCACGTGAGTGCTTGACTACCACCCAAGAAGAGCTGGACCCAGCCAGGGGAGCCAAAGTCACACATTTGCTCTAAGCCTGGGTGCAGA
The DNA here is from genome assembly GCA_013397075.1 of Rhabdornis inornatus. NCBI lineage: Eukaryota > Metazoa > Chordata > Aves > Passeriformes > Rhabdornithidae > Rhabdornis > Rhabdornis inornatus. The sequence continues at coordinate 4,055 of VWZS01008615.1, forward strand.
CAGGGAATCTTTATAACACTCAAAAGGAAGAGGACACAGAGGTACCTTTTTCCACCACAATCACCTGCAAAAAGACACCCAACACATGCAGCCCAGGGAGGCAGCAGGGAAATATATCTGGGTGGGCAGGCTAGGAGGAGATGAGCAGCAAAGAGAGGGACCAACTTAACTTGGCTCAGCCTGTCAGTCAGTTCCTTAAACACAGACCCCACCCAGCAGGAATTTGCCATTGGCTGGGTCTGGGGCTTCTCAACTGGAAGAGGTGCTCTGCAGAGCTGGCTGCACAGTTACTGTTGGCATACAGGGCTGGAGGCTCCTGTGAGCACTGGAGGGTTTGCGCAGTCACAGCTGAGCGAGAAGAGGCAGGGTAAGAAACATCTCGCTCCATGGCTGTTCCTTCCTGCCACCAGCAGCAATTCACGCTGGGAAATGTGCAGCTGGGATAATAATAACCAGGCATACCAAGGGACCAATAGCTCTCAGCACTCTCAGGATGGATGCCCAACAAATTATTCTCCTCCAGGGCAAAACCGTTTTTATTTTATTAATGATCCTTGATACATTGCCCAGTTGCTGCATCCTCGCTTGTGGCAGCAATGGCACAAGAGTCTTTAATAGACACCATTGTCGGGTTTCTGCAACTCACATCATGGACAACTAAAAGTCTTCCACTGCTGTGCTGGGGGAGGGGAGAGGACTGATGGGAGATTTGAAGCAGGTCCCTACAGCAGAGCTCAGACTCCCTGCCTGTAAAGGACAACCTGGAGGTGTTATTTAGTAACAATCAAATGCAGCAGGCTTTATGGAATTCCTGACAGCCTCACAATGCCCACAGCTGCTCTCCCCATCACCTGGCAGCGATGCTCCTGCCTTGTGTTGGAGCACTTGAAGCATGGGCTGGCTGTGGGCTGCCTGAATGCACTTCCCTCCGCAGTAGCGGGGAGCCCTGCTGCTGCAAGGGCACGGCAATTACAGCACTGACGTGTCCCATGGTCTGTGGGTGCCCATTCCCTGTGTGTGCCTCATTTCCTTTAGAAAATGACAGAGCAGAGGGAAAGTTTGACAGTGTGACCAGGGCACAGCTTCACCACTCCACACCAGGGTCACAGCAAGATGTTTTGAAATCTCACTATCTTTCAGATAATCAGTAGCTATTTTTCGGTCCTGTACCTTGATGTCTGGCTTGTGCCTAGTGTGGCAACACCAGAAATCCTGTTTCCCTGCATCCTTCACTAATCCCAAGCCGCCCCTGGGTATGCTCACATACTTCAGCCTTAGTGGGAGCCAAACACACCCTGCCTGCGCTGTACAGGCCTGTGGAGATCTCCTGGCTGCCTCTGCCTAAGCTCAAACGACCTTGGGGCCACAAAGCTCCACAGGCTGACTCTCAGGGGCTCCTCATCAGGACCCATCCCTGCAGAACAGGTATTCTCCCCAGAGTGGGTCAACATGTGGCACTGAAAGGGAGGCAAGGGCTCAGCACCACCCTGCCCCAGACCTAGGGCTGCCTGGGCAGCACAGACCTGCCCAGATGGACCTTTTGCCACATCCAGGGCCCAGAGGTGTTCCTTCCTCTATTATTCCCACCCTGCTTGGGGAACAAGAAGGGGAACTCTGTGGGGAACACGCATTCTCCCTTTCCCCTGGCCAGCCCTGCTCTAATCTGCCCTTTCCAGATGGAGCGAAGCCCATTCTGCAACTCCCACCGCCCACAGTCAGTGACTCACAGAGACGTTGGTGCCTCATCCGGGCAGTGCTGCCCCGGAACACACTTCCCGGCAGGGAAACCTGCCCAGCCGCGGGGAGAAAAAACAATCTTGGTGTCCCTTGGAGCCACGGGCACCCGCGGTGAACGGGAGGTGTGCGCCAGGCTGGCCCGGCCCTGCTCCTTTAAGGGAGGGAGAGCTGCTTGGAAATTTGTGAATGGCTGTCCCCGCCCCCGCCGCGCGCGCCGCCTGGCCGGCCAATCAGCGCGCGTGCCGCAGACCCGCAGGCGACGCACGGGGCCCTCTTAAAGGCGCAATACCGGCACCCACCCGGCCCCTCACGGCCGGTTCGGAAGCCCCGAGGTGACCTTCAAAGAGGGTCCCAGCCGCGGGAGGAGGAGCCGCTCCTGAGGCACAGGCACACCCATGCCTTTCTCAAGGGTGACATGCTAGCAACACAAGCCCTGGAGGGTGTATGGCGCTGAGGGGTGATGTGCCAGTTTCCCTCACCCTGACTTCAGCGCTTGGACATGGGCTGGTCAGGTCACAGGGACCGGACATCCACACTGGCCAGAGCACACAGCTGGGCTGAGTTTCCCCCAAGGGCCATGAGCTGCCAGGCCATTGCATGAGGGACAGCACATCACTCTACTCTTGTTCTAGGCCAGACCAGGAACGCAGGAGCACTCCCACAGCAGCAGAGCACTAAAACTTACGAAATCTTCCTACAGAAACACCCCATGAGCCTCAGCTGTGCAAAATCTACCACTGCACAGAGGGGAAATAGCTGTGCAGCACATGCCAAGGGGGAGGGAATGAGTGCAACAATGGGATTGCAATAAACTCAGCTCCAGGTCCAGCTTGGCCTTCCCCTGCACTGCAGTGCAGTGCCCCCTCCTTGCTCTGCCACAGCTCCTCCCTCAGTCTGCTGTAGCCCAGGCTGTGAAATGATCTGGTCTAAAAATACCCCTTAAAGGGGGGGCAGCCTGGCAGGACATTGCTGTGTTTCCTGGACACGTGCAGGTGGGAAGCTGGTTGTGAGGCTGAGGAAGCGATGTTGGCCAGGCAGAGTGGTCTTCATGCCAGTGATTTGGGCATAGACATTGGTGTACCTGAGCAGTGCCAGACCCTACAGCTATCCAGGCCACAGACTGCAGGAGGCCTTTGCCTGAGCCTCAATACTTGGAATAATTTTTAGGTGCGATGGCAGTGAGACTCCTACAAGGTGCTTTGTACCTGCAGGCTGCAAGGCTCTGCCAGGTGCTGCCCCGGGGCAAATCCTTGCTTCCTGCAGCAGGGCAGAGATTGGCTTGAAATACTGCCACTGCTGCAGCCATGCACAGTTTAACCCTCCCTGAGAAAGCAGAGCAAGGCAAGACGAGCCAGCACACAGCAGAGAGCACCTTTCCAAGGGCTCACGCTTGGATTCACAAGAGGGATGATTTCCAAACCCATGCTCATTTACTGTCCTCCCCCCGTACTTCCCCTAGCTCCTACCAATGCAGAGGATAATACATTTCTCAGCGTAGCTTCATACTGATCCTCCAAATCCTAAAGACCATAAACCTTCATAAGCAGTTATCATGGCTGCTCTATTTATAACAGTGCCAGTACTGCCTCTGCCACCAGAATCCTGATCTCTGTCCAGCCTGATGCCATTAAGATGCAGGGACATTACCCCAGCTCCAGCACTCCAGAGAGAAAGCAGCTGGCCTGCCAGGCTCTGCCTTCAAGCTTGGTTTGTTTCTTTAAAAATGGCGAAGAAAGCTAGTTTTTTTTGCAGAAATGCACCTGGGGAATTTGTCCTCACTCTCCTGAGATGCTGGGGTGGCTGTAAGGGGGAGTGGAATGTGGATGGGTGTAGAAGGTGGCACATCCCATGCTCTGGCTCCACATTCCTGAGCCCCTGGTGGGTCTGTGCTACAGGAGACAGGCTCCAGTGCTTCGCTCTGGTTGCAGCAGGAGTATGGTCAACCACCTGACAAGGCAAAGCAGGAAAGGAGGAACCTGGGTGCTGCTGTGTGGACCCTGCATCAACACATTTGGGAAACTTGATGAGCAGAGCAGGCCCCATCCTGCTGGAGATGCCTGTGTCTTGGTTCTTGATTTCAGAGCTACACATGAAACCCATCAGTGCGAATCTCAGTGTGCAAGTTGCTCCAGCAGCTGTGCTCCCTTGGGGAAAGGCAGACACAGACACTACATAGAGGCAAAGCTGAAGCACTGATCTGAAGGGAGGATGGATGGACTCCAAGCCTGTCTGGATGGCTCTGGAGCACGGCTCTCTGTTGGACACTCCCCAGAGCCTCCCCCTCACTGTTCCCTTTCTGCCATTGCATGGGGAGAACTGCATGCACTCACACTATCAAAATACCTTCATTTTGATAGCGAGTGCATGCAGTTATCCCCATGCAATGGCAGAAAGGGAACAGTCAAGAACAGTGACAGTGACTTGGGTGAATGGAGACACCACATCCATCAAGATCTTCCTATGCTGCACAGCCAGAAACACCTTGTGTCTGCAAGGATCTTCCTTTTGTTGCTGGTTTTAGACAAAAAGTCCCCAAGTAGGAATAGGTGACCATGCAAAATATTTTGGTTTGACAGCCTGGTGGCTCTACTGACTTCTTCATCCCTTGCTGAAGCTAGATATTGATCTGGGAGAACTAAAGTCTAAGCATGTTCACCTCTTCAGCAGGAATAGTAAGAGCCTCTAGTAAAGCGGAGGCCATTCAACCCCAAAATGTCCACTGAAGTGACAGCTCTTACTGACACAGCCCTTGCTGACACCCCCTTTGAGCAGCAGCATCCCTGGGACACAGGCAGCTGGCTGCCCAGCTGGGTGTCCCTGCTGTGCAGGGCTGATGTGTGGTTCAATCTATGTGTGTTACTACAGACAGACACCCTCTTGAGTTCAGCATTTTGGCTTTTGAACCTGTGTCTGCAATGTCAAAACACAACACTGCTGGAGAGCATCTGAATGCCCTGAAGCGACCTCTAGGCACAAAGTGGCTCAAGTAACACTGGGCAGCAGCCTCTGGGCTGAGGGTTGCTGCTTTTCTTCTCTGCTTCTCCTAAAATGCTCTCCCTTTTGGATGGGGATGCAATGGGGAAGGGGGAGCTGCCCCAGGAGCTGGTTGCTTCTGTGGTCCCATTGCTTGAGCATTAGCCGCTTCCTGGGATTTTGCGGTTGCAGGACTGATGCTGATGGGCTCAGGTAGAGATAAAGCAGTGGCCTGGTACAGCCTGGCCTGCAGAAATGGCTTCAGCTGCCTGCTCAGTCTGCCCACAGAGAGGGCATGGTGTGGTGAGGAGAACAGGGCACTTGCAACCAAGCAACCTGACAGGGACTTCTTGCTGGGGCTGCATTCATTGTCAGACATTCACCTACATCAGAGGTCTGCTTCATTTCCCTGATGCTCCACGCAACAGCAAACAGCTCCTTGGTGCTTCCCCTCTCCTGTATCTCACAGAGAAAATGGAGAGTGGTGAGGCTGCAGCCAAGCCAGGGGAGCAGGGAGTTCACAGTCGGCATCCCTGCAGCTGCAGCATCAGCCACACACCCACCCCATGCTGACCCGCTGCTCCTGGCAGGCAAAGGTGCACAGCATGGGAACGCCCTTTGGTCTGGCCAAAGGCACACTGGGAAATAGGAAAAAACACTCGAGAGAAGGACGGCACAAGCAGACAGCCGGTCGCCACGCTGGCGGCACAGCTTGCCTTTCTCTGCCAAATGCCCCAGGGAGCTCCATGGAACTGTTTGCACTTGAGCTGTGGATTATGGGGCAGAGGGATACATCTTCTTCCGCAGCAGGTGCAGCAAAGAGGGCTCCTAACACCCTGGCAGGGCGTTTGTGCCGGAGCTGTGTCCTCGCTGGGACACAGGGAGAGGGACTGGGACGTTTCTGGCCTCAGGGCTAAAGCAGACTGTACCTCTCACGCTGTGGGCACGCTCTGAGGCATCCCACATACCCGGAACCTGCTGGAGCAGCAGTGACCCCTGCCAGCGAGGTTTCTTATTCACCGGTGATTTCAGAGCATGCATGGAATGCCTGTCCTCTGAAGCAGCCTTGCCTGCACTCTCCATCATATCAGGACCTGCTGTTGCTCCGTGTCAGCTGTCAGGCTGAGCAAGGACAGAGCTGTGGCGCTGGCGTCGGGCAGCACAGCGAGGAACGCCTCGGCAGACGGGAGGGATGCACGGGCAGGAGGAGGCGGAGGGGCGGCCCCGCACTGGCGCGGTGACAGGGATGAAGTCAGAGAAGCTTGCAGAGCCGCGCTGGGAAGCAGAGAGGGTGGCAGGGGAAGAGCAGCGCTTCCTCGCAGGCGCAAAGCTCTGCTCATCAGCGGCATTGTTCCTCTTCCATTTATCTTTACAGCTGGCTGCTCCCTGCACAGAGGATGAAAACGGTGTTTACTGAGAGCAGAAGCCTCCTTGGCAGCCTGAGAGCACAAGGGAGTGACACCGGCCACAGGAGCATCCTCGTGAGTCTTCCCGCAGCACATGCACATAAGCCCTGAGCAGCCCTGCTGAGGCAACCAGACTCGGGAAAAGGTTGAAATGAAGGAATCAGCAAATAAAACCCCACAAGCCCCAGAACTCAGGAAGGATTGTGCCTCTGTTAGCCTAAACAGGGCATTTTATCTGGCAGAGTTCCTTTGCTCTTGCCCCGTTGTGGGCTGAACATCCATTTTCCCACGGAGGGATGGTTTCAGCCACTAAACCTCAACAGGAAGCACATGTTGTTGCTGTATTTATCGGCACCTCTTCTTTTGTAGCAGCCATTTGCACACTGCAGGGCTCTTCAGAGCACACCCATAACCTCGCCAGCAGGCAGAAATTTCCTGTTCCTGGAAGCATTTGTGTGGAGAGGCCATTTGACATGCATCTTCCTGGCTGAAGCGGGTCATGGTAGCTTTTGCTCTGTTGGCAATGCTGCGGAGAGCTGCAGGCAGGGGAGAGGACAGAGCCAGGGCAACAGGAAACTTATTTACATCAATGGATGCAGTAAGAGAATTGCAGTTACTTCAGGAAGGAAAAACCAGTTCATCATGTTGCCTGTTATCAGTGGCAGGATGTCCACTAGAGCTCTCGTTCCCGGGCTGATGGCACCAGGGTGGCAGCTGGTGCTCCCCTGCCCTAGCATTAACTATGACCTATTATAAAAGCTTCCCTGGTTCTTCCAAACACAATTTGCCATCTCAGGTATTTTTTCTGAAACCCGCTTTGGAAACGCCTGTGGCAAAAAAAGCACACACTGAAGGCTGGAAAACAAGAAATCCCCATGGAGCAGGGCAGGAGCTGGGTGTGTAGGTGTTGTCCAGTCCTGGTGCTGTCCTGCATGCTGTGGCTGTTGAGAACTGTCACGGGATGTGATGCTGGCAGGAGCTGAGGTGTCCTCAGTGCCTTCATGCAGAAATGAAGGATGAGAAACACGGCCCATGCTGTGGTCCAGCAGCACAGCCTGCCCCAGGCACCTGATCCTGTCTCATGGGGGACTGCAGGAAATGCTTCCCTCTGTCAGGGAAAGGCTTGTATTCAGCAGTGAAGGTGACATCCTGGGGAAACGCTCACCACTGTGGTGAACGACTTTGCATCCCAGCACAGGGGCTGCTGCAGAGGAGCTCTGCTCAAGCTTGCAGCTCTCCAGCACTGCTTGGCTCCAGTTTTCAGGAAAGCTGCTGGGTTTCTGCAGAAAGCCAAGTTTCAGGCAGTACTACAGGCATGGCAATACCTGGCACTGAACACTACCATCCTCACAGCTTTTCACCTCCAGGTCCCTGCTCTGCCTGCAGCCATGCTGTGAAATGACCATCCTCTTGGGAAGAAGGAGGTTGCAGACGAGAGCCCTGCCAGGGCACAGTCTTCCCAGAGTCCCAGTCTGCCCAGCCAGGTCCCCGTTGTTCCTCTCTCTCAGGGCAGTGACCCCCTGCTTGGGGCTGGCAGCTGCAGCCCCTGCAAATGGGTGACCCCTACAGCTCCAGCACCTGGTACCAAGGACTGGCCCCATGCTGACACAGGCTAGGAAAGAAGGAGGCTGAAAAGAATGACAGGAATTATTTCAGGTCTGGAACAACCTGCCTCAACAGTGAGTGAGTGAAGAAGCCAATCTGTTTAGTTTATCTAAGGGAAAGTTAAGAGGGAACTTGGAAGCATCTATAAATACCTACATGTTGGGAACATTTCTGATTGCCAAGGTCCTTCATCCTAGCAAACAAAGGCAGCAGATTTTCCTGGTGCTGGGAGCTAAACCAAGGGAAATACAAGCTAACAGTAAAATACAGATTTTTAATGTGAAGGAAAAATAATCATCAGGCCAGCCAGGCCAGGGACAGAGCAGATTCTCCATCGCATGAAGCCTTAAAATCAAAACTAGGTGTCTGCTGCTAAAGGAGACATTGCAACTCATCCAGACATTTGGGGCTGGATGCAAGAACTGCTGTACTTCACGGCCTCGGACAGTCAGGAAGAAAATCCCTTAAAATCACAACAGAATCTGTTCCAAATTGCTCAGGCTCTCACCTCCTCATGGGTTTTGCCCTGTGATTCCCCTGTGGTGGTGGTTCCCACCCACCGGCAAATGGAAATCAGCAGCCAAACTCATCTTCTTGTCATACTCAGAAAACCACTGTCTCGCCCTTCAAAAACTGCTAAAGATATGGTGAGTGATTGAAAATGTAGAGAGAAACAAGAGAAGAGAAATTAAACAGTAAGAGAAAAAAATGGGGTGTTACCCATTTTATTGCAGTCCAGAAAAAGAAGGGAAATATTTAAAAAAGGACAGAAAAGAGGCAGTGCAATTTTTGTATTTAAAATACTTTGGAAGAAGACTTAGACTTAGCAAACAAGCATTATTTCAAACTTTGCCAAGAAAAACAACATTTTCATATAATTTTAAATCTGTGGTGAGCTCCATTCTTCCTGGCCACTTCATCCTTCCCAAAAGTGCATTTTGCCCTTCACTCATCCCTGAAACTCCCCTCAAATGCGTAGCCCAAACGATTTTCTTGTACCAGGTCGAGGCTGAGCTTTACGATGCACATCCAAATAAATGGTGTTTCCAAGTAAATAAGACAGCAGAGAAAAGCTCCCGGAAAGCTGAGGAACGGACCTGCCATTTAAGAGCTCAGAGAAAAAAATATGGAAATCTGCAACGTGGGAGCGTGCCAGCGCTGGGGGCGAGAGGGACGGGCCTGGGAGGATTTCCAGCTCCACGCAGCCTCTTTATTCCTGCGCCACATCCACCTGCCCTCCAAGCCCTGAGGGCTGACACGGGGCAAGTGCTAACGAAAGGGGATGATTTCAGTGCCATCCAGCCCCTGGCACAGGTGACCACTCGACTTTCTGGTGTGAGCATCAGCAGCACAGCCAGGAGGACGCACTGCCAGCCCCAGGGGAGGGAAATGCCATGCCCGCAGTGCTGAGAGCACACGGCCCCAGTGCTGTCCCCTCAGTGGCAGGCGCTGGCAGGGCCGGAGGTGGCATGGGGCGCACGGAGGCTCACCTGGGGCAGAGTGCTGTGAGAGCTGAGCACCAGGCTGCAGACACTGGCTGGTGCCTCTGTCCGCCGTGCTGTCACCCTCACCAGCCGTGGCGGTGTCCCTGGAGCACTGTCCCCAGCTCCCGTGGTGAGCCTTTGCTCCCGGTCCCAGGAGCAATCCTGAAACGAGACAAGTAGGGGGACATGTGGGTAGGGCAGGCCAGCTGCCTCCTGGCTCTCCACTGCTTCTGGAAGGGCCAGAATGAGCTTTTACACATGCAACGGGAATAGTGCCTTTGACAGGCATCCCTCCTCTCATGTCAGCCTGCCTGGCACTGGCCCCAGGGCCAGCAGGGTCACTGCAAGCAATGGTGGAGGTTTGCTGGCCCGAGACTCTGTGCCATTGCTGGGTTGCATTTCATGTTTCAGTTACACAAGACACCCCCAAATACGTTATTTTGGAGAAAGGAGGAGGGATTTCACGGTGTCAGTGGCTTGGCCTGTGTTCAGTGCAAGGAACCCCTGCGACTGGATGCTTTTTTCATCCCCCTTACAGACAGGGCATGGTGGAGGGAGCAGGGGCACCACTCACGCCAGCCGTGCAAGGCCCACAGTTGCTTTCCTGCTTGCTTCCACACTGATTTTTCAATGTCCTTATTCAATGTCACATCTTCTTGGGGATTCATAGACTGACGTGGCCACAGAGACTGGTGGCTATTGCCAGCAGAGTTCACTGTTGGGTAGATCAAGGCTACAGGACACCCAAAAAAACCAAAGCAGGATCCCACTGCCTATGGCATAACAGCACCAAAAATTTGTTCTTAAACACATACTAGAGTTGCAGGTTTGACTTTAACTAGAGGGACTGGCAATGTGAACGGGGTCAAGAAAATAATGGGACTAAAGCGGTTCCTGAGTCAGAGGAACACAAATATCTCCAATATCTTGATCCCCAAACTCCTTTAAAGTGCTCTTCCTTAGAGGATATCATTCAGCTCCATCTTCCCTATGTGACACTTAAATTTGGAGTTCCCCCAGGTATATGATAGGAAGCCAGTTCAATCTCTGAGGCAAAAAAAGGTGTTTATCTGACAGGGTTATTTCACTGAAAGGAGGAACCCCTGCATTTTTAAATTTCTGCACAAGTGTATCCCTAGATCAGGGGGATCCAACAGCATCCCATGGCAGGGCAGTGAGTAGGGGATGGAGGCAGTAAGTGGGGGATGGAAGGAAGGCCTGCAAAGACGCGAGGCAATTTTATTTACCTTGGTGCTTTTGAGACAACTGAGACCCTACTGTTCAATTCCTGCCTCTCCACCTGGTGCTGTATCTTTTAGAAGGCTGTTGAAAATTGAAGAGAATGCAAATAAGAGAGACACAAGTTATCTAAGAGCTGGGAAAAAATCCTGAAAAGGGAAACTTGAAAGACTCAACCTACTTCACTTATCAAAAGTGGCTGGATCAGAGAGCTGAAATGCCTCCATGGGAGACAGCATCAGATGGGAGCAACTAATCCAGCTGCAACTGCAGAGCAGGAGCCAGAGCTGGAGCTGGAGCATTACGAGTAATTCAATTAACACTTGTGAACCAGAGAGGTTGCCTCATTAATGAGACAAGCTATCCCAGAGAACGTGTGGGAACAGCCTGGCTGTGAGCTGGGCAGGCTGTGGTGGCCATCAGCCTGCTGTGCCCCTTGAATCCCTCTCAGTGCAGGAGTGTGCAGGGTCTGGCCCTGCAGCAGAGAGTGGCTCTTACCTCAGGTAGGTTTTGGGGCTCTCTGGGTGTGACTGTGGAGCTGGGCTCGTTGGCCCCAAGCTGCTGCCTGGCTGTGCCATGACGTGCATCCAGGCTCGGAGACTGCACGGGTGCAGAGCGCAGCGTGAAATCATAGAATTCATGGATATCTGCAAAACAGCAGGAGAAACATCCTCAGGACCGGGAGGCAGCCTGATGCCTGGTAACAGCCTCTGTGGGGTGCAGCACCTGTGACCTTCCACTCTGCCTCCAGGGCCTGAGCCCTCTGTGAGAGGCTGGCACCCTGGGAGAGGGCTCTGCTGGCTCCCTGTGCTTGCTGTGTTCCCCACCACACCCCCTCTGCAAGACAAGAGGTGTAGTGGGATGCCTGGCTCACTGTGCAGTGCCCATGGCTCTGGAAGGTGTGAGAATGTCCATGGAGCAATGACTACACAGTCCACAGGGACTAAGAGCAAACTCTGCTCATCAGCATCAATCCAAAACCCATCCTGCTCTCCCCCAGGCTGTGCCAGCCCCAGGCATGGTGGCCTATCCCTTCTGCTCTTCTCCCTCCTGCATCAGGCAGCCCCTGCATGCCTGCCCTGACACTGATGTGCTATTCCCTCCCCATCCCTGATCCCCAGTACCCCTGGCCTTCCCAGGGGGACAGGCAGAGAAGCCACAGGGCACTCAGTGTACAAGCTCTAAAGCTGATGACTACAGCTCTGCTAACCCCAGCTCCCTCCCTGATATCTCCCCTCTTCCCACTTAGCATGACTGCAACCCGCACATTGCCACAAGAGATGCCCTCATTCTGGGCTCCAAGGACCTGAGTTTGCTGCTGTAAACCATAGCCAGTCTAGGAGAGGTATGCGAATGGGGTGTCCCAGCCCTCACTACTCCAGAGATAGTTATGGTGTGAGAGTGGGACCTGAGAACAGCTGCCCAGGTACAGTTCCAGAGGGGCTCTGGGAGCCCAGATCCTCTCCTATCCCAACCAGGAGGATTTTACCCTCTCCAGGTCACACACAGAGGATTCCAGGGAGCTGAAGGGCTGCAGTGGGCTCTGCTCCTCCCTAAGGAAGCTCCCACTGCTGCACACTCAGGCAGCTGCTGGCCCCTGGCAGCCCCAAGTTATCTCCAGAGCCAGCACCTCCAGAGTGGTCAACATTGCAGAAGTGTTTAATTTCAAAAAGGAAGCTGCATCAGAAGTGAGACCTTGTTTTTATGAAGAAACTGAAAGGGGTAACAAAAACGTGTGGGAAACTTTGAGCCTATTTAGAGAGACCCACTGGGACATCAGAACAGACATGAAATGTCTGGCTGGAGGATATTGTAAAGGCAAAAGGGAGGAAACCAAGGCTTGACTACAGAGGAAGAGAGGCTATTGAAAATGAGAAGACATTCATCTAAACCGCTGAAGTTGCATCTAAATGAAAAAAACAGAATGGATGGTAAATGCTAACAGGTTAAATGTAAAGTTCCAAGAGGTCGGCCAAAAAAGTTTGGTAAACGCCTCCCAAAAGCCATAAAAAGAGTAATAAATCCCTTCAAGCACCTGGGAAACAGGAAGCCTGGCAGAGCCGGCAGGGCCAGGAAGTCAAGGCAGCATAAATGAGCACTTGAAGCAGGAAAAGACACAGCAGGAACCTGAGCTCATTTTCTGTACCTGGGTCTGCTGAGGAGGAAGCTGAAGAGCTCCTCTTCTGTGAGAGACTTGAGGGGCAAGCTGTGGGTCTCAGCTTGAGGGGGATGTGGCCATTCCCATGGCACTCCCTGGGAGCTCCTGGATGAAGCACCTTGCCCTCCAGTCTTTTATTTTTCACCTGAACAGTGAGAAATTTATTTCACATCATGGCACCAGGAGGTATTAAATGCCCATGTCACAAAGATTTCAGCAGGAAATCTGGTGAGCATTGGCAGTGTAAGCAGGGACACGCTGACCACTGCCTGATGCTGTTCCCCAGGTGTAGCAGGATGCTCTGCCCAAGCAGAGATACAGCAGCTGGAAATTTGTCTTACAACTTCATCAGTGAAGGCCTGAGCGAAGAGGGTCTGCTGAGCAGTGATAAGATCAAGCGAGGAGGGTCTGCTGTTCTTAGTGCTGAAGAATATTGAGACCAAACTCTCAGACCCCACAAGGACATGCAAGACATGCTCCCTGACTGAGCAAGAGTGATATGGACTCTATGATATGGAAGTGAGAGTCAGGAGTGGTGAGAAGAAGAAACTAAAGAGCTGCTCATGCCTTTTTCAGCACAAAGCATATTTTGTTGATTAAGTCAACACATAATCTAAAAAATGCATGACTGACAGTCAATCACTTTATACTATAAAAGGCCAGCCACGCTTCTCCACGGTGAGGACTTCTATCATATTTCCCTAAGGTGTGTGAGAAGACCCTTCTCTTGAGTGGGGACACCCATCAAGGTCACTCCTCGAGGCTGAGTCAAAGAGATTTGCCCTTGGTCATTGTTATGGGTGAATAACATCAATCTCTACTTAATAATTGTTTAGCTAGCTTTAATATAATTGCTTTAATATTGCTTCAAAAACAGTGCACTACACTAGTAGTTATAGCTATCCACACTGTTTAGTAAATAATTCTGATTAAGCTCCTTTTTTTTCTCTAATCCTTATCATTTTTGTAATAAATTTAAACAAATCCTTAAATATATTTATATAAATACATTAGGTTTATCATCCTTAATCCTGCAGGACAAAGCTGTATAAAGGTTCAATTACACCTGTATAATCCTTTAGACATATACCCCTGACAAAGTCTGGGGCTAAATTGGATCCAGCTGCACCCAGGCTCCTCTCTGAGAATGAGTTTAGAAAGGAAAGGTGTCCTTTCTTCACCTTGTGATTCAACAGGAGGGCTTTTATAATAAACTTTGTCTGAAGCTCCCACTCTGTCCATGACACCAGGCATACTTTCAGAGAGCAGGGCTGCATGCCCAGGCATAATTCCCCATCCTCTCCCCCAGTGCTTAACCACATGTCCACGCACTGCAGCAGCACATCCCTGATGCAGATGGGATGAGAGCAGCTTCAACCCTCATCTTCCAGCTCCCAGGGGCTGCCTGGTCTGCTGACCACCCAGCTGTAAGGGCAAAGCTGATATGAATCTCAGCTGCTGGCAGACCAGCTGGGTGCCCAAGGGTAGCCCAGCCAGGCTCTGTGGTTGCCTAAGTGCAGGGAGCACCATGCCACTGCCTGGCATCAGTGCCACTTTAGGAGCTGCTGTTTTGTGCTGCCAGGCTCTGTCCTGTGCCCTGGGAGACACTGACAGCTGGCAACAGTGGGATGGGTGGGAGCCCCCAGATGTACCCACTGCACCTGGGGCACACCTTCTACAGCCCCCTGGCTGCCAAACAGGCTGCTGGCAGTCCCTGAAACCCTCCCAAATCAGACATGAGGTTGCAGCAAGCACTCACTTCACAGACAGAGAAACTGGACTTTGTTTTCGTGCTAACACATCTCTCCCTCTGGTTATAAAAATAATAATTGCGTAACAGGATAGCAGCATGGATTACGTTGGGAACACACAAAACTTTGCAAAGATGAAAACAGGATTTGAACAGCCCTATTGTGGGGGTGTGCTGCTGCTGGCATCCCCATTTGTCACCCTTCTGCTGCAGGAACACAGCCTTGGGCAGCCAGGCTGGCAAGGTGCCTGAAGGGCAGGAAATTTGTCCCCTGAAGCAGCCACTCTCCAAAACCCTCAGCCCAGTTTAGGTGCTTGCCAGAAGAGAGAATTGTTGCTGGCACCAGGGATTAGAGGAGTTTCAGGATTGGTGGACAGGGTTCAGGCAGCAAAGGACAGAAGTACATTTTAGGACACATGCGCATGGCATTAAGATGATTTAAAGATATGCTGGTTTCCCTCATTTCTTATGAGCATCACAAATTGCACACAAGTCTGCCTCACCTGTGCACTTTAAGAGCAGCACTACCTGAAAAGCCTCCATAACAGGACCTTGTGGTAGCAAAAGATGAAGCTGCACGTTCTGTCTTACAGTCCAGCTTCTGTGTGATGACATGAAAATCCTTCTGGATCTAATAAGGAAAATAACTCAAGATTTACAGAGATGAGGATTTTTTAAACAAATTTTCCTGGTGTTAACATGTCAAAATATGTCATTAAATATTTCTACAGCACCAGCATCTGTGCGCTAACGCAGTGCCATTGTGCCAGCCAGCACATGCACTTCCAGAAAATGACATTTCTTCCCCAATGCATGCACTGTCACCAGCTGCAGCACCACAGATTCACACCAAGCACAAACCCCAGCCTCACACACCAGACCCCCAGCCATGGCCCTACTGTCATTCACACCCACGGCTACCACACCAGATCTTTTTCAAGGAGGCTGCAAGTTTCCATCCTTGCCATAGACAAATCTGCAAGAGGATGAGTCTTCAGGGTTGGGAAGTCTCCAGACTCCTCCAGTTTTCCACGCTGGCTCCTGCAGCCACCAGGTGAAGTCATTACCACCATCCCCAGCTGTGCTGTTAGAAAGCAGGTCTTGCTGGGGTTTTGCACCCAGGGAAGCACTATCTGCCCCTCCTTCTGCCTTCACCACATCAGGATGCTCATGAGGAATCTTTTGCAGGCTAAAAGGAGCTGCAGGGGAGGATTTGGAGGACCAAGCAGCTGACAGGACCTACAGACGTCTGCACTGGCCACTGCTCAGACACAGGAGAGAAGCTGAGTCCTAGAGGATTTTTGGGAGGAGCTTGGCCCCTTGGGCTGCTGGCAGCTGGGATAGCTGGACATACACAAACCCTGCCTGTCCACCAGCTTCTCCCGCTGCAAAGGGCACAACAGCCCCTTTCAGCCCTGGCTCTGGGAAGGAAAGGTCAGGGAGCTGCTTTTGTGTGCAAGCCCCATCCTCCCCAGCAGCACAAGAGACCAAGCATCTCCCTGAGGGGCTCCACCGAGCACAGGGAAAGGAGGGCCACCATCACCCACCCAGGCTCCTGGAGTACCCCTTCGCTGGGCTGCTTCCTTGCAAGTCACACACTTGGCTCCACAACGTCAGACACAGGGAGAGAGGGGCCAGGAGAAGGGAGCCAGCACAGCCTGTTTTCCCTCTACACAGCCAAGGAATTTCTTTTTTGCGGAGTAGGGTTTGGCACATTCCAGCACAGAGCAGCTCACGCACTGCTGTGCGTGCCGAGCCAGCTGCGGCACTGCCGGGACAGGAGCTGTCCTGGCACAGGCAGTGTGCCCCCGGCACAGGCAGCTCCAGGGACAGGGGGATGGTCACAAGAAGGGCTGGGCTGTGCTCAGAGGAGTCTGGCAGAACACGGTGCATGTGCAGAGCAACACTGGCCACCATTGCAGTGACCGATACATTCAGCACAACACCAAGGCATCCTGGACACAACATAGGTTGGGGCTTCTAGAAACCCCAAAACAGCTTATTCTTTTAAAAAAATATACGGCAAGTCATATCCCCAGCATTTTTATGTGGACTAACTTGGTAAACTCCATGGTGTTTGGCACTGCTGGTAGCTCTGCTATGGCCTGATGCATTTTGATGTTCAAACTCCAATAAGCCTATGCGTGCTCTTGGGGAGCATTACCTGCAGGAACAGGCAGCCTGAGGACAGGGATGCACATGCTCACACATTCATCTTCCCTAGGGGCTGAAAAAAAGCAGTGCTGTGTTACTAAAAGGCTGCAAGAGGAGGGATCTCTGCAGGCTAAGGCCTCTCCAGAGCCAGAAGCATCTGGCATGGCGTGGGGCAGTGAGACAGGAGCTCTTGCACTGAGCAGCGTCTGTGCTCTCCTGCAAATCCTCCTCCCACACTGAGCCAGCCCTGTGACTCGGAGCAGACTTCACACAGAGACACGCTGGCCCCCTGGGAAAAGGAAGGGTGAAAATAAAAATGAAAACAGAAATGTTCTGTCACCCTTGCAGTGTTGTTACTGTGCTCCAGTGGGTACAGACCGTGGACATGAGGCAACCCAGTGTGTGCCAGCCGTGTGTGGCCACAGTGAGCACACAATGTCCATGCTGGGACAGAGGAATTCACAAACCTACACTCCAACGAGGGAGCTGAGAGGGGGGAAGGAAGTAATTAATGCAAATTCCTAGTTTAGGTAAACACATCGAGAGAAAGACTCGCTCTGGCACGGGGAATTAATATCCTGTCAAACCAGCTGGAAAGGTCACCAGTAAACAAGCGACACTCCCAACACTCCCTTGTGCCAGGGCTGATAGGACACCAAGGCAAACGGCTGAGAGCAGGGAGCTGGGGACTCTGCAGCATCCGCCTGCCAGCATGCAGCTGCAGCCAGCTCGGCGTGCATGCAGACGTGTTCTCTGCAGCCACTCTCTCCCCACAGCACTTCTGCACTAACAGCAACAGCCCTGGGCCTTGGGAAAGCTGCTTCACTGCCTTCACACAGCCCCAGGGAGGACTGGCCAGCACACAAAAGCAGCCAGGGGTGTTGGGCTAATGTCAGGTTGGTCAAGGTCACAGCCCTGCTTGGGATCCCTGCCTCCAGGCTGGGCATCATTTAGAGAGTAGGTTGTATAAATTAAGAGATAAGAAAGAAGATGTACACTGGCTCCTTCAGTGTGGGGGCCCACCTGCCCTGGGGAGTCCACCCTTGGTCCATGTCTCTGCTGCTGCTGACACAGACATTCCAGCACAAGACCTTTAAAAGGACATGCTGGGACTGAAAGTCTCCAGATGATGCTCCAACAGCAAGACAGAAAAAAGGATAGAATAAAATTGCTCAGGACACAGCACTCAACTTCATTTTCAATGGAAAACCTGAAGCACAGAGGAGCTGCTGGCAACTCATTTCTGCAGGCACAGAAGTGGAACTCTGGCTGCAGAGGTGTGAAGAAAAGGTGAGAGCTGCCAAGAGAACAGCAAGGGGGAGCACCAGGGCTGAGACAGCCTTGGGTCAAAATGCAATGAAAGTGAGCCACAGATGTGGAGCTCTGCACCCTGGGGTCTGGATCTTCCTCTAAGAGTGCAGAGCCTCTGGGGTGCTTTCCCTTTCTTCCCACCAGGGAAACTCAGCTTCTCTCCCAGGAGGTCCAGGAACAGAAACCACCAGGGATGCATGTGTTTGCTGAGGCCCACAGTGAACAGATTGTAAGGAGAATAGCAAGATAGTTGTGTCCTGCACAGAGAAGCTGCACAGTCCAGAAAAACTTCAGCTGCATTTGTCTCTATCCACATGGAGAAATTTATATAGTGCTCAAAAATGCCATTTTCTCATGTCCAACGCCAAGATAAGCCTTGCTGTTAAGTCTTGTGTGAAATGGAGCTGCTGGAACAGTATGCTTCTCACAAGTGCTGGTGGGTCTAAGCACAAGAAAGGCCAGAATACCCCAAAGGACGTTTGGTACATGTTGATTCTCTCTTAAAGACAGAAAAATTTAGTTTTCCTTCCTGGACACACCAGGACTGCACTGTGCAGAGAGTGCTCACAGCAGGGCAGGACCCCTTAGCAGGTGCTGGATAGATCAGGCATGGCCTGATCAAGGTTTTACCCCTTGTCCTCAATCAGACTGAGGAATGCTGTTCACTACACATGCCCAGTGATTGCAGCCCTAGTATCTCCTGCCTAAGCCCTGGAGGGGAAAGAGCCCAGCTCCCTGGTGTTACATGTCATGTGTTTCCACAGAACGTACTGGTCAGTGCCAGGCACTGGTGTGGGATCAGGCTCCTGGGAGACCCCACTCAACACAAGGCTGCAAGGACTGCAAGGGACTGCAAGGCAGGGGCTTACCCAGCAGAGCCTGGAAGAGTTCACTTTGGAAGATGTGCGAGACTTTTCCAATGGAAGCTTTTAACTCCTGCTCCTCCGGGGACCGCAGGGTGCTTTGGTATCTGGTCAGAATTTCCACTGCCCGTTCAGTGTCTGCAGAGATGACACAGGAGTAACAAGGCATTAACATTGTAGGATGTTAAGGGAAGGCTAGAGTGCAGCCTGGGATAATGCCTCAAGCTGCCTTCCAGTCTGGATTTTTAAAAGTCAAGACAGCCACAAAAGCAGCCTCCTTACACACACCTGGGAAAGCTAACTCTGCTGAGAGGTACTGAGGGCCCACGGCAGAGACCTGGGCAAGGACTGAAGGAGGGGTAGTTCTGCCACCAACCCTGAAAATCAGGAGCTAAAATCAGATTGACTCAACTCTGAACTCTGTGGTACTGGGCAGCCTGAACACTTCTGCCACCTCCCAGGCACAGAAGCTGTTCAGGAGCTGGACACATTCTGGTTGCACAGGGCTATGAATACTACTGCATAGGAACTGCAGCCTCCCACATAGGGCCAGATGGCTGCAGCAAAGCTGAGTGTAGGCCCATTCACGTAATGCAAACAGCTCAGCTACAGGAGTGGCAAAACTTGGGTTTCTACAGGGTGAAGCATAAAAATTGCTCAAAGCAGCAAGCAGCCGTGGGTCAGCAGGAGACAAGTGGGAAACGAACACAATGCCTTGGGGCCAGAGGAGATGCTGGTGAGGAGGGGAGCTGGAGGCTGCCATGAAGCAACATTTTGGTTAATTACTGGGCTAGACATAGCTAGAGAAATCCCTGGACCTAAAATAGCATCTCTCTGCCTGGACACCTCCATACTTCTCTGGGCAGCCAGCCAGAGCTGCCAGCGCAGCCCCAGCCTCAGATATAACCCATATCTTAGGCAGGTGGTGAGCTCCTGTGGACCTTGAGACCATCCCTGCCCCATCAGTGGATACTTCCCTTTGTCACCCAGGCAGACTGCAGACAAAGAGTGTTTGTGTGAGAAGGCAGGGAAGCTGTCCCGCCACTGCTGGAGACTCATCTTTTAAGGCAGGAACTCATGCAGAAAGGATGACCCTGCTCATCACAGGGCTCTTGAGAATTCAGGTCATCAAACAAGGGCGCCTGTGTCTGCTCAGATACATGCCACCTGGCGTCCCAGCTCGCCCAGCCTCCCAGCTTCTGCTTGGCCAAAAGGGAAAGGGGGTCCTCCTGCCTGTGTCACCAGCCCACACTGACTCATTGTGGGAGCAGAACAGGGAAAGGATTCTAGGGAAGTGTGAACACCTTTGACTTGGAGCTAGGCTTCACACTTGCTCCAGATAAAGCAGGGACCTCCTGGAGCTTTATGGCAATCCTAGCCCTCTGCTATTACTAAGAGCTTCCTCTTCTGCAAGATAAAACAGTGGCTTTGGACACTGCCCAGTGAAAGGCTGAGATGTCATTGCTTGGTCATTCCTGACCTTATCAGTAAAACTACAGAAGCAGATGAAGAGCTAGGGCTCCACTGGACACAAAGACTGCAAATCTGGTGTAAACTTCCCCCCACAGCCCAGGCTGCGCAGCAAGAACAGCACGCACCGCACTGACCCCTGCGCTGGGGGCGACTCGTACGTGTGACAGCTAGCTGAAGCAGGTGCTACAGGTACTGCTGCCTCCCGATCTGGGGAACTGCTGTGCACCCAGAATGGCAGGGAGACCACAGGACCCTGCCTACAGCTCCCAAGAAATAAGATATGGAGTGCAAGGCCCAGGTCCACGTGCCTCAAGGTGCATGCATGTCTCGCTTACAGGAAATCCCTTCTCGCAGAGCCCAAACCCCCATGCCCGCTCTCCTCCCCGCAGCATGCAGGGCAGCTGCAAGCAGAGCATCCCACGGCCACCCACTCTGAGCCACGGCAGCACAACGTGTCCACAGCCCGAGGAGGGCGTGGAGCGAGGGCTCACAGCCCTCGGATCTTAACCCCGGGGTCGCACGGCCGCCCTCGGTGAGGAGCGAGGGCGGGAACTCCCGGGAGGAGCACGGAGCACCGGGCGCGGTCCCAGCGCCGGTGCCGGCGGGGCAGACACTTGTTGAGCGCGGGGCCGCGGTGCCCCGGCGCGGAGGGCAGGGCCGGGCAGTGCGCTCCTTACCTTCCCGGCGGATCATCGCTCCGCCGTGGCCGACGGCCGCTCCGCTCCGTGCCAGCCCGCGAGCGGCCGAGCTC